>OY293831.1:11093789-11523864 GCA_958507055.1 Crioceris asparagi | reverse complement strand
TAACAAACGGCTTTCGTTTTTTTTGGCCGACGAACTCAAACGGAGGAGCTACCTATACATTTCGAATGTCTGCTTTTTTTGGTTTGTGTGCGCGCTGTATATACTTAGTACATGTAAGTACTAGTATTTTGATTTATTTGAAAGAGGAGACTTGGGAAATGGTCTCATATTCATAAAAACTCAAATCCAAAGACTCCTTCCCCTTGAAAACCGCCCCGAAGTGGTGGAGGGGCAAATTTTCTCGAAAATCGAAAATCCGAGATGGCAGTAGGTATTAAATATAAAAAAATATCCGGTAACGTTTAAATTTAACATTTTTTTTCAAAAGAGCTACGGTTTTCGAGTTTCAGCGATGTTAAAATTTGAAATACCTATGCGTATTTTGGCCATGGGGAAAAGGCAATTTTCTTCGAAAATTGAAAATCTGAGACTGTATAATTGAAGACCAGATTATTAACCTATATTTGCGTAATTTCTGTGACGATATTTGTAGATTTCTGAATAATAAAAAATACAAGAAAAGTACCTATACATGGGTAATAATGATATACGTGAACGTTCAACGATTTTCGTGATTCGTGAGTAATCTAACACTGGAAAGTGTCAAATAAATCATTTTAACAAAATATTGGACCGACGTTATCAGTTGGTGCAGTGAAAAATACAAAATAATATTAATTCTATTGGTGCTGGTATTTATGAAGTTGGTGCCAAAAGTTTTCATTCTAACTGCAACTGCACAACTTCAAAAGTATGAGCACCAAAAGAATGAATATTATATTGTATTTTTCATTTGACCAGCTGATAACGTCGTTACAATTTTTTTTAATATTTATTTAATTTGAATTTGAAAGAAGTAGCTCTTGTTACCTGGTAAAGTGCCAATGAAGGTCCACCACACAGGTTCCCATGACGGCCCGACAATGCTTTGGTTCATTTTTGTGGTACCACGAAGAATCTGTGGAGGTAACTAAGAACGACATAGAGGAATTCGTATGTCCAAATTGTCACTAAGAAAGCCTATTAACCTTTGGGTCTTTTGTAAGTTCTTATTTCATTGTTTTTCTTTTGAGTAAGTAGGTACCTACCTAATCCTAACAAAGCCACCCAAAATTGTGGAGAAAAATATTTTACCAATATCATGTTTTTACTAAAACTGGTTGTTAGAATAACGTCACTCTTTATTGATTTTATTTAAAAAAAAATGTTTTTAAGGTACCTAGGTAGATTAAGCTTTGCTAAGCCTAAGATGGCCCACCGTGTAATGATTGACCAAAAAAATTGTAACTGACTGATCAACTTGGAATCTCATATGATAGTTTAGTTTCACGTTTAGGTATAGATACTTTCATTTTGTTGGCGTGTATAAATTAGGTACATGGTTAATGTTAGGCCATGGCCATAATAGGTAAGTAGGTTCCTAGAAAGTCCCACTTTACAGATTTTTAAAAACAATTGTTTTCTTGAAGAAATTTTATCTAATGCTGATTTGTATGCGGATTATATTTACCTACCAATAAATGAGAACCTAATATTGTGATAAATTTTGTTTTAATAAATTATTTCCTTTTTCATATACCTAAGTATTTCAATAGGTATTGCAAAAAATGGGCCTTACAAGGCGTAGCTATGTACCTTGCATAGAAAGCAAACAAACAGTTCTGATGAATACCTTCTCCTTTTTACGGTCGGTCGATTAAATACTTAGGTATAAAAAATTGGCGTGTAGGTACCAATTTGAATAGGTATATCCTAGAATCTACTGAACCGAATATATTTAAGAACGGAATATTATCCATGCAAGCCCAACTCGCATTTGACATTAAGAAATAGTTGATCTACATACCTACCTAATTAGGTTTTGTATGATTTTTCTTACCCCAATCTCCCCTAAACGTCAAAATAGACACTGCTAGTAAATAAAAGTCTTAAATTGCGTGAATGATGATGATGATGGTAACACAACGTTTCAAAATAAACAAAATGTCAATACGAGAGTTCAGGATAAATAAACATTTCTACTCCCTTTTTATTTAGTAGATACCTATATCTACTAAATTTGTACGCAGTATTACGAGTGACTTAATTTACAGAAAAAAAAATGTTGGTTTTCTTGACAGGAGATGTGATTTTTTATTCCATTTGTTCATTAATCGATGCCGTTGGATAGATTTATGAGGTTATGTGAAGATATGTTATTTAATTCGAGATTTGGTAGGTATTACCTCTTATGAAAATATTCCCGGAAGCGGAAGTAGGTACAATATTTAATATCTTATTTGACTTGGTCAATCCCTGCTCTACTGAGCTACCCATATAATAAACTGAAGAGTAGTGTAAAGGAAATATATTTTATTCAACATTCAACGAATAAATACTATGTTACAGGTTAACCCCTGAAGATGCCAACCTTGTTAGCGAAACAATTGTCGGGTTTGACAAAATAAAGTCTTGGTTTTAACGTGGTAATTATGTGTTTATTAATTTTAATTCAAGGAATAGGTAGGTAAGTACCTATACCTAGCTAAAAGGTATGGAAATGGACGTTTGCAATCAAGGAAGGTCATAGAATAGTGGTAAAATATAAAGCAAGATTGGTAAAATGCGTGTTTAGACAGACAACTGGGGTTAATTTTGACGGAAATTCGATATTTGTTCAGTTAGGAGAATACCTACATTTTTTCAGGTGGACGTCGTAGCTATTTATGGTTGATGTTTCAAAAAAAGTTGTTTGTTAGCAAATTACAGAAGACTCTAAGTGATCTTTGTGTCTTCTTTCAGCGTTTCTATCTATTAATTATTATTGGAAACTTACTAACGTTATACCTACTAGTGATTATAGTAAATATTTGCTGATCAAGAAGTTTAAGAAACTAAACTGAGAGATTTACGAATTAGATCCACCAGGTCTTTCAGAACACAGTTCTCCTAAGTATGTAGATATAGTTGATGTATCATGGTATTTTTGAAATCATGGTCACCTTCACATGGATCTGAATAATTTCAACTGGATAAGGAGAATTAAAAATCTGGAAAGAATCCAGACCCACTGCAAAGCTGACAATAACTAGGTACTGGAAAATATCAACTCGATAGGATAAAAACTTTGGGTCTTGATGAGAGTATTGAGCTCAGTTATACTTAGTCATAGTTTTAGGATTTTAAAATAAAACTGTGAATTAGTAGTTACGACTAAGTATAGGGTAAAAGTCTGGGAGAGATGTGCCTGAGGGAGAGTTAGTCATCGTTAATATTTTCTGACCTCATTCCCTGTTTGTAACAGTGACAAAAATCTATAAGAAATGCTTGCGCCTTGCGCAACATGTTCTTAAGTTACCAGCTAAATTTCGGGTTTGTGTTGGTGGCTCTATTAGGGAGAAATGTCCCACATAGGAACATGGGATAGATGCTCCACACCTATGTGTTATGGAAGAAAATGAATTATTTGACAAACCTTCTAGGAGAGAGATGCCGGACTGCGCACTTAACTTAAAACCTGTTGGAGAAAAAACTGGTAGGTAGGTACACCTTGGAGAAGGGAAATAAACTGTAGATATTATGTACTTAAGTAGACTTTTTTTATTAAAAAATAATCAAAATATAAACATATATTTCAAGTAAGAAAAAAATCTTACTAAACTCAAATGCTCACTCTAAGCACGTAAATGGTCAAAGAGTGCGCACGGCGGTAACCTAAAAGTGCGCAGGTTATGTTAGAATGCGCATACGTTAGACTTTGAGAAAGACTAGTGTTTTTTGCATTTACCTATCACAATAAAAAATGCTCAGTTCTCCATAGTTTGTACAAACTTCATGGTACCACACACTTTACCTAGGTAGATACCTACACGTCGAGCATTCAATGAGGTCTAACTCCGGAGGGTCTGTGGGTATAGGTAAGTATTTATGGTTCATTGCAGACTGAACAACTCCCACACAGTGTTTTTTGCCTTTGTTATATCATCATTATTTAGTTGTTTTTTGTTCAACCAAGGAAAATCCTTGAATACCTACTCGAAAGGCGTTCCTGAAATAATCTAAGACTTTTTTCCTACTCTCTTTCGCTTTGTATCTATGCGCCTGTTGATTTAGATATAGGGAAGGACAAATTTGATCTAAAATCTTTAAAGTAGAATCAATATCTGCTGCAGTAGAATCTTTTGCTGAGGAAGTGTATGGAATGGTACCCGAAACTTCTGTTATAATGAAGTGGCTGCAGCATGGCCTTCTTCTTGCACGTCTGGTATGGTAGCCTCTAGGTACAAAAATGAATTAGGTATCTAGTAATTATCAAAACAATTAGGTAGATACCTACTTACGATCATACGCATACCTAGGAATCATAACTTCATCTCCTTCAATGGGTAAGACATAGTAAAGAGTGTCACTTTCGGAATGATACCCATGCCTACCTATCTAATAACCTAGTCACATGTACCTAAAACACCCATATTACAGCCTTTAGACAGGTCTGTAGGTAGGTATTTAAGGCACTGAAAACTACATCTACTTATGATGAAGCATGCAATACCTAACTGGATGAAGGCTAATTCTTCCCAAAAAATAGGAATCTTGCAGTTAGGGAAGCTGTTGACTCCAAGAGATAGCTAAGGCCGCTAGACTTAGGTATTACTAACGCAGCATCGGGATTAAACGTAACTGAAATGTACCTACCTACCCCTTCAACCCTTCAATCCTGAGAAGAATCCAAACTAGGCATATCTTATGGAAGAAAATGTAGGTAGGTACCTACTTCTGAGCACACGAAGCATTCAGATAGCTCAAATGGATATGGACATCCCGGCAACAAGAACATCATCGACCACAGTACCTTCCTACCAACCCACCAGGACCATCCGTAGGTAGATAGGTACCTACTTACATAGAAGAACACAAGCTGACGCCGAATCCGTATCTACGATGACTGATACGCACACTATTCAGAAAATGTTGCGGCTTACCTCGGTACGTACTGACTTCCAAAACCTAAAATACCTAGGTACCTTCCTACTATGGGTTCACAACATAATAAAAAAATCTAAAAAGTATTAGGTATAGGTACCTTATCTCCTATAAACAGAAATACCTAACCGCAAATATATCGCACTACCCTCGTAAAGATACCTTAATGTAATTCCTTCACGAACATGGCAGAACATTTATTTATAGATATAATCTGCATGCGATAAATATTCACTAAAGAGATACAAATCGAATACAATTATTATTTAAATACCTACCTACTTACATACAAGTCGCCACCTCAAAATCGCTACCAATAAAAATTGCATAGCTACATATTTTAAATACGGGCGCCTCCACAGTGTTTTCCAGAAACCAAGTAAAATAATTTCTCCCCAACAATAATAGCCACGGCTAGAGGTATTGTGTGTGACCGGCCGCACGCTTGGCTGCAAGCCAATGGGAGTTACACTTTGCCAATGTGGGCGTGCCTCAAAGCCAACCTCCTCCAATCAGTCAACGATGCGAGTACATTCCGTGCCGTAAATGCGCGGCTGCACACACGCTTCGCGCGCTACTCGGGCGCTAATAGCGCACATATTAAAGAGACAAAGACAACACACATGCATTGTATTGTTGAGTTGCACTCGTTTATATTTATGTTATTTTCTAACAAACGAGCGCGATTAGCCTCAAGTGTATATGAAATAAGGACGGGTAGATATACCTAGGTAGGTTTAAAGGTATTTATCCGGACTAGGTAGTTGTCATGGGAATATATGAGATGTGGTGTTGTCTTCAACGAGACTGCGTGTATGTAGGTATAGCTTTTGTCTTTTATTATAGATTGGCTGATATTAATATCGAACCAGTTAATGTCTTTTGGTATTAGGTATCTATCTAGGTATAGGTATGGAGATAAATAGGTAGGTATGTAGTCGTATGTAGGTAGATGCCTAGATTTCTATGCCAGTTAATTTGTGTTTAATGAGTTCATGCTCAATCATAAACACGAGGAAGGCAATAAATGCGCATTCAGTTATTGATATTTTATGAGTTGGATTATGGAATAATGATCATTTCTATGCTAATCACCTACATAGTGAGTACCTAACTGTTCAGTATTTTGATCAGTTTGAGAAATTCTAAACAATGAAACACATTTCATAAAATTTATTTAAGAAAACAATTGTTTTGATATATCTATAGAGCCCTTTTTAGGAATATAGGTAGGGTTCTACATTAATCGCTCAATTTATAAACGCCAACAAAATAAAAGATATCTATAGGTATACCTACTAAACGTAAAACTTAACCTAACATATGAGATTCCAAGGCTATCATTGAGTTTCAAAAGTTTTTTGGTCATCAACCACGTGGTGGGCCATCTTAGGCTCAGCAAATCTTTATCTACCTACGGAACAAACATTTAGGTATACTTATATAAAATCAGTAAGTAGGTAAAGAACACTCCTGAGACGTTATTCCAAGAATCAGTTTCGATAAAAAAATGTTTTTTTAGAATTTGATAAAACATTTAGGTAGGTAGGTAAGTAGGTACTTACCTATCACCATCACCAAAGTTTTGGCGGGTCTTAGGTATTAGGAGTACCTACCTATAAAAAAAAATCAAAAGACACAAAGGTTAATAGGCTCTTTATATTCTAGACATATGAATTCCTCTATGCTATGTCGTTCTTATAATTAGCCCATCACGTTCCTCATGGTAGGTTATCCACCAGAAAAATATTTTTTATAAAAAATTTGTGCAGTTGCAGTTGGATTGATAACTTTTGGCACGAACTTCACAAGTACCTACCTACCAGCACCAATAGAATTAAAATTATTACGTACTTTTCAGTGCACCAACTAATAACGTCGGTCCAATTTTTTGTAAAAAATATTTATTTCACACTTTTGAGTGTAACATTAGTCACAAAAATCGTTGAACGTTCCCTAATACCACTAATATCCTATAACCCACGTATATTCTTCGCTTGTCCTTGTTACTATTATTATGTGGGAATAGAGACCACAGAACATCGCTGCGTAAATACCTACGTATTTTAGATTTAACCATTTTACCACCGCTCTATCTCGAAAACCGTAGGTAACTAAGGAAAAAATGTTCACTATAAATGTTGTTACAAATACTATTGTCTTTCATGTAGTGGCCACAAATTTTCAATTTTTGAAAAAAAAACGCCCTCTCCACATAGCAAAAACGCACATATTGGAGAATTTAATAAGTACCTACCTATGCCTCTTACTTGAAAACCGTAACTCTTTTAAAAATGTTCAATTTAAACGTTTCCAGATATTGCCCTATCTTTAATTAGGTAGGTATCTAAAATTTGAACCTTCCTCCCCTTCGGGGGCGGTTTTCGGAGGGAAGGAGATTTTGGATTTGAGTTTTTATAAATGTGGGACCATTTCTCAAGCCTCCTTGTTCAAATGAATTAAAAATCATCAAAATCAGAGTACGATTACTACCTAGGTATATATAACAAGCGAACGAACCAAAAACAAACTATTTTTCGAATTGTATACCTACCTCCTCCGTTCGGAGTTGGTTGGCCAAAAATGCTAGGAAACCTCAAAATGAAAATTGATAAATATTATTATTATTAACTATTATGCCTATAATAGGTAAGTATATTGGCTTATTTAACTTTGCTTGTTAAATTGAAACAATTAATTAACCAAAAGATACCCCACCTAAATGAGTCTAATGGACATAAAAATCAATCAAAAAGGCATTAAGAGCACACCAAAAAATTTACATCTTTCACATTACATACAATGTGTTGAGTATATTGGTGCACGCATTAGGTACCTACATAACGGAGGCAATAAAGATTGAACGATATTATGATAAAATATGTTTAATACAGGTACCTACCTACGATCAAGCACCAAAAAAAAGGTTCACCTTGTTGTAATATCTTCTCGCTATACTCGAGCATGTAGAAGTAATCTGTTGATGGTAAACGTGCCCAAATTTTTCACAACCAAGACGAATACGGTTACGTCTTGTAAGTAGCTGTTATTTAGGTATCCCGCTGCTAATGATTGTAATTATTCAATTTAAATGACCAAGGTGGAGAACGTTGAAAAATTATTGTAAAATAATTCATATCTATTTTTCATGTGAGATATAGAAAATAAAATTTATTTTATTAAAATTGGTAATTTTGAAGTACCTACCTAGGTACCTACCAAGAGTTTTCTGTACAGCAATATTCATGGTAAGTGAGGTACCTACCTACGTACGTGCGCCTTGTAAGGCCCATTCTTTGCAATATTGCAAACTTTATTACAATATTACTCATTTATTTGTAAATAAAATCAACATAAAAATTAACTTATAAGATAAAATTTCTTTAAGAAAACAAATCTCTAGAGTGGGCATTTTTAGGAACATAGGTACTTATCAGGGCCCAACATTTATCTCGTAATTTACAAACGCTAACAAAATAAAAAATATCTATAAACGTAAAGCTTAACCTAAAATATGAGATTCAAAGGTAATCGAGTCAGTTACAATAGTTTTTTGATCATTAATTACACAGTGGGTCATTTTAGGCTTAGCAAAACTTAATCTACCTACAAAACAAAAAATTCTAAATAAAATCCCGTGGGGAAAAAGTGATACTTTATCACCTGTCACCAGGGATAAAATGGTAAAACTTTTTTACCGTCACAGAATAAAAAGATTTTTTATTGTTAAAATATTTTTCTCCACAATTTTGGCGGGGCTTGTCAGCATAGAAAAAATAAGTGAAATAAGAACATATAAAAGCCCCAAATGTTAGGTAATAGGCTCTTTACTTTCTGGACATATGAATTCCTCTTTGTCGTTTTTAGTTAGCCCAACACATTATTCGTGAAACCTGATATTAACTTTTTATTAAAAAAACGAATGCCGTTTTTGAAAAACTTAGGTACTAAAAAGTTTGTACGCATGCGGATATAAGTCGTAAGCCATTTGCAGCGTCACTAACAAACAATCATGCTGAAAAGATGATGGCTCCTTTTCTTTGATATCAAGTTGCCGTTTTGTCCAAGGTATTAACCAAACATGGGCGCGAAATTTAAACTTATTCGAACTTTTATAATTATGAAATTTAGAAAGTGGGCCATCTTCGAAACAGAGTCATTTTGGGCTCAAGTAACTTAGTCTATTATAGAAGAAGATATTGAGATAACTATTTAGATTTTAGTTTTGAAAAGTTGCAATTGGGGCTTTATGAGAAGGCGACCTACAGTCACTTACAGTTATACCGGAAGTAGACAGTAATTTACTTTGTTATTCGAAAAGCAATAGTATATTTTTATTTGAAATTTCGTTTCGACACCTTTTTTACGGCAACTTTTATTAGGCATCTATCTGAAAAATCTATTTTTTTGGTTAGAATCTGTGCAAAAACTAAATTATTTTTCCTGTCAAGGATTGTAGATGATTAATTTTTTTAGACGTTAGATATAACATATTAGACTTATGTTTAGACTAGTTAAAAGCTCGGCCAAAAAATGTGCAAGGCGTTCAAAAAAAAGTACAAAGAAATCGATTATGTTAAATGGATTCCGTATTCTATTTATTTCACTCTATCTATTAACCTTCCCTATAGGTACCTAAACCTTACCTAACGTTCTTGAGTTAAGTAAGTATATGAGAAACTAGGAGAAATTTGGACAAATTTCATTAATAATAGTCTGCCCTGAGAATAAAATATTTTTTGTTGTATTTTAAACAGAGTAGGTATTGAGAATGATAAAATGGGGCGATAGAGTGAAAAACGGATGAAACTTCTCTAGTTCTACAAAATTTTTAAACACCTTGTACATTTGACTAGGTTTGTATACCTACTCCTTAAACATAAGATCTATATCTACTTTGTTATAACATGTAAGAAGTCTTATCATCTGGAATCCATCATTGTGAAATGTACCAATTCATTTGCATTTTTTTTGCACAGATTTTTAATAAAATAAAAATATTTGTTTCTTGTAGCTTCATTCCGTGACTGCAAGAAAGTTATGAATGGTCGTAAACTGATAAATCCAAGACTAGATAAATTTTCGCCAGGGGCAAATGAGTTGGTATGTTTATTGAAACCCAATTTAATGATTTTATTAGGTACACCTTCACCAAAGATTAAATACACCAATCTTTGCCTTCACCATTTCCGAAATCTACAAAATCGAGTGGACAGACTTTATAGTAAAAGAAATATTGCGCCATTACGAAAACGTTAGCCCTATTAATTTAAAGTTATATTCCTATAGATATATTGATCATAGAATACGGCTATTTACTATCAAATGGAGATTTACTTCCAAATCACAATGACCTTGAACTTTATAGCCAACACACACATAGTTAGGTACATAGTAACACTTAGGTACTCGTAGTAGAATGATGAAAAAATTAAAATCGCCGTAATACAATCAAGG
This sequence comes from Crioceris asparagi, assembly GCA_958507055.1. Lineage (NCBI taxonomy): Eukaryota > Metazoa > Arthropoda > Insecta > Coleoptera > Chrysomelidae > Crioceris > Crioceris asparagi. The sequence goes on along the minus strand of OY293831.1, from coordinate 11,513,445 downwards.
ATACAATGATGATAGATATAATAATAATAATAAAACCTAATAATCTCTGGCAGAGTTCGTTCACCTCGTCTTTTTTTTTCTTCTTCTTCATCAAATCAACGTACGCGCGCAACATGTGGCTGTCATCATCATATGCTCAAAACCAACTGAACTTTTATAAGGACACGTAGATATATACAGGGTGGTGATTCAAAACTGAGGTAAAAAAAATCACAAAAATATGACCAACTTTATTGGGTATGGCAATGAAACATTTAAAGTAAGGTTATTTCTAAGTTTCTATTGGTGGTGGTAAAGGATAAAGAATCATCGAAATTGGTGCATACCTATATAGGTACTAGGTAAAAGGCAAACATATTGAAAACCTCCTCCGTTTTTTCGAAGTCGGTAAAACAAAGAAATGGGTAGTTCTCCATACAAGATTTGATGACGAAAAGTTCATGTGAATGTTAATTTTAGGGCTAAGTTGAATAGAGATTGTAGGTACCTACTCGATTATCCGGACGCAATGGTGTCGTAAATCATCCGGATAATCGAAAATCTGGGTAGGTAAATAAATTTTTTGGTACCTTTTCATATGGGTGAAATTGTATGATATGGAAACATCACAAGTCACTTTTTGAAGCAGAAATATTGAAAGAAATATTCAAACCTGAACGATCATAATGATCATAAAAAATATCTAAATGTCTGTATGGCCATAGCAATAATTTATTTGAACTTCACTTTGCAAACCTTAATAACATTATAAATTGAATTGAATTGAACAGTTCATCAATTCTGTTCCAGTTCATTTGATTCATTTGATAATATTCTTGTTGTGTATAAAAGTTTCTAAAAATAGATAAATTGCTGCAAAGCTTGTCTAAATATTTTGTAACTTGTAACTAATTGGTGTATTTGAATCATTTTCGGCTGATTTTCTGGGCAACGGTGGTCGGAACCAGTTACCAGATTGTAAAATTTTATGGGTCAATTGCGCGCATGTTAGGTAGATTGCCCAATTGCTTGCGTGTCATCTTCGGTCAGTTTTTGATAAAGATACCAGAAAAGATATTTCGGAAATAATCAAAAATCTGGCATTTTTTGAATTTAAACTAAGCTTTACAATAATCTGGTGCCAATTTTGCATTTAATCACATAGGTATGGGGTGATCTCATTATACGGGAATGATTTAGGTATCCCCAATTAAAATTTTTGTTTCGCCAATCAGTTTTTTGAACATTCCTTTAGACTTCTCGTCACAAAATCTTCTGCAGGACCACCCATTTTATTTTCTTATCTTATTGTGCATCACCCTGTATAATATATATGTACCTATATATATATATATACCTATAGAGGTACCTATATAGGCACCTAGTCGATCGATCAATCAGCAGCAGTATCTAGATATCTAGTAGGCTGATTATTTATTTCGCTCAGGGCGTATTTCGAATGTAGGTATGATGTATTTTTTTTGAAGGTTGTTTTATATAGTATGTGAAGAATGCGGGCAAAATGCTTTGGAATAGAAAGCGTCCAATTATGGCTATTTGCTTGATGGGTTCAATGTGTGTGCTATGCGGTTATGGTATTCTTGATTGGAGAGTATCATCGAGTAGGTAGGTACATTAGGTACCTATGCAATTTTTCTTGAAAATCGAAAATATGAGACGGCGGGATTAAAGATAAGACCATATCTGGAAAGACTGAAATATGTGTATTTCCGCTATCAAGAGGGAGCATTTTTTGAGAAAACTGAAAATAGGAGACGGCCAAATTGAAGAAGAGATAATTTCTAACAACATTTCAATTGGATGGGTTTTCAAGTTACAGCAGTGGTAAAGTCTGAAATATGTGTATTTCCGCAGAGTGTTTTGAAATCTCTAAATAAGTATAAGCGATGTATTATATTCTTTGGTGAGCGTTGAATGATTTTGATGAATAAAGTTATACGCAAAAGTGTGACATAAATATTTTTTACCAAAAATTGGACCGATTTTATTAGTTGGTGCACTAAAAAATACAAAATAATATTAATTCTATTTGTTCTAATACTTTTGAATTTGCTGCCAAAAGTTTTCAATCTTACTATAACTATATACAACTTCATAATTACCAACAGCAACAGTTTTTTTTTGTATTTTTCAGTGCATCTACCTAATAAAGGCGGTCCAGTTTTAGGTAAATGTCTTATAGAAATATACCTATTGCGATCGTTCACACTTTTGAATTTCGAAAAAATTTCAACGGCATGTTGTTATATGTCTATAAGTTAGTCCAAAAAAACATTTGGTTCAAAAGTTTATATATATATATATATGGGATATTACGAAATTTGTTAACACGATAGAGGTCGCAGTTTTGAAGGTATCAAGTTCAAATTTGCTACAAAAATCAATCTCTCAAATATCTCGATCGAGTTCGTTATTGGGCAATATCGGGTAAGTAGTTTCAAAATGGCGACCATTCAAACATTTAAAAAAATTATCAAAAAAGAGCCGTAGTGTAAATATTATTAAAAATAATTTTAGGTTATAGATATAATCAGTACCTACAACTTTTGTTCAAAGCAATTTTTCATAAAATACACAGGTAAGAAAATAAAAATTAATAAAGAAAAATAACAAATATTGATAAAACATGAACACTCAATATAAATTTGATGTAATTGTACATTTTCTGGAGATCTTAATATAGACCCTGATTAAAAAAATATATTGTATATTTATTGAAAAGAAATAGGCAAAAAAAAAATTGCCTTGAAGTGGACTCGAACCCTGTCTGCTTTATATTCAACAGCCAAAACAAAAACCTCTAACCGCAAGGCTATGCCAATTTTATGTAATAACATGTAGGTATACCAATGAAAAGGTTGTTCAAATTTCAATTCAATAAATTTTGAAAAATTTACCTTTCCGCTGACTACAGGCCATCGGGATTTTTTTTTGTTGTAATAAATACGGTTAGAAGGAAGTAGGTGCACGTATTTGGCCAAGTAACTAATACCAACTTGTATAGGTAATATACACACTAAGCATTACCTGGCAAGAATTTGCCAAGTACCGAGCAGGTAGCGCGTGTGTAGCCGGCTGTGGAATCTCTAGACGGATAATTGACGAAATCCCATCATAAGTACACTCAAAAGTCATAATTTATAGAAATTACTAGCTTTGGCAAAACAGACACCTCTAATAGTACGCCACTGATCTAATTCATCATCTGCGACAGGAAAAGAGCAATTCAGAGCTGGCAATAGCTTAACAATTAAAAGCTCACTCATTCCATATTTCTCTTTTTCTCTATACCCATGGCTTATAATACATTAGGTATATTCTATGGTATAAGTAACGGCTACATCGAATATATATTTCTCACCGAATGAGCAACCAACAAAGGCGACCTTAATTTCACCCAATATAACCAATATGCAAATCTGCCGAAAAATCGATCGCGTCGTAATAGCCTTAACACGCATCATCTCATAATATAAAGGGGTTGACGCTCTAAACCAGGACCTCCATCTATATATTTTTTTAATATGCAAATGTGCTAACAAGCGGCATATTCATATTCAAATTTGCATCTTGTGTGCGCGCCGTGATCGTTCTTATTTTTCAAATGCTGACATAATTTATTGCTAATTTTCGGTGCGCTTGTTCGCAGCTTGACGATGCTATATAGTTGAGGCCTTTTTGTGCCATTCATTCTCAACTGGTATATAGAATATCACAATCTATACCTCTAACTGCCTATTAGTCTTGGCCTGCTTCACACGGGATTTTTATTCATAGAATACGAGCTGATTTAGCCGGCACTTTCCGGGCAAATACTTTGGTACATTGTGGTACAAAAACATACAGTCATAAAAAGTCTTGAAGATGGAACCCTTCTACCTCAGAGTCGTACTCGCACTCGGAACCAGACCGAACACTAACCCAGACTCATCCATAGACATGCATCGAGAGAGAACAACATGAGAATTTCTCCTACATATGTCTTAGTGATTTTCCGGTATGGAACCCTCCACGTTTAAGTCCCAGTCGCAAGGACAGAATCTTACAAAAGAATCCAGTCATTTACTAGAAACAAATATAGCGAGAAATCCACGAAAATTCAGCAATAGAGCTCAGAGATACTTCTTTGGGTATTACAGCTATGGAACCCTCCACTTAGGAGGCCCAGATGCACTTACACCCACTACTTGGTCATACATACATACTACATAAATACATGACAAAAAGACCATCAAAATCCAGAAATATACAATAGACTTTCAGGTACGCAACCGCCGCATAGAGTCCCACAAGCACTGAAAGTATGACAGTATTTTTGACCGACGAACCCCGAACGGAGGAGGTATACAATTCGACTGTCTGCTTTATTTTTTTTTTTGGTTCGTGCGCGCCTTTTATATAGTAGACGATCTCCGATTTTGATGATTTTGGATTCATTTGAAAGAAGGGGATTGAGAAATGGTCCCATATTCATAAAAACGCAAATCCGAAATCTCCTTCCCTCCGAAAACCGCCCCCGAAGGGGTGGTGGGGGCGAATTTTCTCGAAAATCGAAAATCTGAGTTGGTATAATTAAAGATAGGACAATATCCGGAAACGTTTAAATTGAACATTTTTTCAAAAGTGTTACGGTTTTCGAGATAGACGCATGTTAAATATGTATTTTTGCTATATGGAGAGGACAATTTCTTTCGAAAATTGAAAATTTTTCGATACTACATGAAAGATATAATTATTTGTAGCAACATTTATAATGAACATTTTTTTCCTTAGAATTACGGTTTTCGAGTTAAATCGGTGTTAAATGGTAACAACTAAAATATTCAAGCGTATTTCCGCCGCGATGTTCTGAGATCTCAATAATAACCACTACAAGCAAGGAATATACGTGGGTAATAGAATAGGTATTATCTTCATTGATATGGTATAGTGAACGTTCAACGATTTTCGGGACTAATGTTACACTCAAAAGTGTGAAATAAATATTTTTTACAAAAAATTGGACCGACGTTATAGTTGATGCACTGAAAAGTATAAAATAATATTACTTCTATTGGTGATGGTACTTGTGAAGTTGGTGCAAAAAGCTATCAATCTAACTGCAACTGCACAACTTCAAAAGTACCATCACCAATAGAAGTAATATTATTTTATACTTTTCAGTGCATCAACTATAACGTCGGTCCAATTTTTTGTAAAAAATATTTATTATTTCAGCTATTATAAACACGTGTGCAATTTTAGATATAGACTAGCTTTTGCCTGCGTCTTCGTGCGCGTGGAAAACTGCATTCAATTCCATGTCGTAGGTTCTGCGTGATTCGTGTACAAACATACAGACAGACAGACGCGGTAAAATAAGCCTGTATTTTAAGTTAGACCTCTAGTAATACATCGGTGAAGACTACATTCAATTTCATGGAGTAGTTTTTGCGTGATGTTCTTCGCGCATTTGTTGCTCTAATTTTTGCATTTTTTTCAACTACAACTGCACAACTTCAAAAGTAACTGCACAAATAGCATTAATATTATTTTTGTATTTTTCAGTGTACCAACTAATAACGTCGGTCCAGTTTTTTGTAAAAAATATTTATTTTATATAGGTATAGATATAGATATATATACATCTACAGATATAGATCTATAGATGTTTATACAGATTACTGTAAAATCAATTTAAAAAAAAATGGTACTTCGGAAAAGTCTTCGATTTATTAGTGTATGTATATTTGTGAGGCACATCAAAATTATATCTAGCAACACTCCAGTTTCTTTTTGAAATTCGAAATATGAGACGGCGAAATTAAAGAAGGTACCTATCTAAGGAAACATTTATATTGAACATTTTGCAAGAAAAACGGTTTCCGAGTTACAACTATAGTGGATGATGAAGAATGTGTTTTGAAATCTCTGTCTAGAATTGAAAGTATGGAGCATTGAAAAATTCAAAATAATATTAATTCCATTGCTGCTGGACTTTTTAAATTGGCGCCAAAAGTTTTCTTTTTACCTACAACTTCAAAATTAGCAGCAACAGTAAAATTAACATTATTTTAAATTGTTCAGTGCAACTAATAAATTTGGTCATATTTTTCGTTAGAAATATTTATATACTCCTTTATATAAAAATGTCGGTCCTAGTTTTTTGAGCGACTTCTAGATGGAGGTCGATTTTGATTATTTTCGCTTAAGAGATGCGAGCTGAGAAATCGTCCTATTTCGAATAAATTTAAGATCCATTTCCTTCTATCCAAAAATTGTCCCCAAAGCGGTAAGAAGGGGCAATTTTTTTCGAAAATACTAAATATGAATAGGCAAAATTGAAGAAAAGACTAGATCAATTTTAGTGAGAAAAAGAAATACTCGGAAAATTTCTAATTATTCTTATCCAATGGAGCTACCCCACTACTAATAAAATGTTCTTATAAAAACCTGGGTGGGGCAAAAACTGCAAAAATTTTGCACTTTTGGCGTATTATATCTTTCAAATTATGCGTTAGTTAACATACCATAACACAGAGGGTTTTGAAAAGGTCCTAAATTTCTTAAATCTATAAAAAAAATATTAAAAAGGTGCTGCAACTTTTTAAAGGAATTTTGGATTCTACTTCCATTTCCTATACACCTTTCCTTCATATCGTAGGGTAGGTGAACTCCTTGAACGTATAGTCTCTTAATAATAAATAATACCTAATTTAACAAAATACTATTTACTATTTCCGATAATAAAGTTTAATTTCTAATTACGTTTGAAATGTATTTTCATATGTAGCTACTTACCCAGATAATCATCATAGACAATCTTCGATAGGAATATTCTGACAGAAAATGATTCATGACCTCCAAAAAAAAACGTGAATGTGGGAATTAGCATTATTTTGCATAACAAATTTTTCAATATTTGTACTTTGAATTGTTGTGTCATAAATCACGTAGGTAGGTTATCTATTTATGTATGTATGTACCAAAACAGATACATTCCCAAAACCCAGAAGCTTTATCATCAATAAGTAGGTACTGTATATTTTTCATAATCGAAACATAATCTTGTTTTCATAGAAGTCTGCAAACATTTGGATATTGAAGAATTCTTGGTGGAATTCTGTCTGGTACGTTATACTCGTTCGATAAGAATAAAAATTCCTTAAAAAATATTTTACATTTTTCAGTGTTTTATAATTCGTCAAAATCCCCTTAGTTATATTTAGGAATTTCAGTATAAAGCGAAACAATCTTGTACTTTCTTAGTCTTATAGATCGAAAATACTCGACTGTTTTGGTAAATGATGTTTTCTTTAATACCAGATAAAATTTTCAATTTTCGTAAAATATTGTCCCCTTAGTTTGTATTTTTGGAGGGAAGAGGTATTAGATCTTAAAATAAATTTATATAGGACCATCACTCAAATATCCTCGTTAAAATAAAGAATCATCAAAATCAGTGCACGTTAACGATTTACAAAACAAAGCCGAATTGTACAAATCCTCCGTTTTGGAAGTCAGTCAAAAATCGAAGATAATGCTGTGGAAGGGGGAATGCAGAGTAAAACAAGGGTGTCCCAATTGACTCATCCGTAAGTTGCGTCTGGGTCGAACAATACACCACCGTGGAACGTGTTATGATGCGAGAAAACCTTGCATCTAATTCCCAATTGAGAAGTGCGAGTCGTGCTCGCTTGGGAAGAGTTCCGTCATTAGGATTTCCATATAGGTTTTCATTTAAACTTTGAATGATCGTCTATTTCCTGTAGTAAAAATATATAATAAATAAAATAAGAAATTTGAACAAAAACATTGACCCCTAAACCCCCCTAAAAGGGGGTGTAGTTTGGTTCCCCAAAGTACAATTAAAATAGTGCTCATGGTACACTGTGTAGCGGGTTCCGTATCTGAAAGTCTGTATTAAGTATATATATCTCTGAACTCTATGGCTTAATTTTGGTGGACTTTTGTATGTTACTGGCCTGATCTGGGTGTATCTGTAAGTGCAACTGGGCCTCGTAGATGGCGGGTTGCATATCTGTAATACCCGAAGAAGGACTTCTGAGCACTATGACTAGATTTTCGTGGAAATTTCGCTATATATGTATGTAAAATGTTACTGGACTGTTTGGTGAGTGTCTGTCAGTGCTACTGGGACTCATAAGTGGAGGGCTTCATGCCGAAGTGTTCCAATGTGACTCTGACCTGACCCAAAGTCTATCAGAGCTGACCCAAAGGTCACTCCCTGAGCGAAAACGGGTACTCCAGCTAGTACCTACTAAATAAAAACATTTTAAAAACAAAAGTAAAGTTCCTGGAGTCGATATTTTTATTCGGAAATTTTTACTTCTTTAAAGATATTTACTTTATTTTTTTCTCAATAGATAGATATATTGCAAAACATTATTAACTGTTTATCTTTTGCAGCAGATTTCAAACTGCCATTGCAGTTACTATAGTCCGTTCCATAACAATTACAATCAACACATTATTTTGAATTTGTAAACTATAACAAATCATTATTAGTTCATGTAGAGAATCTGCAAAAGTTGGTGACGTCTTGGAAGTCTGGACATCTTGACGACGTCTCCTCCAGCTTATTATTATTAGCTACAATATAGAGCTCTGTCAATAATTATTCCTTTCTCTCTGGGTACCACCACCAACGTCAAATTGTCTTATGGCGGATACGGTATGTATAGGTACGTACCTACCTATATCTATATATATATATATATATATATATATATATATATATATATATATATGTGTATATGTTAAATTTTAAATACAAAACGAATTTCCTTTTTAAAAATCGACAACAATATGGAAATTTGAATGCCAGTTTCATATTTTATTGTATGCAAATTTTCTGAATATATTAACCATACATATATATATATACCTATATATATATATATATGTATATATAGGTTTGCTGCTATATAATGTGAGTAACGAATTTAGAAACTTACATTAACATATTTTATATATTATAAATCCTGTAGATATATATATACACAAAAACGTTGCTGAAAAATATAATATATTATTCTACGTCCGATCTTCCATATATAAAATGAATATAATCCTTTTTTCTATTCCACATGGAGAATTATACGGGGTTAGGGATATTTCCCGTATATGTGTGTGAGTGTATGCAAATTTTCAAATGTGCCCTTATATGACTTGATGCAGTGATTGATCGGATATTTAAGGGAGGGTTGAGTTTGGAAGGGGTGGCCCGCTGGTTGTGTGTTTGGTGATTTGCATAATTTCTGAATGTGCCCTTTAATTTTCATGTTTTGTTGCTGCTGCTGCTGCTGCTTTATGAAATCTTATATTTATTCTAAGGATCATAGAGTACCTACCTACCTACCGCCGTCATTGCAGTATGCAAGGGATATTATTGATTAAAATGGGGATGCAGTAGAAATTATAAATGCGTAAAATGGAATGGAGATACATATCGATTATGAAAACTGGATTAATGAAATTCAAATTCAAGAAAACTATTATGTAGAACAACATTTTTCACGTTTTTCACATGGGAAAAGCTTTTTCTTCCGTGTAGTTATATGTCTGGCGTCTAAATTTCTGTAGGTACTTCAAAAATATCCAGATTCGGGTTATATTTTTTGAATTCAGCTTCTTTAAATTTGAGTCACAAATCAGTAAAATATGTGAGTTCATCATAGAAATATTTTTTGGTTTATCAAAACAATCTCCAAAGGGATACCTAGGTCTATTTCACTGCTTCCCATATTTTTTAAGTCCTTGAAAAGAAACTGAATAAACAAATTTTTACTTTTTTCTAAAAAAAATATTGAATTCCTTAAGATTGGTTTTCGTAACTAATAACGAAGGCAGTAAGCCTTCATGGGCATATTCACACCAATTAGCATACTACTTCTAAGAACAATTTTAAATTTTAACTGACGAAAATGTTATAATTAGTCTTATTTTGATATTATTACCATTTTATACCATTTTGATTTTAATTTTGCCAAAAAAGGCAAGAAAATTTGAGATTTTCGACGATTTTCCTTAGAGAATGGTATAAAAACAGGGTTTTTCAGCCGTAACTCGACACCAGAGTATCTAAACTTGATCAAAAACAATAGGGCTCTTCCTTGTGCCGATACCATCCAACAGCAAAAACACTTGGTCGAAATTAGGTTCCGTTCTTGAGTTATCGTGCGGATAATTTTTCTTGCATGCTTGCCTACAGACTCATGTTTTTTGCGAATATCTCGTATGGGAATGACGTGATTTCTTTTGGGGTTTTACAAACAATAGATAATTTCAAGCACATATATGAATAATGTAAGGAATAAATCGAGGAGTTTGTTGTTTGGGATGGGCAGTAAAATATGGTGAAATAATGAATTACTTCCAGTTTAACATCATCATACTTCTTCTAAAGTATTAAGAGTAACCGGAGCTACTACATACGTAGCAACTTTACTGCCAACACGTTTGACCTACTCCATAGAGACGTGATCCAGTGGGTGAAGATCAGGCGATTTTGGCGGCCATGAATTTTAACTAGTAACGAAGTCAGTAAGCCTTCATGGGTATATTCACGCCGACTAGCATACTCATTGTACCAACAATTTTAAATTTTGTCTGACGAAACTGTTATATTTAGTCTTATTCTAAATTACCTATACCACTTTGACTTTAGTTTAGCCCAAATAAGTAAAGATATTTGAGATTTTCGACTATTTTCCTTACATTATGGACTAAAAAGCAATGTTTCTCGACTGTAACTCGACTCCAGTGTATCTAAACTTCACCAAAAACAATGACGTGATTTCTTTTGAGTTTTTTTACAAACAATAGATAATTTCAGGCACAACATTGGATATTTTAAAAACTTTTTGAATGGAGTGGTTTTTGTGGGTCAGAATTCCTAAAAACTGATCTTTTAAAAAAACAAAGGTAATATATTCACATCGTGAAACGGTGTGAATATGACAATAAAAAGATGCAGTGATTAATTTGGTTCATTTTGTAGTATGATGCCTTGAGAAGGGCAAGTGTTTACTATTCTTGTTTTTAGATTTGACCAAGGCCTTCGACTATGTGTCTCATGAGATTCTCGTAGATAAATTGGAATATTAAGCTTTTAGTAAAAACAGCATATAACTCATTCGATCGTTTCTATCAAATAGATATCAGGTGGTTTCAGTGAATAATCGTAGGTCAGCAAAGATTCTGCTTACAGTGGGTGTGCCTCAAGGTTCCATCTTATGTCCGTTGTTGTTCCTTATATTCATAAATGATTTTCCAGATTACTTTAAGAAGAATTATTCAAGGCTGTTGTTTGCTGATGATTTACAATATATGAATCTTGTGAGGGCCTACCAGATGCTGAGGATCTTTTTGGGACCATGGAGTCTGAAGCCTGTAAGTAGTTTACTGGTAACGCCCTGTGTGTTAATAACAAGAAGACGGCGAGGCTAGTGTTCCCGAATCGAGGAGCTGAGACAAACGATGTTAAGTTTCTGGGGATTCATGTGGTACGAAATTCACATCGACATTCTGTGCAACAGGTTGACTAATAATATATTTGTTATTAGAAATCTGTCAACCGCCGTTTCATTATTCGTGTTAAAAACTACTTATTGTGCTCTTTTTGAGTCACATGCTGGGTATGGCATTGTTTTTTGGGATCATGTAGAAGTTTTAAACGTGGATAGTTTATCTCATATTTACAGTTATTATTATTATGTATTTGTTTTAATTCCTTATTTGCTATAGCTGTTTTATGTGTACTTCTTTAATTAGTTCTAGAGTTAGTCGATTTATTCTCGAACCTTACAAAAACTGTACATGAGGTGCACTTTGTCACAGCATTGACAAGCTTCTAGAACATTATTACAAGCGTCTAGATAATCATACATCATTTTCGATGAATGCCATCTCAAAATTCAGATAGCTATATAAAGCCGTTTCGATGACGGGTCACAGTCAGGTTATTGTATCAGTCAGTTGGAGACATAAGTCATAAGTAGTTGAAACGCGATAGTCAAAGTGACAAGTTGTGACAGTTGTACTACTATAGAAGGTCCTGTACAAGGTGTTGAAAATAAACATTTTTGGAAACAATCTGCAAACTATTACGCAAGTAAACTCAACCCACAACGTTTAGAACAGGGTTAAACGTTACAATTGCTGTCAGAAGTGGGAATGTCTTATGACCTTAACTACTGCTAGCAACTCCTACCGCGTCACACAGTAATTTTGTTCATTCTTTGATAGATTCTTACTGTAATAGGCTAGTACTCGTACTTTTTGCCTGACTCAGTAGATCGCAGAGGGCTCCATCTTACTTGGCACCTAAACTTTATAATAAACCACCTAACGATGTGAGAAAATTGTCCATGAACATTTTTCAACATAAATTGAGGTGTTTCCTTATTGAAAACATATTTTATAGTGTTGACGATTTTGACAAACTGAAAGTGATACGTATTTGATGAAATGTGATATTGTCTATGTGACGAGTGTAAAAACTTATTTGGTATAAACATAATAAAAGCTGTATCTGTAAAAACTCAATATTTTTTTATTCAAAGCCCTTGGGAACTTGGAGGCAGAATATCTTTCAAAAGATTGAAAAGTTTCTTCATTAATGAGTGTATTTCTTTAGTTTTAATTAAGGAATGAATTCAGGAGCTGAAGCGGGAAAATCGAAAAGATTTATGCCTCGGGTCTCCAATGAATGCTTTGTTCTCCTTTCTAGAAACATAAATATACAAGAAACATACCTAATTATTATTTTTAGAATTTTTATTATTATTTCCGATAGAGTTATCATATCAATACCACTTTATTTCGCATTTCACTTGCAAATTCAAATTTCATTAGAAACTGACACATCCATCTTCATCATGAGATAATTCCAAGTAACACAATAAATTCAATTAGCAACTGCAAACGATAAAAAATGTGATTGCATAGTGCTGATGGCATACAGTAGGTATATAAATAAATATATAATATGCTGTATAGTACATATATTATATGTAGGTACTGTCGGATAGTCTTCTACAAAGTGATATACCGTTAATTCCTCCAGTAATTCTAGGCACTATACAGCAACCGCGTGTTGCATTGGCGTGAGTCGACTAGAAAGACTTCTTCTTCTTCTTGAGGTGTTAAATAAGACATTTGTGTCATCGCATCCGGCCGCGGTAAGCGCGCGTAATGTGACGTTGGAGGCCTCTGAACTGTGTTATGTATGTGTATGTATGTCTGTCTGTATGTCCAGCAGTAGGCCACTAAGAAGAAGAAGAAGAAGACGCCTCGCACGTGGCTACCACTCAATGTGGCTGGCTGGCTGGCTGCTTCTACATTGCGCTTTCTTTCGTCGTGTTATCTCTGGTCTAGCTATACTCTTTTTGTTTTCTTTTCTATGTCGTAATCGCGCTGATCACTTGATTTGGTTATCATAGAAGGGTGCAAATAGCTGCCAGGAAATATTGAATGAGAAATTTAGTTTTATTTTTAAATGAGGTAGGTACTGTTGGAATTATCATCAAAAACTTCGAAATAGCGCTTGAATTGAACCAAATCTATCCACAAACAATACCTACATAGTCTAAATGCACTCCAGAGCAAGACATGGAGAAGGACTCATACTAGATATTCTGTATTTTGTAAAAAAATTTAGGCTCAGTTGGTAAAATTAACGTGCAATGCAGTATTAGTTTAAGTACGTCATTGATTAGGTTTATTTCATTCAGTAGATTGCGTGTATTTCCATTGAATTACTAATTCCTCATTTTTAGGCGATCTTGGTAAGCAACTAAGTACCTCCTAATCCTCTTTGATAAAATTATAGCAAGAGCATTCGAAGTAACTTTGATTTAAGTTAATTTTCATAAAAATATCGTGAGCATATCGTAGATATTAGGTACTCGTGGTATGGCTCGCAAGCCCTTAATAATTTTAGCGATAAATATTTTTTACAAAAAATTGGTGCACTGAAAAGTACAAAATAATATTAATTCTATTGGTGCTGGTACTTTTGAAGTTGTGCAGTTGCAGTTTGATTGAAAACTTTTGGCACCAATTTCATAAGTACCATCACCAATAGAATTAATATTATTTTGTATTTTTCAGTGTACCAACTGATAACGTCGGTCCAATTTTTTGTAAAAAATATTTATTTCACACTTTTGAGTGTAACATTAGTCACGAAAATCAATGAACGCTCACTAATACCAATAAAGATAGTACTTATCCTATTACCCACGTATATTCTTTGCTTGTAGTTGTTATTATTGAGATCTCAAAACATCGCTGCTGAAATTCGCTCAAGTATTTTAGATGTTACCATTTTCACGACGATTTAATTCGAAAACCATAATTCTAAGGAAAAAATGTTCAGTATAAATGTTGCTACAAATAATTATGTATTTCATGTAGTACCAACAGATTTTAAATTTTCGAAAGAAATCGTCCTCTCCACATAGTAAAAATACATATATTTGAATATTTAACATGCCTCTATCTCGACAAACGTAACTCTTTTGAAAAAATGTTCTAATTAAACGTTTCCGGATATTGCTCTACCTTTAATTATACCACCTCAGATTTTTGATTTTTGAGAAAATTTGCCTTCTCCCCCCTATGGAAAGGAGATTTCGGATCTGTGTTTTTATAAATATGGGACCATTTTCTCAAGCCTCTTCTTTCAAATTAATCAAAAAATCATCAAAATCGGAGCTCGTTTACCAAATAAAATGTGCGTACGAACCAGGAAAAAAACGGACAGACGAATTGTATACCTACGTTTATACCTCCTACTTACGGGGTTCGTCGGTCAGAAAACAAATCAGTTACAATAGAGTGCATAAGATATTCATTGAAAATAACATCAACAATTCATAGATACCTATTTTGAAAAAATCTTTGAGAAATATCCTATATGGACAGAAAGCTCTTGAAAATGCAATACAATGATGCAATAGAATACAGGATGTTGGTTTTGATTTAATATTGATAAATTAATAAAGTTATTACCATTAATATTTCGTCTTAAAAATATCGTAGTAGAGGACGTAACATCGACTCTTAGTTCATTTAAGTATAGTTATCTAAAAATACTCCAAAGCTAAAGAAACTGGCTGAAAAAAGGTTGGTTTATTTATCTTAAATGGTTCCGAAGTTTATTTGACACAAAAACAAACTTGGGTGCTTTAGGTATATAAATAAAAATATTTTTGGAACATGACTCATTGTCGGACTTTGGTATCAATATGTAATTTAAAAACGCATCCATGTTCACCAAGATACTGGTAATAATCAATACAATAATAAACAAATTACGTTATTTACTACGGTAATGACAAGTGGCAATTTTAGTATCAAATTAACTAGGACCTAATTAAGTTTTTTTATCAATACGACTGTTTCTTCAGTACCTATCGGTCAGTGAAAATTTATTTTATTTAACAAAACATGTTAGGTACATCTGTTTCGTACTATAGGGCACTAATATACATAAAAAATAAAAACTATAAAGGTTCTTTTTCTCACCAGTCAGGTACGGAACCCAACACTGCAATGTCTGACCTTCTTTCAATTCAAGACATTTCCATCGTACTTCAAAATAGGACAATTACAGTTAATAACTTTTAAGGTTACTTAAGGAAACAGGTTTCTTCTATCCTGTCGTCCAAATCCTAATTGAAAGCCAGTTTATTCAGTTTAACATTATACAAATAAATAACTTTACCGAAAGCTATTCTTCCTAGTATAGGTCGTCAAAAAAATGTTCAATAGCAGCATCTGCTCTAAAAACCAGGAATAAAGTTTTGATGATGTCATTTTTAGTAACGTATGTTTTTTCAGAATAGTATATAACGTTCAAGATCAATGCAGTTGATGATAAATAAAAGTGGCTCTAGAACTGATCCTTGTGGTACACCGCTAAATGCAGCTCTATAACCAGAGGACGCTAATACTACTCGTACATGGAGCTTTCTCTTTAGACAGTCCTTGGTATCTTAGCGGAGATTTAGGGATACCAATTCATCTACTTCTTTTGAATCTAATACCTACTTCAGATGGAGTATTGCTAAATCTTCTGCCTCAAACTCCTAATTATTTATCAGTATTGCAAAAACGAAAAAGAAACACTCTAGCTGAATCTCCCTGAGTTAGATTATTCAAAAAGTTTCCTGGAACCTTTAATACTGCAAAATCTAAGAAGTATCTGGATCTTAGTAAGAATATGATACACCTTCTCACTGGATTTCTTACTGGGCACTGTCGCCTCAGGCAGCACCTAACGAGAATAGGTCTAGCAGAGACCGACGAGTGCAGATTCTGTGGGGAGGAGAAAGTACCTCTAGATCACCTGGTGACAGAATGCCTCGCCATTGCTAACCAACGCAAAAAATGCTTTAGACAAAAAACATGCAGAAGTGAGGACTAAACTCCTTGAAGCCATCTCAGATTCTGGATTTCATCAGAACCCTGGAACTGGAGGGCGAGCTGTAGATTAAGTAATAGCAAGAACAGCTCTGATGGGGGCATTATAAACCTCAATGTCGCAGTGCAATTAAAACCCCTTAAATCTTCAATCTACAATCGGTATTGCAGATTATCTAGTACCCATGAAAATGAAATAAAATCTAGGTAGTTACATGATTTATGTAATTCATAATAATCTGTTGGGAATTATTGTCCACTTTGACTGTATTATGATAAAATATGCAGCCCACTACCTACTACTAGAGAACGGGCGTAGGTACCTCATATTATACCTACGGTAGCTACTGGAAGTTGAATATTTTATTTTTTGTACTGTTGTTCTTGCTGGCTCCTTCAAGAATGAACAACTGCTTGGTTCTGCTACTGCCCACAATCATCTATCGACTGACTGTCGTCGTAAAAGTAACAATCAATAATGAATCGACAGACGGACGTCGGTCCTATATCTCTTAGTATCACCGTATAGAAGAAGAATAATATACTGGCTGGGAATCAACTGATTTCTGGATAAACTATAAGTTTTTTTTAATATCCTGACAAAAGTTATTGTACTAATCTTATTATCTTCAGTGACGTACGTAGATTTTTGACCGATGAATCCAAACGGAGGAGGTATACAATTCGACTGTGCTTTTTTGGTTCGTGCGTGCTTTTATATAGTAAACTCACTCGGATTTTGATGATTTTGAAATAGGAGGATTGAGAATTGGTAGAAACTCTTATCCGCATTCTCCTTCCCTTCAAAAAACATAACATAATTAAAGACAGTAAAATATCCAGATACGTTTGAGTTGAGCATTTTTTCAATAGAGTTATGGTTTTCATGTTACAGCGGAGGTAACATGGTAAAATAAAAAGTACTTATGGGTATTTCCGCTGCGATGTTTTGAGATCTCTAAATAATAAAAAAGAATATACGTGGGTAATAGGTATCTTCTTTGGTATTAGTGAGTGTTCAACGATTTTCGTGACTAATTTTACACTCAAAAGTGTAAAATAAATATTTTTGACCGACGAACCCCGAACGAAGTAGGTATACAATTCGACTGTCTGCTTTATTTTTTTATATAGTAAACCAGCTCCGATTTTGATGATTTTTGATTCATTTGAAAGAGGAGGCTCGAGAAATGGTCCCATATTCATAAAAACGCAAACTGATATCTCCTTCCCTCGGAAAACCACCCCGAAGGGGTGGAGGGGCGAATTTTCTTAAAAATTAAAAATTTGAGTTGGTATAATTAAAGATTGGACAATATCCGGAAACGTTTAAATTGAATATTCTTTCAAAAGAGTTACGGTTTTCGAGATAGAGGCATGTTAAATTCTCAAATGTATGTAATTTTGCTATGTGGAAAGGGCAATTTCTTTCGAAATTTTAAAATATTTCGATACTACTTGAAATGTAGCAACATTTATAATGAACATTTTTTCCTTAGAATTACGGTTTTCGAGTTAAATCGGTGTTAAAATTGTAACATATAAAATACTTCAGCGTATTTCCGCAGCGATGCTTTGAGATCTCAATAGTAACAACTACAAGCAACGAATATACGTGTGTAATAGGATAAGTACTATCTTAATTGGTATTAGTGAACGTTCGTGACTAATGTTAGGTAGGTACACTCAAAAGTATGAAATTAGTATTTAAAAAAAATGGACCGACGTTATTAATTGATGCACTGAAAAGTATAAACTTATATTAATTATATTGGTGATGGTACTTGTGAAGTTGGTGCCAAAAGTTATCAATCATCAAAATCGGAGTTCGTTTACTATATAAAAGGCGCGCACAAACCAAAAAAAAATCGTTCCGTTCGGGGTTCGTCGGTCAAAAAGTATAAAATAATATTAATTCTATTGATGCTGTTACTTTTGAAGTTGTGCAGTTGCAGGTAGATTGGTAACTTTTGGCACCAACTTCACAAGTACCAGCCCCAATAGAATTAATATTATTTTATACTTTTCAGTGCACCAACTAATAAAGTCGGTCCAATTTTTTGTAAAAAATATTTATTTCACACTTTTGAGTGTAACATTAGTCACGAAAATCGTTGAACGTTCACTAACACCAATGAAGATAGTACTTATTCTATTACCCACGTATATTCCTTGCTTGTAGTTGTTATTATTGAGATCTCAGAACATCGCTGCGGAAATACGCTTGAATATTTTAGTTGTTACCATTTTAACACCGATTTTACTCGAAAACCGTAACTCTAAGGGGAAAATGTTCAGTATAAATGTTGCTACAAATAATTATGTCTTTCATGTACTGCAAACAGATTTTCAATTTTCGACAGAAATCGCCCTCTCCACAGAGCGAAAATAGGTATATTTGAGAATTTAAAATATCTCTATGTCGAAAACCGTTACTCTTTTGAAAAAGTGTTCCATTTAAACGTTTCCGGATATTGTCCTATCTGTAAATATATCAACGCAGATTTTCAATTTTCGACAAAATTTGCCCCCTCCACCCCCTTCGGGGGCGGTTTTCGGAGGGAACGAGATGTCGGATTCCCGTTTTTATGAATATGGGACCATTTCTCAAGCCTCCTCTTTCAAATGAATCAAAAATAATCAAAATCGGAGTACGTTTACTATATGAAAGGCGCGCACAAACCAAAAAAAAAAGCACACAGTCGAATTGTATACCTCCTCCTTTTGGGAAGTCGGTCAATAATAACAACTACAAGCAAAGAATATACATGGGCAATAGGATAAGTACTATCTTCATTGGTATTAGTGAACGTTCAACGATTTTGGTGACTAATGTTAGGTACACTCAAAAGTGTGAAATAAATATTTTTAAAAAGGTAAAAGAATATTTACCTATCAACATATGTGTTTTTTCAGATTTGTAGATCACCGTGTGTATTTTTGAATTATATACAGTCGTATTCATAATCAGAACTTACTCACTAAATTAGCATCGTGTTAATTAGGTACTATGATAACGATAACATGAAACACGACAGTTTTAGTATCAAACTAAACTAACAGGTGCACTATAATTTCTATAATCTGGACAATTAATGGTAATGGGGTTGTTCGGCTAAGTGATATATTATCCGGATTACAGATTATATGAATTTGATACATGTAAAACCCAGAATAATTCATAAAACTTTTATTATTTAACGTGAAAGTAATAGATATTTCTTCATAAGAAAATGTATCAAAAATTATACAGAAAAAATTAAAACAGTTTGGACGCATAATAACATACCTAAACATAATTAAATATCAAAACCTGAACTGCATCAAGAAAATCAGTAATACTGTTTTATTTTCTTGAATCAATATCTTTTTCAATTCAAAAAGTAACTCAATTTGATTGTGTCTGGTATATTATTTTCTGATTCCCTTTGGATGCAATTGTCAAAGGAATTTACGGCATCTTGGTGTTTAAGTTTCGCAACAATTTGATCATCGTCACCGCTAGAAAAAGAATCGTTATTTAAATCATTTATCTCGTCATTTGCTTCAGCAACAATATCTTGGTCTGTTATAGAAACATATCAGTCACAGAACCTCATCTCCCTTTTATCCATGCTTCTGTATTATCCATTGAAATATCCCCGTCTAATAATTTTTCACCAAGAAATTTTACCTCATTTCATTCATTTTGAAGTTCCTGCGAGATCTTAATTTTCTTAACTAAAGTTGCCAACTGAATGTTTCACCAGTAATAATCAACTGCCTTATGTTACATCTGTCTTTAGATTTTTGCAACCCCAAGTGCTGCTTGCTTTGAAATTGTTATGTAAATTTAGCTGCTGATTGCTGATGAAAAAACTTGGTCTTCTCATGTATAAGTTCATCATCAATGATAAAAGAAATTAATTTTGAAAAACTAAATGGCCTAGATGTTACTTTTCTACTTACCTCTAGCCTTTTCTTAAATAAAGCAAGTGTTCAAGGCTTTTTCCATTGCTGGATATGCACTTAACCTTAGGTTCCTTTTGTCGAAATTGCGATCCTCAGCTGGCTTTATTCTTAAATATATCGGAGACGGTAGATTATCCAATACTAAATTTACAGGCAACTGATCTGACACTTTCCCCGGTATCCATCAACCAGATTATTTCATCCTTTTTGCAAATTCAGCGTTGTGTGTTTTCTTTTTGACATTTTTTAACGATAAACACCTACCACAGCACTTGGCGCGAATGTAAATGATGTAAGACTGTGCAAAGTCCGACTGCCAAAGACCGAAAACTGAACCTTTCAGTTCCACGTATAGTTTCCAGTAGATACCTACATCTACACTTCAAATTATATGATGACAATCAACCAACCATACGATAACGTGATTTCATCTATCCATATACCTAGGTAGAACCATGAACTGTCAGTCGATGTCGAAAAAGGAATTCTGAAAATATTTTATCACATTTGTTTCAGCAGATTTCATTTTTATATCAAGTATCACAAAGAAGTATTTCCATTCAAGTATAAGTGAGGATCGATCAAAATCAGCTTAGCCTTCTCCTTAGTAGCGATTCAGACAAAACTTTACAAACAGTTGAACAGGTCTATCTCTAACAATTGTCCGAAAAAAAATGTTGAATAAAAATCCTCTTAAAATCCATGTTTAATTTTAGCCAGAACTATTTATTGTTTCGGATTTGTCAAAAATATTGAGAAAGCGAATTCCTTACTCATGGCTAGAATATTTTTATTATCCTTATTGATTGAACGTGAGATTATTATTTAATTGAGTTCATACATGAAATATTCCATATAAAGACTCAATAATAATAATTATTCATGAATATTAAAAACCACAAAAGCTGCAGATGATTTATCAGTTTGTTATTGACATTATCCACATAAATTAATTGTTTTTGTATAAGCAACAAAACGAATACAAAATATAATATTCAGTTTAACGCCTCAATGATTCGTTCGACTTTTTTACTGAAGAATATACTTAAATAACTCAAAAATTTCACAATATTTTATTGACTGACTTCCAAAAAAGGAGGAGGTATAAAATACGGTTGTATGTTTGCTTTTTTATGTATATTTAGAAAAACTCAAATCTTCTTTTTCTTCTTTCTAAAAACCGCCCCGAGCAATTTTTTCGAAAATCGAAAATCTGAGAAGACACAGAATTAAAGATGAGACCATATCCGGAAACATATATTTTTTTAAAGAGTTACGGTCTTCGAGTTACAGCAATGGGAAATACTGAAATATGTGTATTTCCGCTATGTTTAGAGGGAGATTATATGTAGCAACATTGAAATTGGACATTTTTCAAAAGAAATTATCTAGGGTTTTCGATTTTCAACAATGGTAAAGTCTCTTTCTTGAGATCTCTGAATAATAACAAATAAAAGTTAAAGAATACATGGGTAGTAGAATAAGTACTAGTTTCTTTAATATTAGTGAATGCTCAATGATTTTCATGACTAATGTTACACTCAAAAGTGTGAAATAAATATTTTTAACCGAAATTTACATCAATTTTAATAGTTAGTGCACTGAAAAATAAAAAATAATATTAATTCTATTGGTGCTGGTTGGGGCCTAAAGTCTTCTATTTAAATTACCAGCACCAATAGAATTAATATTTTTTTGTATTTTTCAGGGCATCAACTAATAAAGTCGGTCCAATTTTGATAAAAAATATATATGATAAAACTTTTTTCTTTAATCATTTTAAATATTTACTGATTTTATTTAAATATAATTACTTTCTTTATGTAAGTTATTTATTTCATGACCAACGAAATCAAAATGTTTTGTAAGATTTACACGCCTGAAGAAGTTGGCTTTTTTGATTCTCACTGTAGGTTGCTTTTAGAGGAAAGGACATGTTGGATTTTTTAATGTTTTCCATGAACCTATTTACAATGAAATATTCATTTTGTGGTCGGGTTATTATTTATGACTATTTTTTATGTACCCTGTTTGTCATGCCCTGCTATTTGCCATGGTTCTCTAGATCTCTATCCTCCAGGGCTCTTTTAGTTTAATTTCCCTAAATCTTTTTATGTCTTCCACGTTTCCTAGTCTTTTTTCGTATTTCTTGTAATTTTATCCCGCCATGTTCAGTTGTCTGGTCACAATTGTTTCTGGTATTAAGTGTCCACCGACGTATTTCTGACTCGACCCTTTGCTACCTGTGGCACTTGCAGCAGCTACATTCAACTGACTTCTTATAATTTCTCCATAAAATCTAGCCAATAAGTCACACTTATAGACCCATAGTGGCTATATAGTCCAGTCAGAACAGTTGTGATGTTACGTCAAACATAGCATGACATCTTTATCTTCACGACATCCTTTAATGAACTAGATAAAGATATCATGCCATGACATAATGGACGTACCAAAACTCATCCCCAGAAATAAAATGAAGTAATTAGTTAATCTCTTACCTGAAAAAATATCCATAAACTCGTCCCCAAGAAGAGTAGGTCCTCAAAAATAGATCCTTGAATTCGTCCCCGACTTAATCGCGGTATGAATCACCCATATAGCTACTTACTTGCCTTACAGGAGCGATTCGAACATCGCCAGCATAATTCACTTTTTAAATATTTGTGTTTGGTAAATTTTACAGAGTCTACAATTAGCACATGATTTCCTCGTTCACTCAAACTGACAAAGCTTTTCATGTTTTCTCACACCTTAATAAGCACTTCTAAGCCAGGAATAGTATTTCCGAATGAAATAACATTCT
Source organism: Crioceris asparagi (assembly GCA_958507055.1). Lineage (NCBI taxonomy): Eukaryota > Metazoa > Arthropoda > Insecta > Coleoptera > Chrysomelidae > Crioceris > Crioceris asparagi. Next base: position 11,490,257 of record OY293831.1, on the reverse strand, counting down.
ATGAATAAAAAGAAATTTACGCTTTTGGTAGAATTTTTATTTCATAGTCAATTACTATTTATATTTCCAAGAAAGTATTAATCTGTTAATCTCCTGTCCTGGGACCAATTCTGGTAGGAGATTAAAGGACCGTAATTAGTACGGGGACGAATGATGGTAGTAGAAATTAGGTACTACCTTGCTCGGGTACGAATTCAGGACTGCCCGACGTAAAAGTACAACTGTTCTGACTGGACTACTTATATACCTACTCATGTCTGTAAACTGTTTTTAAGATATTGGTGATCTCTTATAAGCCTTGGTATATAACCTGTAATCTTGAGGAGGTAAACTTCCTCTCTGGGCCATTTTTAGTGAGCTCACTCGGTACTCCTTGAAACATAACATCTACCAGCCCCATATTTTCACCAAATACTATTCCCGATTCGTAAGATTAAGAAGAAGAAGAACAACATAACCTTACAAACCGAGCAGTTGGGCAGAGAAAGTAGTTTACTGAAGGAACATATTCCTCGGACTTCGTATTGATTGAAGATTACCTTCGCTTGTTTGACGTCCTTCCCGACTCTGCTACAGTACGGTAACTAATGTGTTTACACGAACACATAACCAAGGAGGATATAATCGAGTTAGACGCAAAACCACTAGCAAGTGAAGAGTAAATAAATTTGTGCCTGAACACGTTAGCGAACGAAACAACAATTTATCTCAAATACTGATGAACGGGCAGACCATGTTGCCACTACATCGTCATGTATGTATTATTTGTACCTGCTGTATGCCTTTTATGTTGGAAGATGACTCTAAGTTGAAATACAATCATCATAATAAAATATAACTTCAGTATATAAATTTTGCGATATTAGATTAAATTCCCGGGTAAAATATTGTGATATATGTGAAAATATGCTTTTTAATTTAACCGTGGCGTAGATATGGGTATGTCTTCGTACAATTCTAACCAAAAAAGTAGTACGCCACTGTTTTTTCGCATTCTTTAAACATTTAAACATCCAGACAGAGTCAACAAAATTATCGACTACTGCAAACGATCTGGATTGTAAATGCATCAAAATTGGGTATAATAAATAAATTTTGATCAAAATCAAAACCAAGAAATTTTCTTTTTTCTTTACTTCTGAGTTGATAGTTCAAAATTTTGATAAGAAATCATAAATGCTTCAGTAGAAAGAGAAGCAAGAAATTACGAATAGTAAAATAATTAACAACAACAGACAAACATGATTAATGATCGTAAATCTCTACATTATACAGTTATACCTTTATTGCAACTTACTGAACACTCAGTTTTGATGGAAACTTCCTTTTGTCACGTTATTTAAACCGGTCTAATTTCCCGAATCAAGAATTTTGACTTTCCTCTACTTTCGAAGGCTCTAGTGTGAAAATCCGTATATCGAGGAAAAAATGTAACTCACGATCAGCACCTCCATCTGAAACATCTCAGACCTCCTTCTTTTTTCTTGCATATCAGGTATTAGATGTTTGCCTGTTGCAACCCTCATCTTTTTATTGGTCTATCAGGACTTTTTCTGACTCAATATTTATAATCCATGACTCTCTTGTGGATTCTTTCATCTTGCATTCTTTGTATTTACATGTTTTTTTGATTTTTCTGCTATTTTCTGAAATTTCATTCTTCTGTTATAGATATGACAGTATTAACATAAAAAGGCCATTACTTTGGTTTTAGCAGATGATATTTTCATGTCATACTTTATAACATATTTTTTTGTAGTTTTTATATTCCCATTTGCTGGTCTTCTTCTGATTCTGTCATTAAAAATCTGCATAGAAACTCGAGATTGGTCTGATTTTATGTCTTTCATTTATTTTTCCATTCTTTTTTGATGTCTTCTACATATACGTGTTAGATAAAGTTGGACATATACTGCATCCTTGTCTGAAACCTTTATTTGTTCTTATTTCTAATGTTTCTCCTCCGGTTATGTCCATTATTTTTTTAGTATTGTGATACAGGCTATGACTTTTTATAAACTAGCTGCTTTTCGTACACTACTCGCCGAAAATCTTCTGCCCATAATCACAAACCTTTTTTTACTGATCTTCCTTTTTTCTTTAATGTTTCTTGAGCAGCCTGTTCTAAAGCCTTTTTATACGTCAATATTAGAAAACACGATATTCGATCCTGTTTAGAGGGGCGAAAATATGATTTTTTCTTACCTAGATCTGAAAAGCAGTTTTCACTATGTTGTACTAGTTGGCGCTCTTTAATTATCTATACCTATATTTATAGAAAACTGAACGTCGCGATATTCCAACCAAATTTTGCACACGTATTTATCATAGCTTAGTAAACATACTGTCAAACTTTCAGGGCCCGTGGAACTCTATCTGGTGGTTTCCATACCTGAAAGTATATTGAATATTTTTGAACCCTAAGGCTCGATTTTGATGGTTTGATTAACCACGTTTGTTTGTAGAATGTTATTAGAATGAGCCGATACTGTCTGTAAGAGTGACTGGGCCCCCTAGGTGGAAGGTTTCATACCCCAAATATCTCTGAGCTCTTTGGCTGAATGTTCGTTGATTTTTCTCTATTGTATAACTAGTATGTCTCTGGACTGTTTTGTGAGAATATATCAGTGCGACTGGGCCTTAAATGAGGAGGGTTGCATACCGGAAAATCAGACATTGAAGGAGAAATACTCATACTGGTCTCTCTCGGTGCATGTCTGTGGATGAATCTGGGTTGGTGTTCGGAATGGTTTTACGTGCGAGTAGAACTCTGTTGTAGAGGGGTCCCATACGCAGGACTTTTTATGACTTTATGTTTTTGTACCAAAATCGACCAAACTGAATTTTGAAAGTGATTTTGTAAATATTTCAAGCATCAGTCCGTATGACCAAATAATAAATAACGACAAGCTTTGCTTATATCTGCAGCAGTTTTTCCCTTCTTAAGTGCTTGTAAAATAACTATCAAGTACGAAATGATCCAAGCACACTGAAACTGAGAATTGATGAACTGTTCGGTAATTATTAATTCATTCAACTACAGTTGTTATAAGAGGAGTTTTCGGGCAGTAATTTGGACTAGTTTAAAACTGTTTCCAACTGTGTTCTGTGGTTTAGAAACATGCGCATTTAAATATTTTAGTCTTCTCAAAATTGAAATGCGCTTGCTTCTTAGGCCCGATTTCACCAGTGAAATAAATCGAGATTAGTTCATTGTAAACGTGTTTAACACGCTTAATTGAGTTTAGAGCTCCACTTCGCATTTCACCAGTGACAACTAAACGAAGTTAGAGCTAATCTCGTTTCCTTTTCTGAACGGCCGATTTTCTACGTTTAGCGCATCAAAACGCGTTTATAGAGCTGTCAGCTATCACTTCTGTCTTGTGTCCCTGGCAAATATTTTAGGTTATATTTATATAGAGAGCATTTGTTTTTATTTATTGGTGGTTTAACTGAACAATTGGGACTAAAAAAATGGAACGAGCGCTAGAACTAACTTTTGACGAAAGTTAGATGATGAAGAATCTAGCGTTCGTCGTCCAAGATGGATATGTGAAAGAGAAGAACCTTTCGATAGACTAGATGACAGACTTCTTAACTACATAACGGCTTACGAAACCCAGTTTGTATTGGAATCGATAGAAGAAAAAAATGAGTTTCCCACAGATAAGTAAGTACCAACCAAAACTTGTTTGATTTCATATACGAGTATTTCGATTACTTCTACCTACATGTAAGTACATAATTAAACATAATATTTTTATTCAAGGAATCACAGCGGTCTACCATCAACCAGCTGCTGTGTGCTTTAAGGTTTCACGCAATTGGGTGAAATCAAATGACATTTGCCGATTTATGTGGATTTAGAACTTCAACTGCACATAGAATTGTGCACAAAGTCAGTTCTGCTATTGCTGCACTCCAAGAACGCCATATTCATTTTCCAGACTCACCAAATGAACCCACCAGACAGACAGCATTTTATAAGAAAGCTAAATTCCCGTATGTTCTAGGAGCCAAAAATCAATCCAAATGAAGTTATAACTATTTTTTTATAACTACTTTGCACAGTGATTTTAGTCGAGTCGAAATATTTAAGAATTCAAGTAGTGTACAATTTTATTTATAGTTTGTAAGAAATTTGTTTTGTGAATATCGAATTTATTCTAAAATAAAGTGTTTTTTACTCTGTATTTTTGTTTGAATGAATCTGTACTATGTACTATGAAATATAATCTTTTGGCTGAAAGTTACAAATGTGACCGAAAATGCGGTTGTGGAGGTATGTATAAATATTTCTCATACTTTTGAGTCGAAACAATATTCTACTTAATAGAAATCGATGAAAAACTGATACGTAGATATTTCAATTGATGCAAAATTAGTAGGCAATTCTTTTGAAAGTTTTTTTGTCGATTCAACATATTTTTGAATTAAATTTTGTAGATTATTTAATTCTGATGATTTTTCTCTTCATACCAAACAAACGTCCGCTGCTCGCTCATGACAGATCACAAACAAATTATGACCACAGATAAATGATTATGACCATGGGTAGTGGGTAGTGAAGATATAATCAAAATTACGTCAAAACGAATAATAAATACCATTATGTGTTCTATAACTACACAGCACCATCTATTGAGTGATTTAATGATCTTGATAACTGACAGCAACTTCGTTTTCGTAATCACGATTAAAATGATGCTGGTGGAATCGCTTTGTTGGGAAACGAGATATGTAAACGCGATTAAGCTTATCTTAGTTTTATTAATCTCAGATTTCAAAGCAAATGGTGAAATCGGGCCTTACTGTTTGAGTTCGGTTTAAACTGCCGCTGGAACATCCTTAAAGCACAGCTTACCTTAAGCTCTGCTTAAAGTACCTACCTATCCAAAGTGACGTTCAAGATAGGTTTTTTCAATATTTACGCAATTTCAGATGATACATGGCAACACTTTTTTTTCTAGATATAATAAGTTTATAAGTGATAATAAATGTGATATAAATCATAGATAAATGTCAAATCGAAAAACTACACTTCCGATAGGAGTATGAGTATAGTTCTCTCAAGATCTAAGATAATTAATCCATTCATTCATAATGGGAATCCATCATAGGCAAGGTGTTGTTTTTTTCATTACACATTGTAAATGTAAATGAAAACATGTAATGACACAGCCTATTTAGAATTCATTTGGCAACAACGGTGACTGATGGATAACAAAATTACAAGAAGAAAAAGCTGACAGAGAGGTTAGTTCACTGTTGTGTGTACTTATGTATCTATGTACAAGCATATGTATGTAGTCAAGGTACACGAAGGAGGCAAAAAACGCGTCACGTATCCACTATAGCACGTGTACCGAGTGTGCTTGGTTTGTGTTGGAATGTTCCCGTGGCTACCTTTAGGTATATTTATTATAAAATACAAACAGAAAACAGAAGGGGCATCAGCTTTATGTCTTCCGTCTTTGATAGCGATATATGGTTTAATTCTGTAAGACAACCGTTAAAAATTATTATTCCTTTAATGTAAATACCTAGCTATTCTTGAAACTGAACATTTTAACGCATCCTAAAAAATCTAATATTACAAGGCATGCGACAAATATTCTCCGCGGTACCACGAAATATCTAGATACCTACGTTGTTTTGTATGGAAAGTGATCACAGTTGCCGACTCTTGTGTTGCTTTTAAGGTTATTTTGAACTTTTCCAATCATATAGGTATTTGATAAAAAATGGAAAATGTAGATAATGAATGTTGATAATGATTCAAGTATGAATACTTGGTTCTTTTATGAATTGATTTGTCTGTTGCTGATTCATTAAATGAATAATCCGAGGTAATGACTGAAAGTAATTAGTACATTTTGGAGATTGATATGAGACTGGTTGTAATATGTAATAGGTACCAAGATATATTTGATTAATTTTAAGAATTTTGTTTTTTAAGAATAAATATAAAAATAAAGTTGGACGGCCAAGCTCTAGATTCTAGATGGTAGATAGGGATAGGGTGAATGTGTTAGTAGTCGGCCTTTTTTGAAGTAATCTCACTTTAACTGACAATGACATGGGCATATCTAGATTGAGTGGACAAACTTTGGTTCTTATTTGTAGCTCGCAGATTAGGCTATCGCATAGAAGGTATAGAGAAAGACAACCGATTTTCGAATTTGAATTTTAACTTAATTTTTATTTCTAATTGGAACCGTTTTGCTAGTAGTCGGCTGCCCCAAAATTGTTCATTTCTTACCAGGCCTGAACTAGGTATTTTGGGCCCACATATAAAATGTAGGTAGTTTCATCGTAATTTAGTAATTTCCGGTGACATCACACATTGACTTTGCTGCCAAATACTTTTCGACTCTCCTTCATGTAACTTGGAAGGGTTGAATGCTATTATTGTACGGCCCTGTAGGGTTGAATTCAGTATTCCATAGTTTCGGCATATTTCCCTTATCAAAGCACGATTTCTCACAGCTTCAAGAGCGCTTGCTATGTTTCATCGTTGTGTTTATGAATCTTTGTTTTGGCACTGCATGACATGACCTAAGGATTGTTAAAATCAACTTTTCCGTGCAAAATTTGCTTCAAATAGCCTCAGAAATTTTGTGGCCGACTACTTGTAAAATTACGAAAAGGCGTACGCACGGCCGTCTATTGGTACAGGCATAAGTTTATACCAAACTATGCACTAAGACAAAGATAATGTGAATATTGTTCTTATTGAATGTGATAGAAAAATAATAAAACTGGCACATTCATCCTACGTAAGCCATGAAAGGCAATCATCCTAAAATGCAAATTCAAGGCTTAATGTTTCTAATGATACACCCTGTTATTACTAGCAGTTTTCAAGAAATTAACTAATCTTTTTCTCAGCTCTAATCATTAATAGATAATATGTAGGTACTCGACTTGGTAGGATTCCGCGTTTTAGATTCGATTTTCGACATTTTTTCAGAACCCTTTTATTTTGTACCTAACATGTTTCTGTGACGATATTTCTTGCATATTGTAGGTTCAGGGTCATTCATAATTATTTATTTAAGTGTTATAAACAAGTATCTATCTAAAAAATTGCTAACTAAATTCAAAATTCAAACAGTATCTAGTTACTTGATAATTTTATAAGCCGCAATAAAAATCTCAGATCTTCAGAATAAATACACAACTTGCTGTTACTAAATTATTATAGTTAGTACCAAGTAACTTTTTTTGGATTATTGAATGCACAAACGACATTATATATGGTAAGGTGATGGTGGTATTGTGATTTGTTGGAGACTTCACAATTGAAAGGTCTTTTTGTTATATAACTCGAATCCACTTGCTCAAGTACAATCCGATATGGTCTAGTGGCTAGGATACCTGGCTTTCACCCAGGAGGCTCGGGTTCGATTCCCGGTATCGGAATATTTTTTTTGGCTCCTCAAAAATTTTATTACAAATCACTATACAAGTCCCTATCACGACCATTATTCTTTTTATTATAAAAATATTATTAATCAGTTTTTATTTTCATGTATTTTTACTTCTTAAATGCCACCGTAAACAATTTTCTAAATTTTTTGTTTACAAAAAAACTGAACTGACGTTATTATTTGGTGCACTGAAAAGTACAAAATAATATTAATTCTATTGGTGCAGGTACTTTTGAAGTTGTGCAGTTGCAGTTAGATTGAAAATGTTTGGCACCAACTTCACAAGTAGGTACCAGCAACAATAGAATTAAATTTATTTTGTACTTTTCAGTGCACCAATTTTTCCAATTTTTTGTAAAAAATATTTATTCCACACTTTTGAGTGTTACATTTGCCACGAAAATAGTTGAACGTCCACCATTATCTTTGTATGTATGCTTTGCTTCTAGATATTTACTATTATGCAGAATTCTAAGAAAATCGTCGCGGAAATAAGTATATTATAAACTTCACCACTGCTGTAACTCGAAAACCGTAAGTCTTTGTAAAAAAATTTCAAAATAAATAATCTGGTCATTAATTATCCATTCTCAGATTTTCAATTTTCGAAAGAAATTGCCTCTTCCACATAACGAAAATACCCATATTTCAAAGTTTAACATCGCAAAAACTCTCAAACCGTAGCTCTTTTGAAAAAATGTTCAATTTTAATTTTGCCATATCGGATCTTAGATTTTGTAGAAAATGTGCCCCCTCCACCCCTTTCGTTGGCGGTTTTTAGAGGGAAGGAGATTTCGGATTAGCGTTTTTATGAATAGGACCATTCCTCAAGTCTCCACTTTCAAATGAATCGGAGTAGGTACGTACCTATACTATATAAAACACGCGCACGAACCAAAAAAAAGCAGACATTCGATTTGAATACCTCCTCCCTTCAGGGTTGGTCGGTCAAAAATATTCCTTCTTCGATCTATCAAAGATATTTTTGAATTATTTTAGGTATACCTATCTGATAACTTTGAACAATGAAATTTTTAAGCGAAACATGATACCTTACCTATGATAACAAACTCATTAAAGAGAACAAGGAGAAATTTGATGATGTTCCTGATATATCGAAATGGAGAACAGCCAGACAACTTATTGTTCATTTGCTCTACATTCCTTATTTTCAAGAGTTAATTTAGTAGGTATAAACACAAACTATATGTAGTAGATATAGCAAGTACCTACGTATATAAATATGTACAGCACTTTCTCCGCTTTCGAAAATTAAAAAATTCAAATACTCATAACCGAACCCGAACTAGTCCATTCATAATAAGAATAATAACTGATATCTGCATGTTTCTATCAAAATTCATTAGTCTCGTCCGATCTATAAATCAATCAAAGCGCAAACACGTTTCAGTTACATGCTCATATATAAATAAATATACCTATACAGGGTGTTCCTTGCGTCAAACTTGTAGCATTGGAAAAATAACTTTTCTTGGACTCTTCATCAATTAATTTATAATCTTGCTGCAAGGTTTTGAACCATAAAATCAGTTATCTTGGGACTTGTCTCAAACGACCGACTGGTGCAATGATTCGTCTATTTTAGCACGCCACTGATGTATGGGCTCGGTACCTTCCGAAACAAATAAGAAAGCAATAATCTTGGAACCAAAAGATTGTAGACCGAATCGCTTTTGGACTCAAGTGTAAGGATTTGTTAAAAATCTGATATTAATACGATTATAGTACTTGATTCTCATAAATACTTTCAGTGGCGGTAAGATAATAAAAGGCTTTGTAAGTTACTCAATATGAGAACATATGTAAAGCTAGAACAGCAAAATGGGCATTAGGTATCAAAATATTTTAGTGCCCATTTACTGTTAAATGTAGTGCCATAAAACCAGATTTGATGATCTAAAAATATATAAAAGAAATTAAAAAACTGTTAGTTTCTAATTAATTAAGCAATTATTCAAAAACGCTATCAACTGATTCAGTGCTAATACTAAGCGTTAATAATTTAGAGCTCACTTAGTGCTGTCAATTTAATAGCAAAAATATTTTTTTTATAATTCAAGACATAGAAATCACTCATTACATAACGAAAAATAACCACTTAGTGCTCGATTATTGCTATCTGCACAGGTAGAAAATTTGAGCAGAAATCCCAAACTCTGGTAGTAGGTATTACATGCAGAGTCATACTCAATCGGTATATTTGGGAATACTAATACAGCTTCTCTGAAAGGGTTTGTCTTAAGATTTATTTATCTTAAGACATATCGGTGGCTCGGAAGCCACTTTAAGCAGCTGGTCCCCTGGTATGTGATAACACTTTCAAGGTACGTACTGAAGTCGCCTTACAGTTGGATTCGAGAACGGCATTTAAACAAGAAGAAAATATTTTTTGAATTTCCTTTTTTCTATAGCACTAATTGTGCACTAAATTATTAGCTATCAGTTATGGAACATATTTTAATAATTTAGATATCTATTTTTCTCCTCCCACTTGACTTGATTTTGAGATAGTAAACTAACTATTAACATAACTAAAAGATGGCAGGTTTTTTAATATATTTTTGGAAGAGTCAGATATAACTATTTAGCACTAAATTAGCACGAATGCTTAATCAAAAATATAATTGATTCTGCCCATTTCGCCATTTCAGTCGTAAATGGAGGCACTTTGAAATCAAGCACTTCTTATATGCTTTCGAGAAAAATACTGGTTTCACTAGTTCTTTGATAGATAGTCAAATAGAATAAAAAAAAGAAAGATCATTAGATTCTCTCACCCAGATATTAATAACTTCAAATATAATTGAGAATATAACTTTTGAACCATGAGATATCATAAAACATTGCAAGCTTCTATTTTCAATGAAATATATATATAATACATTTCTCAAATATCCAAATAGAAACAAATATTTAATCAGTAGGTTGGGTTAGAACCTGGTTGTATGCTTGCTTTTTTGACCGACGAACCCCGAACGGAGGAGGTAGGTATACAATTCGACTGTCTGCTTTTTTTTGGTTCGTGCGCGCCTTTTATATAGTAAACGAGCTCCGATTTTGATGATTTTTTATTCATTTGCAAGAGAAGGCTTGAGAAATAAAAACGCAAATCCGAAATCTTCTTCCCGCCGAAAACGGCCCCCGAAGGCGTGGAAGGGGCGAATTTTCTCGAAAATCGAAAATCTGAGTTGGTATAATTAAAGACATGGACAACATCCGGAAACGTTTAAATTGAACATTTTTTTTAAAGAGCTACGGTTTTAGAGATGGAGGCATGTTAAATTCTCAAATGTATGTATTTTTGCTATGTGGAGAGGGCTATATCTTTCGAAAATTGAAAATCTTTCGATACTACATAAAAGACATAATTATTTGTAGCAACATTTATAATGAACATTTTTTCCTTAGAGTTACAGTTATCGAGTTAAATCGGTGTTAAAATGGTAACATATAAAATAATTAAGCGTATTTCCGCAGCGATGCTTTAAGATCTCAATAATAACAACTACAAGCAACGAATATACGTGGGTAATAGGATAAGTACTATCTTCATTGTTATTAGTGAACGTTCAACGATTTTCGTGACTAATGTTAGGTACACTCAAAAGTGTGAAATAAATATTTTTTACAAAAAATTGGACCGACGTTGATGCACTGAAAAATACAAAATAATATCAATTCCATTGGTGCTGGTACTTGTGAAGTTGGTGCCAAAAGTTATCAATCTAACTGCAACTGCACAACTTCAAAAGTAACAGCACCAATAGAATTAATATTATTTTATACTTTTCAGTTCATCAACTAGTAACATCGGTCCAACGTTTTTGTAAAAAATATGTATATGTATGGCTGTTCTCGCATTGTAACCGTTCTCCGATTTTGATAATTTTTCATTCATTTGAAGGAAGATTATGGTCCAATATTTAGAAAAACCCAAAACCGAAATCTCCTTCCCTCTAAAACCGGCACCAAAGGGGCCTTCGAGTTACAAGTGAAGACGGAAATATATGTATTTCCGCAATGTGGAGGGAGCAATTTTTGGCAAAAATTGTAAATATGAGGCAGCCAAATTAAAGAAGAAATCTTAAGTAGCAATATTAGAAATGGACATTTAAAAAAAAACTACGATTTTCGAGTTATAGAAGTGGTAAAGTCTGAAATATATGTATATCTGCCGCGATGTTTTGAGATCTTTGAATAATAACAAGTACAAGCAAAGAATATAGGTAATAGGATTATTATTATCTTTTTTGGTATTAGCAAAGTCTATCTAAGGATAGATAGATAGATAGACTTTGGTATTAGTTCACGTTCAACGATTTTCATGACTATTGTTATACTCAAAAGTGTGAAATAAGTATTTCTTAGAAAAATTGGACCGACTTTATTAGTTGATTAGTTGATTAGTTGATGATTAGTTGAAAAATACAAAATAATATTAATTCAGAAGTCTTCTAAATACACATTTTCCAAATTACCAGCACCAAAAGAATCAATATTATTTTTTATTTTTCAGTGCACCAACTTATAAAGTCGGTCCAATTTTTGGTAGAAAATATTTATATTTTTAGATTTACAAGATGAGTTTGTGGTTAGGTAACTGAAGAGGATTGGTGCTGAATCGATTCACAACAATAATTTCTGCTTGCTTGCAACGCATTTTAAAAACCTGTCTGTGTTTCAAAAGCATTCATGTGTGATTATACAAACTTGTAGTTTGTAAATATTTGACAGAAACTTCGTAACAGCGATGAAAATATTGCTGATGAAATCGGTTCGTTAAAATCTAAGATCCAAATCGACATTGGAACGCGATTAAGATAATCTTAATTGTTCTTTAAAATCCGTTTTGATAGAGAATGGTGAAAATGACCCAATAAGTCTGCTAGTCACATGGGGCTCGGTTTTGTTAAAGCTCCAGAAAACCGACAGGGGTGTTATGGATTATTGGAAAACATTTCATTGGACTGACATTGTGTGTTATAAGAGAATTTAGAACTTAGGTTACCTTAGGGAACACCCTGTATATCACAAATAAAATATATACCTATGCGGAGAGCTATTAGTAAGTCCTCGACATCCAGGTTAGAAGAAATCAATGGCACGAACCACGTTGCAGAAGTACGTATGCATTTATGTATATATATCCCGATATATTCATAAACTGAATTGTCACCTGCGCGAAAGGTGTGTCCTAAAACCGTTTCATATTATACTCGTATATCCTATATATATATATCTACTTTGAACAATCCATACATTGTGTCAGCCCACTCTTTCTTGAAGTCTATAGAGTGTGGTATCACTGTGGTTCAATGCACAAACAGCACTGAATAATAATAACAATAATAATAATAATAGTAGTAATGATTTATGGTAATGTTGATACACATCAAGGAGAGAAAATGACAAAAAACTTACCAATGTTATGAAGTAAAATAACTTTGTGTATGTATGTATAAGAAATGTTTATTTTGTTCGAAATAATTACATGCTTCAAGGGACTCGAAATAATCATGCACAATTTCAAGTTTCTATTAGTTATTATAAATATGTATGTATGTACATGTTCTATGATATGGTTACCAATAAATTGTTGAGACTGGAATGGGTGGAATTCCAGACACCTATGATGTTTTGAAGCGGTTTTGTAGACCGATGAATTGTTATTATTGTCGTTTCATTGAGTCAATGTTGAACTTTTCCAAAGATATAGCTTAGTCTAGTGTTCGTGTCAACCGCTCATGGCTGGACTTATTAACTTGACTGGGCACATAGTATTGTACTGTCAGTTTTTTCTCTGTTTTTACTTATGAGTTATTGAAGAAAAGGCAAATTAAACTCTTAACTCTTAAAACAATAACCATTACAAATCTTATCAGATAAATACCTCGGGGACGTTAACAGAAAAAATAATCAAAAACGATCAGCTGGTAGCGAGGTCCCTTAACTGTCGGAATTTTGATGTTGAAGAAGCTGTAGATGTTTGATAGCGCTTATAGTTTACCAACGATAAGGAGCGGACCTATAACCATACAGTCTCCCAACTTTCCGTGCCAAAGATTAATTTCTGATATGTAATAGAACAAACTGAGCACTGAGTCTAGACATGCGAAAGGGCGTGGCACCTGGCAAATCTGTCGTTCGAAAGAAGAGGATGAGGAATGATTTTTGGCTTCAAAAACCTTCTTAGTATTTTATATTAAAATAAGATATTACATGATAATTTCACACCTACGAGTGCTAAAAATAAATAGGTAAATCTTTGAATTGGAAAATAAGATTTAATTATGATATTAAACTTTTTTCTTATTTCTTGCTATTAAATCATTCTTAAATATCTGTGAGATAAATAAGGTATAATATGTTCAATCCACACATAAGAAATCAAAAAATCAACAATACTTTAAATTGGAACATATGATTTATTTCGCATATTATTAATGTTTTTTCTTATTTATTACTCCTAAAATGTTCTTAAATTTTTGTTTTCAGCATTGTATGTCTGAATAAGATATAATATGATCAATTCACACATTAAAGTGCAAAAAGTCAACAAAAGCTTTAAATTGGAGTATATGATTTATTCTCATATTGTCTGTTCTTATTTTTTGCTCCTAGTTTCTTCTTAAATCTCCGATTTCAGCATTTTACCTATGTCTAAATAAGGTATAATATGGTAAATCCACACATAAAAGTGCAAAAAATCAACAAAAACTTTAAATTGGAAAATAAAATTATTATACAGTTGCTTCCGTTGAATAATGGGCATTCTTACCGGGAATCGGTTTAATGTTCAATACTGGTCGACTATCCTGAATACTTCTCTTTCTAACTGCATTTTAAACCCAATTTGCGAATAATGTATATAAATATTGCCATAAAGGTCTGCCGTTCATTATATGGGTAAACACAAAATGCCGTTGATTCTTAGGGAGAAATTCATCATTCATCTTTTCGAGAATTTTACTCCATTTAAAATCAAGAACAAATGTTTCATATTTCACATTAAACTTGGGTTTCACGAGACTCTTGAAATTCGAGATTTCTCGTTTCATCTCGTGTCGATTTTAAGACGAGATCGAGACGAAACTATTTTTTTTTTCGAGACAAGATGTAGAATTTTTTCGACATTTCTCAATTTCGAAAAAATACCTGTTCTTAAATAGCTCACAGTTCTTGTTAGGTCAGTCAAAAGCGGAAATAAAAAACTATGTTAGGAAATAATTTTAATTTATTTTAAACATAAGAAAAATAACAAAGCAGAAAAATATAGCAAATAGGTACCTATAACAAAGCAAATAGCATAGGTGAAAATAAATAGTTTCATATTCTTAAAAAAAGATATTAAACTATTAAACAAAAAAATCAACTTAAAATATATAAAATAATGGTAGACATAAGAAAAATATAGGTAACATGATTTTTTAATATAAAAAAAGTATGTTAACATATAAGAAAATTATTGCTCTCGGTTTTTTGTCTCCTTCCGCTTCGCGTCGGTCGACAACACAACCTCGAGCTAAAATCTAGTACTTTTTTCCCTTGTATAATATAAATAACTATTCTTCACATAATTTCAAAGATAAATAAACGGTCCTTTTGCACCTTTCTACTCTCGGCGTCGGTTGTTCTCGTCGCAGTAGTCCTTATTTCAGTAAATTCCAGTTTTCGTTTATGTGCTGATTCGTTCACAAATTATATTTTTATTAGATTTAAACAGTATTTCAATATCTTGTACAATGCTATTTTATAATGATTTAGGTATTACAAATAATTAAAAGATAATTATTAATACTTACTTCTGAAATTAATTGACACGACACTGTTCGGTGAGTCAAAAATGTTAGGTACTCTATTTTTCGGTGCAGACTTGTGTTATATAATAGTTTTTAATAACATTTATTTTTTGTTTTCGTGAATCTCGAATTGAGATCGAGAAATAGTCGTCAAGAAAAATCATCAAGACGAGAGGTTGTTAATTATATGTCTAATCTAATCTAATTTTATTGGAGTTGCACTCTGACCCATGCCATGTGCACGGTCTTTTACATTATGATTGTTGTCTGTATATATACATTTTAATGGTTTCACGCGATGTTTCTATGTTTGTAGATCTGGTATTATTTTATCCTATTCAGTGCATCATACTTGAAAGTAACAGAATGAATGAATTTTAATTATCCGAAATGATTTGGTAAAAATTTTGAGGTCATAAAAGAAGCAATCATTAAAACGAAATGATATATTCAAAGTAAAATAATTTATATGACTACTTAATTAATTAAATGAGGATGTATACTTATAGTATATGCTTTCAATTAAGGATCTTCTGCATAGAAAATAAAATTGGTCCTTCCTTAAACTCTAATAATTACTAGCTTCATCGTTGTACAAGTGAACACAATAATATTTCTGTAGAAATCAAAATTGTACACCAAAAGAAAGTTGATGAAAAATAACACTTCCCAGGATAAAATAATGACGTTAATAAAAAATTATAGAATATATGCCTATACCTACACTGGACTCTTCATTATCCATCCACGATATCCGTATCTACATGCGTGACGAATTCTAGCATCAAAAATATGAATAGTAATCTCATTAATTTCGGCAATTATCTCGTTCATACTCTATTTTCAAATTAGGAACAAAGCTGAAAACGGAATATTCTCAAGTGATACCTACCTATGTTAATGCGGCTTCTAGGACACGGAAAGGAGCTAATTTCTTGTTTTTTTTTTCTACTGACACCATAAAATTTGAACGGTCACGCTATGTTACATCAGGTAGGTACCTACTCTACACATATAAGTTTAACAGTGATGGAATAGATGAGAATAATGGATTTTTAGGAATAATTTTTAAATTCTTTGCCATGACTAGCGGTAGGGGTGTGATCCTCGAAGCCTGCAATTCAAATTATATTTGTCAATCAATATATGTATACTAAGCGAAAATATGGCAAGTACGACAGTAGGCTTTCTACCTTGCATTTAACTAAGGAAAGTTCGTGGCCTTTCTAAGATGGTCTTGATAGTAATAAATATATGATAGCCTTTAGCCAAAGACGAATTAAAAAAAAAACATAATTGCTTATGACATCAGGCTCTTAAGGAAACCAAATCGAGTCTACGCGTTTTCTTAGACTCAGCAAGGGCATTCGACACAGAATACCATCAGTCGTTATCATAATCAATGTAAGTTATTGGTGTTAGGGTGTATTCAACCAAATTTATTTAAGAGTTATCTCACCAATAGACACCAATGTGTGAATATAGATGAAGTCTTTAAGTAGCACGCAACACATTGAAACTGGTGTCCCACAAGGTACGATACTTGGTCCAATTTTATTCAATATACAAGGTGGGAGATTTGTGCGTATTCGGACGATTGAGAAGATTAGGAGAAAATGCTTCAACTAACCCCATCTTATTTTAAAAATTCTACGATATAAAAATATTTTCAATTTTACCGGTTGTTTCTAAATAGTTGGAACTGCACACAACTTTTTTTCTTATGGAATATGTATAAATTTAGTTTATTTTTCAAATCAAAATGGAAAAATAATGTCAGTTTATTAATTTGACTTTAAGTTTATAGATAATATTTTATGAAATATTAATTATTTTCTGAGCAGTTTGACAGATAAATAGCATAATTTAAAAATTCATATCTCTGAGACACTACTCACTATCGAGTAATATGTTACGGTTAATTTATATGTCCTTGATATTATACCAGGTGTGCTCAGAAAATATTTGTATAAAGTTTTGATGAATTCAGCTATAACTCATTTTTTCAAATAGGACGGTATAATTTTGACACTGCCGACGGAAAGATCGGATAATTTTACATGGAAATAACTGAGCATTTAACTAGGCCTCATAATGATTTTTCTGAAATATTTTACGATTTTGTAATTATTTAAAAGAATTTCACATATTAATCAGTTAGGCATTAAACTCATGAGTAAAATTAGTTTGTCAGTTTGATAATTAAATAATCAATCGTTTACTTACATAAAATTATTTAACAAATTAAACGAATGAACTCAAGCAATGGTAAATTAATTAAATAAAAATAGAGAATAATTAAATAAATTTAACAATCCTAAATTAGTGTATTTTATAAAAAATGCTTTGAACAAAAGTTGTAGGTACTGATTATATCTATAACCTAAAATTATTTTTAATAATATTTACACTACTGCTCTTTTTTGATAATTTTTTTAAATGTTTGAACGGTCGCCATTTTGAAACTACTTACCCGATATTGCTCACTAACGAACTCGACCGAGATATTTGAGAGATTGATTTTTGTAGCAAATTTGAACTTGATACCTTCAAAAATGCGACCTCTATCGTGTTAACAAATTTCATAATATCCCATATATATATATATATATATATATATATATATATATATATATATATATATATATATATATATATATATATATAAACTTTTGAACCAAATGTTTTTTGGACTAACTTACATAAAATTATTTAACAAATTAAACGAATGAACTCAAGCAATGGTAAATTAATTAAATAAAAATAGAGAATAATTAAATAAATTTAACAATCCTAAATTAGTCTTATAAATGTTTAAAGTGGTTACCATTTACATTTATAAATAAGTTGGCACGTCTAATGAATGATGTTTTCGTATTTTGCAGCATATCAGGTGCAATTGACCTAAATGCATGGGTAATACGAATTTTCATATTGTCTCGGTCAGTGGAGGGCTGCTGGAGTACAATATTCTTCTTCAGTAAAATTCATGTTTTAACAATTTTTTATGCTGTTATAGTACCTATTTGCCGATAAAAAATGTAAAAATTGTTGTTGACAATCAAACTGACAAATTAATTTCTATTGTCATTCCCTCCAAGATATATGGGATTTATAAAATTCTATAAATAATTACAAAATTGTAAATATTTCTGAAAAGCATTATGAGGCCTAGGTGTTCAGTTATTTCCATATTAAATTATCCGATCTTTCCATCGGCAGTGTCAAAATTATACCGTCCTATTTGAAAAAATGAGTTATAGTTAATTCTATCAAAACTTTATACAAATATGTTTTGAATACACCCGGTATAATATCAAGGACATATAAATTGATCGTAACATATTTTTCGATAGTGAGTAGTGTCCATAAAAAAATCAACTCTTAATCTTAATTGAGGTATGAATTTTCAAATTATGGTATTTATCTGTAAACATTTTCAGAAAATAATTAATATCTCATAAAATATTAGCTATAAACATAAAGTCATATCAATAAACTGACATTATTTATCCATTCTTATCTGAAAAATAAACTAAAATTATACATTATCCATAAGAAAAAACAAAATTGTGAACAGTTCCAACTATTTGGGGTTAGTTATAAACATTTTCTCCTAATCTTTACAATAACCCCGTAATAGCCCGAATACGCACTAATCTCCCACCTTTATACATCAATGGATTATTTTCTCTTGAAAGAAAATAAAAAACCGATCATAGGATTTGCAGACGACATGGCAATATTTTACCAAGCAAGAATTAAAAGATATGGTAGAACTAGACGTCATTAAAATACAACATTGCCTTGAACTCAAATAAATCACAATTAATTTTGAAAAAATCCAGTACCTTTCGTTTAGCTGTATTATAGTTCAAACAAACCTTCATTTTCATAACTAAACGTGGGTAATCAGCAAATAATTTTCTCTGGTAAAAAATTGAAGTACCTTGGTCTGATTATGGATAAAAATCTAAAATGGCATGCACACATAAATTATATCTGCAATAGGTTACGATAACATCACTTACGAATTCAAATTCTTGAAAAAAATCTTGAACTCTTACCATCTGAACGCATTTCAAATATTATGGTTGTATTAAGGCAGTTTCTGCAGAAAATCATGTTCTGTTTATAGGATTATTATTTATAGATCTAAAGAAAATTGAAGAAAAAAATTATTGTCGCTTGGGCTATAAACGAGAACCATGCATAGACTTATTTAATTATTTTTTGCAGAAAGAAAAAGAGAGCCTCAAACTGTTAAAGTCAACTCCTCTTCTAAATCAAATGACATTTTGGTCCTTGAAATGTTAACACCAATAAACCATTTGGAGTTTAAAAATCGGTGCACGTTTACAATGCAAAACAAAACAAACTTCCAGTCCTACTTTTATGCAGTCGTTCAGAAAATAAGCCTTTCTCATGTCTCATTTTTACACTACTTGACCCTATCTATTTTAGGAGGAGTTACCGATAACTTGACTCCACACAAAATATGTTCAATCATAATAGCTTCACCTATCACATACCATAGCTCGATTGTATGTTTATACAATAAATATAAATACATATAACTAGTCTAGGGCACACCAGGGAATATTTGCATATCCTGCTCTAGAAAATTCAAATGCGCATTTATGAACTCGCATTCGCTCACACTCATATTGTGAATAAACATCAGGACAATCTGAAGACTAAAGAGATTTCTCAATGCAGGTATGCGAAATGGCTTGTAGTTGTATTACTACCTTTGCGTATATAGGTACATATATATATTCCATCCATATATATTGGTGTAGAACCAATAAAATCAACAATGATTTAGGACCATTTTGACATTTAGTGTTGACTTAAAAATTTTATTTGTTGTTATTTTTGCGCAAAGCGCACCGGACGAAAGCGTAAAAAATTAAGTATAGTTTTTTCCCTATCTTCATTTGTGCCACACAACGTTCATTCAAAGATTGAAGTATTTAATCTTTGGTTCAGTGTTGTCCATTTTAAGCAAATTATAGTAGAGGGGCTACTGCTTCTTTTTGAGGCTACCCACTACCAACTGGGGAATTTGAAGGTTGAGTGTACCAAATTCAAAATTAAAAAAAATTCCGATGGCCTGTAGTCAGCGGAAAGGTAAATTTTTCAAAATTCATTGAATTGAAATTTTAACAACCTTTTCATTGGTATACCTACATGTTATTAAATAAAATTGTCATAGCCTTGCGGTTAGAGGTTTTTGTTTTGGCTGTTGAATATGAAGCAGATAGGGTTCGAGTCCACTTCAAGGCAGATTTTTTTTCGTCTATTTTTTTTCAATAAATATGCTATATATTTTTTTAATCAGGGTCTATATTAAGATCTCCAGAAAATGTACAATTACATCAAATTTATATTGAGTGTTCATGTTTTATCAATATTTGTTATTTTTCTTTATTAATTTTTATTTTTTTACCTGTGTATTTTATAAAAAATGCTTTGAACAAAAGTTGTAGGTACTGATTATATCTATAACCTAAAATTATTTTTAATAATATTTACACTACTGCTCTTTTTTGATAATTTTTTTAAATGTTTGAACGGTCGCCATTTTGAAACTACTTACCCGATATTGCTCACTAACGAACTCGACCGAGATATTTGAGAGATTGATTTTTGTAGCAAATTTGAACTTGATACCTTCAAAAATGCGACCTCTATCGTGTTAACAAATTTCATAATATCCCATATATATATATATATATATATATATATATATATATATATATATATATATATATATATATATATATATATATATATATATAACTTTTGAACCAAATGTTTTTTGGACTAACTTATAGACATATAACAACATGCCGTTGAAATTTTTTCGAAATTCAAAAGTGTGAACGATCGCAATAGGTATATTTCTATAAGAAATTTACCTAATACCTATGGCACCACCAGTCAGATAGGTGGATTTCGCAAACTTTTTGAATTTATTTTTTTCCCATCTACACTGTGGGCAAAATTAAGTTGGAACACATTTTAACCTATTACATTTTCTTTGTTTTCATGCCGATTTCAATAAAATTTAGACACAGTACGAATTCGTCAATTCTTGAACGGCTGCTGTTATTTCGTATAACGATGATACTACAGGGCCGGAACTAGAACTTCATTTACATTGCAGTGCTATTTTTGTAGTTGCAATAATAAGCGGCTGTGATTAGTTAACATGTTTTGGGCTAAATCTGACCATTAAACATCGGCACACCAAATAAGTATAAAATAATACAAACGAAATTTAAAATATTTTTGTTAGAAGGCTGCATAACGCAAGGTCAACTGCAGGGCGTGATAATGTTAGTTAGTATTATTTTATTCAAGTTAGCCATGGAATATCTTGTCAATGTTATGTTTTTGAAAAAATATGGACTTGTCAAAAGCAGATAAGATTTTGATAAAAGCTTTACACGAAAAAAAATATGGTGCAGGAAAAATAGTTAAATGTTTCCGAATCGTAATTGGCGTATAAGTACAGTGAGCTACTTTTTGACCGACGAACCCCGAACGGAGGAGGTATACAATTCGACTGTGTGCTTTTTTTTGGTTTTCATTCATTGGTATTCATAAAAACGGGAATCCGACATCTCGTTCCCTACGAAAACCGCCCCCGAAGGGGGTGGAGGGCACAGATTTTCTCGAAAATTGAAAATCTGCGGTGGTATAAATAAAGAAAGGACAATATCCGGAAACGTTTAAATTGAACATTTTTTCAAAAGAGTAAAATTCTTAATCTAAACTGATCGGATTTCCGATCTCTTACGTTAATTCAGTAGGCTGTATACTGGGAGTACATATACCTATATAGTAACCATAGCATAGCATAACAAGTAGGTAATTTTGTTGTGAACAATTTTCAAATTAGAGTTAATAATATTTACTTGTTGCTATGGTTACTATAGGTAGGTACTCCTATTATCTGTCATATTAGGAATTTTCTTGGAAGCAGTTCATCTTAGGTACCTAGAGGAAATGCTGCATGAAATCTTCATAGAATTTCACGTAGATTTCAAAAATCTAATAATATACAGGGAGTTTCATTTGAAAAAATAGACTAATCAGTCACAGCGCATTTTCGGGACACCCTGTATAAATTAAAATTAGATTATTAGAAAGGTCAATTGTATTATTTTTTTTGTATTTTGTAAAATAAAGAACTTACCTGGAGCTAGGTAGAGACTTTTGGTCCTCACTGTATATAATTGAAATGTTCTTGGGTACGAAGATTCTTCAAAAAATAAAAAATAAACATTAAGTTTAAGTTAATTAAAACGTTTCGCCTCTGGCCTCAGATCTAATTGATTGGACAGTTTTTTTATGTTTGCTCTTCATTTTAATGGCTCTTTTGGATTTTTGTATCAATTTTTTGTAGGTGTGACTTAGTACATAGAACATTTGATAATGTCCGCACTGTACATAAATCAAATCTCAGCTTAAGTTCGTTTGAATCTTTTGGTAATTCTTGTATTAGAACCTCCTTAAAAGATTTTTTTATCTAATTAGTGCATTTCAATCATTTTCAGCAGATAATCTATTATTTGGTCTTTCAGACGGATCTTCTCTGAAATATTTTGAAAAATTGTTTTAAAAATAAATATATTCACACACAATATTATGCAGTTATGATAATTAGTATATGGACACAAAAAAAAATCACAATTATTAATAACTAGCTATTTACCCGGCACTTCCCGGACAACCACTTTGGTACATTGTGGTACGAAAACAGAGTCACAAAAAGTCTAGAGTATCGAACCCTTCTACCTCAGAATCCTACTCGCTCGTAGAACCAGTCCGAACATCAACCCAGATCCATTTACAGACATGCAACAAGAGAGAACAGCATTATAATTTCTAATATATTTGTTTCTGGTATGGATCCTTCCACCTTTAAATCCAAATCGCACTGACAGACTCTCACAAAACAGTCCAGTGACATATTACACACAAATATAGCGAAAAATCCACGAAAAATCATCCATAGAGCTCAGAGATACTGGTTTGGTTATTAAAGGTATGGAACCCTCCACCTAGGAGGCCCAGTCACACTTACAGCCACTACCAAATCATTCCAATAACATTCTACTTATATAAATGGTAAAAGACCATCGAAATTCAGTCATAGAGTTCAGAAATATAAAATAGACTTTCAGGTACGGAATCCACCATATAGAGTCCTACGGACACTGAAAGTATGACTGTACTTTTACTTAAGGTATGATAAACACGTGTACAAAATTTGGTTGGAATATTTCGAATAATGTAAGAGACAATAGGGCACTTACACACCCTCAGACGTTTAGTTTTATATAATACTAGCATTTGCCCGCGGCTTCATGCGCTTGGAAAACTGCATTCAATTCCTTGCGGTGGTTATTGTGTGATGCGTGTACAAACATACAGACAGACAGACGCAGTAACTTATACTTTAAGTTAGTCATTTAGTTATACATCGGTGAAAGCTGCATTCAATTCCTTGCGCAGTAGTTTTTACGTGTACAAACATACAGACAGACAGACAAAAATTCTAAAAACTGTGTAGAATTCTTAAGAAATTGCAGAGGCACATTCAAGTGGTCATCTAAACACACTCGATTCTCATTTGCACTATTTCGAATGAATTACTTTTTTAGGATCGCCCAATCTACCTTCTTCTCCTTTTTGTGAATTATTCGGAGTGACAACAGATGCTTGGAAAATTTTACACTAGCCCAGGTACTAAAGGGAATTTGACGAAAACAGTCTTCCAAAGTGTTTATGCAGGTACGTATTTCTGGTCCTGCTGAGGAATACAATTATTTTCTTGCAAAATAATTTAGTTTCCCGGTCATTTTTGTGGTTTAAGTGCACCACGTAAATGAAAATTTTCATTAGTTTGAGGAGGTGTTTTAATTTAAATCAGCAAAGAGAATAACCTACATGTAGATACATAAAAGCATGATTTATGTTGTGTGGTTTTTTTCGACAATTGAATTTTAAGAAGTTTCCAAGTCTCTTTTGACTCTAGCGGCCCACAGTGATTGAATGATTTCAGAAACCTTTTTTTCGATGATTTTTATGACCGCTAAAACGGGGTAGTGCCCATTAGCCATTATTTTAATTTAACGAATGTAATTATAATATTCAAATATACATATGTTGCAAATTTGTCATATGCAATGTAGTTTAACGAGAGTATTTGTTTAGATTCTGTAGAACTTTGGTCGCAACATCCTTTAAAGTCCACAGAATTACAGAACCCTTGAATTGATAATCTTTGGAGTTATATATTTTTTGACCGACTTCCCAAAAGGAGGAGTTATATAGGGTATTTTTTTTAAAGTGCCCATTAGAAGATTTTCAATTAAAAATCGAGATTAAAATACGAAAATTTGAACCTGGCTATAATCAACGTTGCCCAACTTAGTGAAAATATTTACAAAATGGTGGAACATCTGGTTACACCGGAAATTGTACTAACTTTGTTTTTTTAATGGAAACTCCTGTTTTTTATTAGATATTTGAATTTTGCACATTCAGTTAAGTATAAAAAACCCTAGTGTAGTTAGTTATAACTTATCTGTCATAGTTTTTGACGTATGTCATTTTTACTGCAAAAAATTCTCATGTCAGATGTCTGTTTAAAAATTCATATCTCTCTTATTGTTAACCGGAAAATCAAAAAGTTGTTTTTGATCTGTACCTCGAAGTTGGAGTTTCCTTCAGTATGCCCATCATTCCCAAAACTGTCTTGTTCAAACCTTAAAAAAATATTAGGGGAATGTTTATTACGCTCTCCTATGTTTTTTCAAGAAAATAAATATTCGAGATTTTTTTAACTTTTCTATCGCGAATGTTTTTTTACGAATGACCTTGGACGTAATAGAGTCGCTGTTACTGATACCACGTTTTAGCTGTCAAACTGACAGTTTTGACAGTTGAAGTACAAAACGTCTTTTATAAAAATCCAAATGACTCAGTATCGAGTTGTTACAGTAAGATAATTTCATGAATAAACGAGTTGTAGGTATTTATCGATCCTTGCTCATTCTTCAATAATTGATCAAATTGAACATCTACATAAAGATAGTTGACAGTAGTTGCAATTGTTTCATGTTTAATGGCCAATTAAGGCTTTCATATTATTAGGGACATAAAATTCTCAAAAATCTAATTACCTCCTTAAGAAACGGAAACAAACCTAAGAAAGATTAATAAACGTGTCCGTAATACTATCAAAACATTCACTTTATTTTGTTCAACTTATGATTTTAATCCTGCTGTTGAGTGGATTTTTATTCCAGTAAGAATAAACCTTGGCGTAAGCACGAACATTTTTCCTAATCATTGGAGGCAACTCAGGATACTTGGCATTAAATTCACGACAGGTTCTTTCCACTATTCAATCACAACTTCCGTAAATAGAAAACAGATCGAAAATGACATCGTTTGGATACTGATTCATTTGGATTTTTGTAACAGACGTTTTGTACTTCAACTTTCAACACTTTCAATTTGACAGTTAAAACGTGGTATCAGTAACAGCGATTGGTTTACGTCCAAGATCACTTAGTCATTCGTAAAAAAGACATTCGGGATAGAAAATTTGAAAAATCAGGTGTGTCCACTCACACGACTTTCCTACCGGTCGCAGGAAAATTCCAGTGAATGATTAATTTTACACTGTTACAATACTCTAATATAGCGACGATAATAGCGCTAGTAAAGTAAAAATCCTCTGGTAAAATCGTGCTACCACTCATTTTTTTCAGCATGTTAAGACAAACAACAATGGTCATGTGACATTTTTTCGCAAGATGGAACGTTTAGCCAGAATCTGAAAAAATATGTGGAAAATACGGAAATTTATTCAAGCATAACTTTTTTTTGTGCTTTTTCTCAGAGATGGCGCTATATATGAGTGGTAAAGGGCTATCAGAAGAAAACTTTAGGCAAGTTTAATCAAAATCCTTAGAGCGGTTTTCGTGATATAGTCTTGAGCAAATCACGTTTTTTGGCTATAGCTCAACACCCAGTGTATAAAGGATTCTCATTCAGTGCCACCGGCGAGTGATATTGGTACCAAACAAAATAAAAAAGAAAGCAACAAAATACACCGACCCGTTCCCGAGATAATGCTGTCACAGACAGACAGACGGACAGACTGACAGACAGACCAATGGGTGTAAATATGTTTATTAGACTTAAGAAACTCTGAAACGTCAACATTTGTAATAATCTCGATACCGAAAATTTCACACGATTACAATACTTTCCTTATACGGCTACTATAGTAGCGTAGGAAAGTAAAAAATCTCGAATATCTTTTTTATTATTTAAAAAAAACATAAGAGAGTGTTATAAACATTCCCCTAAAATTCAATTTTCTACCTGATGACGATAGAAAAATAAGTATGTGCTATTAAAAAGAGTTGAGTTTTTTCACTTTTGTCATTGACGTCTTAAATATTTTTTTGGAAAGTTAAAACAATTTTGAGAATGATGGGCATACTGAAGGATATTCCAACTTCGAGCTACCGATCAAAAATAACTTTTTGCCTTTCCGGTTTACAATAAGACAAATATGAATTTTGAAATATACATCTGTCATGAGAATTTTTTGCAGTAAAAATGACATGACATGACACATGTCGAAAACTATTACAGATAAGTTATAACAACTAGGGCTTTTCATACTTAGTTAAATGTGCGAAATTCACATATCTAAGAAGAAACAGGGGTATCCATTTGAAATAGTACAATTAGTTAGTACAATTTCCGGTGTAACCGGATGTGCCGCCATTTTGTGAACATTTTCACTAAAGTGGGCAACATATTTTCATATTTCTATCTCGATTCTAAAGTGAAAATTTTCTAATGGTACACTTGCTCCGATTTTGATGATGGTTTTGTCATTTGAAACAGAATAGCTTGAAGAGATATAAAATCCAACATCTCCTTCCACGTAAAAAGGTTAGAGGGTTCTATATTTATGGTCAATAAAAAAAAATAAGACGAACGACAAATTGAAAATGAGACCTTCTTCTTGTCTAGTTTCAGGCTGTCGTTTAATAAACCGATGTAATTTTAATTGCAGGTTCACGGCTGTCTCCATTGCATTTATAGGCTTTGTTCTAAGTGCCATCTGAAATAACTTCTTATAGTCAGGATACTGCGCAATTGCCCAAACGCGTTCAAACCAAGCGTCTTATGTTTAATGGATTGCTAGTTTAGGATTATCTGGAATCTAAGGCACCTTTTTCGTTAGTTGCATTTATTTCATAGGCATATAATTAGTTTATCTGAATCTAACCCAATACAGAGAATCTATTCCATTCGAAATAAAGGCCTTAAACGTTTTATTGAGGATAAATGAATGCATTTGCTTAAGTTTGTTTGTGGTTATCTAATATTAGTTTAAGAATAGTACGTAAGTAATTGTACCATGGGTTTAGTAAATTGAGTTCTCAAGTTATCAATGATTGAGAATGAGAATGAGAATTGGTCCCATTGAAAAAAACATGTCCTTCCTCTCAAAAACTTCTCCCAAACGGGGTGTAGGGGGAATTTTTTTCCGAAAATCTAGATATTTGAGTCGACCTTATTAAAGAAGGATCATATCCGGCAACGTTTAAATTAGACATTTTTCAAAACAATCTTAAATTTCCGAGTTACAGCAGTGTAATGTCTCAAGTATGTATGATATCCTCTATGTGGTGGGGGCCATATTTTTTCGAAAATATGAGACGGCCAAATTAAAGAAGAGATTACATTTTGCAAATTTTAATTTGGATATATTTCGAAAAAACGTTCAATTTTCCAGTTACAGCAGTGGAAAAGTGTGAAATATGTGTATTTCTGCGATGTTTTGAAATATATGAATAAATATAAGCAACGTATTATCTCCTTTGCTGAACGCTGAATGATTTTGATGACGTTTGATGTTTCACTCAAAAGTGTGAAATAAATATTTACAATAAAACTTTAATGACTTTATTAATTGGTGTTCTGAAAAATATAAAATAATATTAAAGGGCCTCGCTACCCAAGTGTAGATTTTATATTTTTTTTCTGTTTAACGTCCCCGAGGTGAAGTATCATGGTTGATCCATATGAAATATCACTCGACAACCCTTAGTACGTGTTTTACAGGTTGTGTTAATGAACAGTAGCGGGTACAGCGATGGTTAGCTGAAAAATAAGAAAGATAATTTTTTTGAGAGAACAAATATGCCTGGAATTCACTGTAGAATCGCGGATCATATTTTTTATTCTCAAAAAAAATTATAAAAAGTTATTTTTCATATGTGATCCGCGATTCTCCATACCCTTCTCTGTAAGTAGACAAAATTTTACCTAGATAGCATAATTAGTTTAAAAGAAATAATGGAACTACGGTATCACTGGGTAACAAGCCCCCTCAATTCTATTGGTTTTGGTACTTTTTGCAGTTGGTGCCAAAAGTTTTATTTAATTACAACTTAAACTTCAGTATTAATAGAATTAATATTATAGAATATAAAATGAAAAATGAAAAAATAGATATATTTCCACTAATATATTAACAAAAACACATGACAATTGTTTCGGCACACTGTATCTTTATCAATTGTGAGTTGTACTCACATTTGATAAAGACAGTAATATATTAATGAAAATATATTTTTTCATTTCATATTTTATAACAGGAATTTCCATCAAGTATATGCCAATACAGTTATAGATTTAATATTATTTTATATTTTTCAGTGCACCAACTAATAATATTAATAAAAAAATAGAATCAATTTTTCACGGAAGCACGTAACATTTGCCTAATTTCAAAGTGCCTCCATTCTCTTACCTTTACAACTGTAAAGTACTGACAATTATTTAAATAATAGACTCAAAAGAATATCACGACAACAGCGATTTGTGAGGTTAGGTACATTTACATTCAAATTCTAGTATGTTAACAACTGTCGAAATTCGTCAGATGGGCAAATTATCTGACAGACGTTTGCATTGGTGGCGATTTGCAAACAGCTGGAAATTGTTTGCGGATTTGCTGTTGCAACAAAGCCATAATACAATACAACATTAACGTGTTGCCATATATAATATAAATTTATATAAATATAGTAGGTATATAAAAACCATGAGCGTGATATAGTATGCCGGTTATTTTTTCATTATAATTTTCCAGGTACTCTTCCATAAAAAGATGTGAAGGTATACATACGCGCAATGTTGAATATAATATTATATTGGAAATAACGCGTAATATTTTTCAATTAAATTTATGACAATGCACACACACTGCATAACATACAGAGTCTTCTATATCTATATATGTGTTAAGAAAATCCATTTTTATTACACACAACTTCCTGTATATAATCATTGAAGATGGTGATGAATTTTAAATAATTGAAATTGAAGACTCTGAATGGTTTTATTGTTACCAACAATTATTATTTATCATCAATTCCGATATGAATGATCGATTACATATTTACCTAGGTACACATGCTAGTTTGATTATTCCAACATGCTGTGAACTTAGTATTAATCAATGTTGATATGATGTTACAAGGATTTTTTTCCATGGACATTTTATTTGTACAGCATATCCAAAAAACCATTGCTACTATCATTGGACTCTTTATTAATAGACATTTCAAATTGAGAATACAGTGTGGCCTAACACTTTCAGGTTCAACTGAAATTAAACCGTATTGAATACTGCTAGATCATTCATAAAGAAATAATATTTAAAGACAAAAATGATAACTTTTCAGAACCAAAATCGGATATTTTAATTATTAAAAATATTTGTTACTCTTGAAAGGTTTTGGACTATTTCACAAATGTTGATGTTCAAAGTGCCATAATTAATATACACAATGAAAAGCTCTTACAGCTTAGTCACTTGTGGAGTCCCTCAAGGTTCAATTTTGGGTCCATTATTATTTAATGCCTATATTAATGGATTATTGCAACTTAATATACCAAGTGACACAGTCATTATGTGGTGAGAGTTGAGGTGAAGTTACTGTCAATGCTTAAAAATTATAGGAGTGACTGAGTGACTTTAAATATGTAAAAATTGGGTATTTTAAATGTGTCTCTATACGCGGATAAGCTCCCTCTTACAGACGGACTGACAATACATGAGGATGTTTGTTGTAATAATTTAAAAATAAAAAAAAAATAAAATAAAAAGAGTAAATGAAGTTAAATACCTTTGTGTTATACTGGATAAAAATTAGAATTGGAAGACAAATATTTTAGTATCGTTAAAAAAGTAAGATACCTTCTTTTGATTTTCTATAAAAAGGGGTATATTCTTGACAAAAATGATTTATTACATGCTTTGTCTTGTAGCGTCCAATTTTATGGGATTATTTGTTGGGGTTCAGCTTATTCAAATGCATTAGGGCCGGTAGCCAGAATACAAAAGTGTGCTATCAAAATTTTTACGTTTAATTAACAACAAAATATATTTTCGAAGCATCAATAAATAATTATTATATTCTACGGGAAGAGTATTCTATTGCTGAAGCATCTATATGTTCCAGACATAAATCGCTTGCAGTAAATAAAACTAAATTAAATATTAGCCAAAAAACTGGTTTATATCGATCCAAATAGATTAGATTAGGTAATCATCTAGAAAAAAAACTTTTCTAAAGGGCGCATTAACTTCATATTAAGAGTGGATTTTAAATAATTTGAAATTATAATATTGTTATATTACTTATAAAATTCCTATTTTAATATTTGATAGTTAAAGTTTTAAATTTCAAATCATTATTGAGCTCAGGTCTACACACAGGTGCTATTTGCATCTCAGTGGGGGTTTGTAGGGTTCATAATAAGTCAGACAACCTATTAACATATTATTTTGTTTATCAAGATTTGTATGTCAGCCTGAATAAAAATCATTATTATTATTTATTATTATTATTATTATTATTATTATTATTATTATTATTATTATGGTTGTCTTCGGGTGCGGGGGTTTTCTTAAGTTCTGGTCCAGAGACCTAGGTCCGGCTGGAATCAGCAACTCATTGGATGAACTTGCGAACTGTGTGGCAGGTATCTATGCCTACTGCATGTTCGAAATGATTCCCGGCTTCAGATGTAGTATCGCCAGGTCCTCTCTTAGGGTGGTGGGTACTAGGCCAGCACTTGAAATGTTGATAGGAACGATGCGGACGGATTTCAGGTTCCACATAGTTTTGACTTCAATGGCGAGTTCGGAGTACTTTGAGATCTTCTCGTGTCTCGCTCTTGTCATGTTTCGGCTGAGTGGTATAGTGATGTCAACCAGTGTGGCTGTTTTATTTCTCTTATCAACGATTGTGATGTCAGGTCTGTTGTGCTCTCTGCCATGGACAGTGTGGATGGTTCTGTCGTAGTAGATCTTTATATCATTGGTTTCAATTACAGTTACAGGCTTGTACTCGTAATATGGTGGATATGCTTCCACTACTTTGTACAGTTTCAAGAGCTCAATATGAAGGATTTTGGCCACATTGTTATGTCTTCTTAGGTATTCTGTTTGTGCGAGGGTTGGACAGGCTGATATTATATGGTCGATATTTTCTCTCGGTGTGCCGCATCTCCGACAGGGATCCTCTGGTGGCGCGTTAGGGTTATTTATTACATGCTTAACATAATTCCTTGTCGCGATGACTTCATCTTGTATGGCGATCATGAAGCCCTCCGTTTCAGCGAAGATACCACTGTCTCCCAGCCACTTGTTTGACATTTCTTTGTCAACGTGCGTGTCGTTGAGAGCGTGGTGGTAGCGTCCATGGATGGCTTTTCCTTTCCAGATGTTTTCTTTTTCCTCTGGGGATAGACTGGAGGTTTCATACTGGTCCGATGACAAGTTCAGGGGTGTGAGTTTTTCATCCGCGGTGACAATGGATCTGATAAGCTGGGATCTTGTTGTTCTTTCTTGGAAGTACTGTCTGAGTTTTTGTATCTGGTTGTCATGGAGCCGTTCAATATCTGTGGTTCCTCTTCCTCCCAACCTGCGGGGAAGGGTCATTCTTTCTATGCATGACTTTGGGTGATGGAGATTGAACTCTGTCATGGTCGTTCGAATGGTTCTTTGTAGGTTCTTCAGATCTGTTGGCGACCCTTTTACCACTCCGAAGCTGTACGTTATTACTGGTATGGCTTAGGTGTTGATAGCTTTGGTTAAGTTTTTGCCGCTCAGCTTCGCTTTGGTTAGTTTGTACAGGCGGCTTTTGAACTCTGTGGTGAGTTTCTTTTTCATTTCGGTGTGGGCGATCTGTCGGCTCTGCATGTGACCCAGGTACTTATAGTACTCATCAGTATCCATGTCGAGTATTAGCATGGGGCCTGGCTCTTGAGGAAGTGTGATTTTGCCAGCTCGGATATTCAGTGTTCGGCATTTGTCAATTCCAAAGTTCATTCGGATGTCCTTGCTGAAGTCTGCCACTATCTGGATGAGTTCATTGATGTGGTTCTTTGTTGAAGCATACAGTTTTAAGTCATCCATGTATATGAGGTGGTTAATTTTGTGTAGCATCCTCCCTTCCGTTTTAATTTGGAAACCAATGTTGCTTGATTTTAGCAAGTTGCTCAAAGGGTTTAGCGCCATGCAAAACCAGAGGGCACTTAGACAGTCCCCTTGGTAAATACCTTTCTTGATAGGGATAGGGTCTGAACGGTAGGGTACTTGCTGGTTGTCTCTTGCGTCTGCTGAGTGCTGGTTTGCTGAATTGACTTCAATGACGGTTTTCCAGTGCTGCATGCATGTGGTCATTAGGTTTATGATGGATGGGCTGACTTTGTATATTCTGAGTGTTTCCAGGAGCCAAGAGTGTGGTAGTGAATCGAAACATTTCTGGTAGTCAATGTAACAGGCAAAGAGGTTTCTGTTATTTTTAGTAGCTTGCTCTAGGATAACTTGGTCTATTGTAAGTTGCTCTTTGCATCCTTTCGCTCCTCGGACACATCCCTTCTGCTCCTCTGCCATGATGTTGTTCTGAGTGAGATGGTCGTAGATAGCATCGCTAATGCAGGCAGTCAGAATCTTATATATTGTGTTGAGGCATGTTATCGGTCTTCCTTTGGATGGGTCTCCCTGGAACGAGCGTCCTTTTGGTAGCAGGTAAGTTGTTCCTTGTGTTACGAGTTGTGGGATCAGATCTGGGTGGCTTAGGTATTCTGAGAGTAGTGCTGCCAGTTTTGCGTGAAGGCAAGTCAGGCGTTTGTACCAGAAATTTTGTACTCTGTCTGGTCCAGGGGACTTCCAGTTGTGTGCTCTCGTCAGAGCTGTTTTCAGGTTGTCCTCTGATATCTGCGTATATCATTATTATTATTATTATTATTATTATTATCAAGCGATAGAAACCATCACCTGATAGCTAGATATAAAACTAAGAAATGCAAGACGTAATTTAAAATCAACTGACTAGATATTATTAGGTAATTATAGACTCAGTGTTGAAAATCTATGTCTTAAAAATAAAATATTTCTTAATCCAAATTTGTACTTTCAAGAATCACACGCGCAAATAAAATTTTGTCGTTTCAACAAGTTTTTCATAAACGATAACCTTAAAAAACGACGTAACTCATTGTTTTCTTTAAATTAAAAATTCAATGAACAAAAATCTAGACCAATACGTAAGTTATCACTTACTTTTTTTGGAAACACAAAAAGATAGAGGGAAAAAGGGAAATAATGAGCAAATCAAAAGTGGTCAAAACCACATGTGTAAATGGATCTGTATTAAGAATTTTCTCCACTCAGTATTTCTTTCAAAATCAAAAATCAAAACAAATGATTCGCAGGAATGGGGGAACAGTTGATTTTCTTCAATATTCTCTAGAATCTTCTAACAGTATATGGATTTTTATATTGTTCTTATTGATTATTGATTGCTTTTATACAGGGTGATTCTTGGGAAATGGGCATACGCTAATGGTAGATAGGGGATAGGGGTGACGTAGCTGGTTCTAAAAAACCTATATTTAATGGGTCTCTGATTCTTTATAACCAAGATACAGGGTGTTTTATCCATTATGTACGTTTTTTCATTTAGTCATAACTTCCGAACCCCACTGTATATTTTTTTTATACTCGCAACAAATACTATTCATCCTGTATGGTACCGAATACCAGATAAATAAAAATGAAAATCCAGATACGGACTTGGAAAAAATTAAAAAAATTGAATTACTTCCAAACAACACCCTGTATATAAAAAATTTGAAAATTTGTTAGTAGATTTGGAAAGAGCAGAGAAATTATGTCGGACCAAATGTATTTGGTACTTCCGCATACTATTCTAGTACCTACTTGTTAGTTTGAGTCAAAATTAATATTTTCGATGAATGTGTGGTACAAAATTGAAAAAAAAAATCATTTTCTGCTATAAAATTTAATCTTTCAAATCTAATCGATAAAATCATCAAGCTTTTCATAATATTCTAATGTTTGGATCCCAAAATTTTTGTAACATTAGTCGACAGGTCCGTATTTAGAACAAAATACTTATTGAAAGGATTTAGTAACAAACACCCTGTATGTGTAATACAAATGTGATAATTGTATTTTTCCATTATGTTAAACTTCACTTACCGTCCCTGGTAAACTGAGCTTCATCTGTGAATAAGCATCTGTACAATATTCTGTTATTTTGTAATATGCACCTACTAATTTCACATGTTTGGGCACAACAAAATCAGTTCGCTATCAAACAGACATACCCACAAGTAAGATTCTCCTTCAATGTATGGTGTGGTGTTATTAACAACCGTTTAATTGGTCCGCATTTTTTCCCCATTTACTAACTGGTGAAGTTTATTTGGAATTTCTGCAAAATATTTTACCGATATTGCTACACGATGCAGATGTTAACGTAGGAGGCATGTACTTCCAACATGATGGTGCTTCACCACATTTCAGGGCAATAGTCAGAGACTTTTTAAATCAAAATTTTCCAAATAGATGGATAGGCAGAGGTGGACCTCATAACTGGCCTGCAAGGGGACCTGATTTTAACCCAATCGACTATAGCGTTTGGGGTTACTTAAAATCGAAAGTTTATGCAATTGAAATAAATTCAAGAGAATACCTTTTTCAGAGAATCGAACAGGCGTGCGACGAAATGAAAAATAATCCGGATATGATTAGACGATCAATTAGAAGTCTAACAAAAAGGGCACATAAATGTAGTGAGCAAAATATATTTTATTTTAATGTTTTCAATCCTATTCTTAGTTTTTTTCTTTTCACTCAGTAACATATTAATGAGTTAGTGTTTTCTTAAAATAAAGTTATACTTTTTTGGAATACAGTGTTTTTATTATTTTATTGTCTGTTTGAAGTTTAACATAATGGAAAATACAATTATCACATTTGTATTACACATACAGGGTGTTTGTTACTAAATCCTTGCAATAAGTATTTTGTCCTTAATACGGACCTGTCGACTAATGTTACAAAAATTTTGGGATCCAAACATTAGGATATTATGAAAAGCTTGATGATTTTATCGATTAGATTTGAAAGATTAGATTTTATAGCTGAAAATATTTTTTTCTTCAATTTTGTACCACACATTCATCGAAAATATTAATTTTGACTCAAATTAACAAGTAGGTACTAGAATTGTATGCGGAAGTACCAAATACATTTGGTCCGACATAATTTTCTCTGCTCTTTCCAAATCTACTAACAAATTTTCAAAATTTTGATATACAGGGTGTTGTTTGGAAGTGATTCAATTTTTTTAATTTAAATTAAGTCCGTATCTGGATTTTCATTTTTAATTTATCTGGTATTCGGAACCATACAGGATGAAGAGTATTTGTTGCGAATATAAAAAAATATACAGTGGGGTTCGGAAGTTATGACTAAATGAAAAAACGGACATAATGGATAAAACACCCTGTATCTTGGTTATAAAGAATCAGAGACCCATTAAATATAGGTTTTTTAGAACCAGCTACGTCACCCCTATCTACCATTAGCGTATGCCCATTTCCCATGAATCACCCTGTATACAACAATTTTACAAAAACTTTAATTTGAATCTGTGCTGATAAAGGTACGTAGAAAGCTTTTGATAGCAAAGTCAAATTTTTGAAAATAATTGCCACATTCACCCTTTTTACTGTGCGATACTTGCGAAGAGATAAAAAATGCGGCCAAGTGCGAGGATTTCGTACCACTGTAAAAGCAAAACTCCACTGTCTAGCTATTTCTGGTCATTAGGTACACACAGCTGACGTACGAACGGACAGATGGATTTAATATTTGTTGTTATAGCTAAAATAGGAATACACAGTATATTCTTTGCTTGTACTTGTTATTAGGCGGAAATAAGCATATTTAAGATTTTACCAATGCTGTAATTCGAAAACCGTAACTATATAGAGCTTTTCCACCGACGTCACAAATATGGCCGCAAACAGCTGTTCTGGAGGTCAACAAAGCCACTTTGCCATAAAACGCCATTGTAAGTTTTGTTAGTTTTCAAGAAAATTTTGAAGATTTTACTGCTGTATATTTAGAACAAAACCTTAAAATTGTTAGTTCAAGTAATCCTGAAGGTGAGCATTTAAAATTTGAGTAGAAATAATTAAGATTAAGCATTTTATTTTGCGAATTATAATTTGTTGCATTTACAAAACTTGTTTGCATTTCTATCTTGAAACACTTCTAAAGACAGAATAATTATTTAAATGGCAATTGGCAATATAGATTCTGTTTATAATTAAAAACAGATTTTATCGACAAAATACAATAAAATTATATACCTATAGTAAGATGAGAATACTTTTAAAAAATGTTTCTATTTCAGATGTCTAATGGAAGTAGATACTTTGATAGAATGGATTTTGAAGACAAAAGAAGATATCTTCAGAAAATATGAATATAATAATAATAATAACGCAACGTTAGAGCAAAATTTGTTCGAGCAGCAATTTTCCTCACAAATACGACTGCCACCAGATTTCTAGTCTTTTCAGATGAAAATATGGAGATCGCAAAGCTAATTAAGCTCTAAAGCTAACTATCCCACCACCTTGATTATATACAAATAAAAATACAATTGCATATTGCATTCGGTTTCGATGAATCCGTGCATTAATCCTAGGAAACAAAAAGGGAATTCTTATATATTTTGTGTACAATGAAAAATAAATATAATATAAATTGAATCTTAGAACTATGTTCCTTCTTTTTTACACTTTCTTTTGCCCTAGTATACCTCTCTCTCCGGCTACTTTATATAAGTAATGGTAACAACTAACTATATTTATTTAAATTGATTGAAATACATAAAACACATTATATATGCAATGAAAAAATGCATATTAAGACAAATTTACCTGAAATAAAATGGTCACTACAAATTCTTAGCCATTTGATTTTACTCTCTGTTAAATCACCTCTATGTTAATCCAAGATTGCCGACGTGCTGCACGTTCTACCTCTAGTTTCCGATTGTAATAGAAATAATTTCTTATCATTTAGCGTATACTGTTTGCACAACTCCACAAAAATGTGGCAATTGAACATAAAAATAATGTTATTTAAGGGATTGAAACTTCGGTGAGTACCTACATTTAAAGTAATTACTTACAAACTCTAGTTTTCTCAAACATACAATCACTCTAAAACAATTCTTTTATTGTTAAAATACCTTATTATTAACCTGAGTGTTGTGAAACTGTACAAAAATAACTAAAATAAACTAAAAAGTACGTTTTTAGAATTCAAACTTGCGATTTGTTGCCCTCCAGAACAGCTGATTTTGACAGTATTTCAAATGGCGCTGACGTCACGTGGAAAAGCCTTATTGAAGAAATGTTCAATTTAAATGTTACTTCAAATAATCTGTTCTTTAATTTGGCTATCTCAGATTTTCAATTTTCGAAAGATATTGCTTCCACCAGCCCCTTCGGCGGCAGTATTTGGAGAGAATGAGATATCGGATTGAAGTTTTTATGAATATGGGAACATCTCTCATGTTTTCTCTTTTAAATGAATCTAAACTCATCAAAATCGGAGTAAGTTTACTATATACAAAGAACAAAAAAGCAGAGATTCGAATTATTATATACCTCCTCCTTTTGCGTTCATCGGTAAAAAAGCAGACAAGCAATGGAATAATATATATTGAAAATATATATATATATTAATATGAATCGGAGAAATCTCTCTTTGATCAAGCCTTTCTTATTACTCTGTATATTCAGCAATCATTGACCTAATTCCTCAATAATTATGAATATACATTTTTACGAATAAAGTAATGACAATCTCAACAACAATTAATGGAAAAACGTTTAATTGTTAAATGACGTCAATAAAACTTTAAAATGGTAAAAACAAAATCCTGAATACATGTACAAATATTGAATAATTTCTTGAAAAAAATATTAATTAATTTAACAATTTAAGAGTAATTGGAAAAATTTAAATCATTTATCACTTTCAAAATAAATTTATAATGGTATACTTGGAAATCCGATACAAATAAATATTTTTCCTTGTTAATATAATTAATTATTAGTACCTAGGTACTTAAAATCTGCTAATTCATCACGATGCATATAAATAATTTTCCCCTCATAATTCAGATTAATTGACGTAGTTTTATGGACAAATCTTGGGATTCACAACTCTATCTACAACGTACATATTTATATATTTTGTCAACAAAATTGTCATATTATTTAGTTATCAAAAGGTTATTGGGAAAGCTCAATTTCCTGATCAGAATTAATGGTGCCATTCAAATCGAAAAGTGTGTTTTCGTATATATTTAGTATGTTTTATCGAGGAATGGAAACGAGTAAATATCTCTCAAATTTTTAGAGATTTCTTATAAGGCAGGTAGGTGATATTCCAAAATTGCTTATTTATTGAGGCAAAACAGTTATCTACTTCTTAGAGGGATTTGGAACTATTTTATGAACAACTATCTAATTTAATTGTCTTCTAATCAATTTAATATTAGTTAAAGTTGCGATTGCTATTTCAATTTCCTACTGCTACCCCAGGTACGGAAATTGTAATCGAGTAAAATTTTCAGGTGATTTTATGTAGGTAGTCTCAGATTCATTTGAATATGATATACATGGTTCTGCCAAAGTGCGTCAGACATCTAAAATACCTCATATACCAATTAGGGTAGGAATTTCGTTCGTACGCAGGTCTGTACTATAAAATATGTGAGTGTATTTAAAGAAAATATTGTCCCATATACAGGGTACTCCAAAAAGTGTGACAACCAAAAAAAATTCTTCAACGACATGCCCTGTATATTTTTGGATATTTAACTTCATTTTTGCGCTCTTTCTTATTTTCCAAAATTTTATTTAATTTGCTCAAGTAGTTTACGAGAAATACATAAAAAAAAACAAAAATCGATTTGCAAGCTTGGAAATAATAATTTAAAAAACGGACTTACTTCTATTTTCCGAAAACGTTGTGACAACTCTAATACAAGAAGTCTAACGATACTCAAATTTGGTTCCAAACCAACTTTTCTTAACATTTTCAAATGATACACCCTGTATATTATTGACTGTACAAGTGTACTGAAATTCTAAACCGTTTATAAGTTATTTACCAAAAACCATAAAGATTTCCGTTTTACCAGTAAAGCAGTAGGTGAAAAAACAATATTTTAAGGTTATGTCTAAATAATCACCAATCAAATTTAGAAAATACAGATAATAATGAACTTTGAGAACCATAGATTTCTGAATTGGTTCTTTTAAGAATTTATTTGTCTGTTGCTGTTGTATTAAATGAATAATCCCAGGTGATGAAAAGAAATCAGTAGATATATTTTGGATATTGATCTAAGCAGGTCAATTAAATTCAATAAAATTATAATTTGTATTCTAATGTGCAGCAGACTATCCCCAAAAAATAAAACCAAAAAATACGCAGGCCTTCAAAATGATCCTCAATACATGTTAAATTCAACGATTGACGTTAAATTCAACTCCTAGTTTTGATTTACAGAATAGCAGTTAACGTTATGGATTTTAATCAAGCCTTACAATTACAGGTTACAAAATAGCTATTTAGGAACGTTATATTTTTAACAGGCACCAATTAAGTGCTCATCTAATGTTTATTTCGGTAAATTGGTAATGGCGTTCACTGATTGACATGTTGCACCGTCTTGTTACGACTAAAGGTCTTACATATCGACATGAATAAGAATCTTCAAATCAAATCAAAAAAATCTAATAGTAGTAGCAGTCCACGATTCCCAGAATTGATTTTAACTTATCCTCATCGATACTATTATCAATTATATTGTACTATCCATAATTAGAATAGTTGGCAACAGGTTTTTCTACAGGGGAGAAATATTTTAAATTAACAGATTCTGACAAGGTAATAGCATCCTATGCAAAAGTTAATGATGTAAACGAAAGAGAAGAAAAAATACTCAAAATAATTATTCATTGAAACGGACCATCATGTATTATATATTCTCCCAAAAACCAATTCATATTGCTGAAAATACAATAAAACCCCAAAACCGAATAAAAAAAACTAAATGGAAACAACATCGCAACAATAAATGAAGAACACGTTGTTATGGAATATTGTTCGTTTGGAAGAGAAACGACAGACAGAAGAGAGAAAGGAAAAGATGTGAACAACAGTGCACGCGTATATTTTAATAATGGTCCGACAAAGATATAATACGCCCATCGGCGTCCGATACCAAGAAAACGGCAAAGATTAAATACACCCGGTATGATCTTTTCGACTGGGCCAAACATTGGAAGACGATTAAATTTTGCATTTCAGCTGGCTCATCGTCTTTCACCACCAGCAGATGGCGCTATAACTCATGATGAAGGAAAAAACATACTTTAACTTTAGTACCTACATACTGCAAATTTATAACATTGTCATTCATTTTCAATTTTCCCGTTTAATATGAGTTGATAATTGTATGCAAATTCAAGCAGACCGTTCATTGCGTTTTTTGATTAATGAAGATGTACGACATTTATGTTGAATATACTTTAAACTGATTCTTAAAATTTAAAATTTTAGACGTCGAAATTAATGAAGAGATTATATGTAGCAATTTTTTACAAAAATAAGACCGACCGAAGATTTTTTTGTAGAACATTGGAACGACTTTATTAGCTGGTGCAATGAAAAATACAAAATAATATTAATTCTATTGGTTCTGCTACTTTTGAAGTTGATGCCGAAAGTTTTCAATCTAACTGCAACAGCACATCTTCAAAATTACCAGTAACAATAGAATAAATATTATTTTGTATTGTTCAGTGCACCAACTAATAAAGTCGTTCCAATGGTCTACAAAAAATTCTTCTTCGTTCGTGTTTACTTAATTAAAATATCAAATCGATCTTTTTTTGCTCTGATAGCTTAAGTTTTATATATCAACCATTTAGAAGGGTTACCGTATTTAATGTGATCTTGTTACAAAATATTTTTAATTAATTTAATTATTTTAATCTTTCAAATATTTGCATTCAATCATCTGTTTTGTCCTCGCCTTTTTAGTTTCTTTTCCGGAAGGACGTGGCCCTTATTGTTCATTATTTCTCATACTTAATTTACCTCAAGATTTAACAGTCTCTTCCCATAGTTTTAATCATGAACTCAGTTTCCTTGTTCAATTATTTGAGCACTTTTTTGTTTGAAACATTGGCTGTCCAAGAGATTTTTAGTGTGCTCTAAATAGCCACATCTCAAATGCTTCTAGACTCTTACTAGATGCCTCTGCTATTAATTCGAATCCATTGAGTGTAATAGTTTCTTGAAAATTTCGTCGAATCAAATTTCCAACATAAGTGGGAATAATACATATCCCTGTGGCACTCCATACGGAACTTTTACTAATTACGTCAAACAATGCTTCTTTGAGTCTAATTTTAGTAAATTAAGTAATCCATCGTGTAAGTAGTCTTCTTATGTTAATAGATGGCTCATAAGGCCTTTTGCGCTGTAATCAGTATTCTGATATTAGATCAGAAGGCTAATGTAAGCTTTCAAATAGAATAAGATACATTTTAATATCCTGAAAATTGAAAAAAAAATAGTGGGCAGGAATTTCTACATGAGATATTTCGTTTAGATTTGTATACATTGATTCAGTTTTGGATATATTTTATAATATCAGGAAGGACCGGCCTTGAAGGCAAGTCTCAAATGGTACACTGATGGCTCTAAAGCCAACTCAGGAACAGGAGCCGGCATATACGGAGTACAAGAAGGTATATGGTCTCTCTGAGCCTAAGGATTTACGCCTCGGTCTTTCAGGCAGAGGTCACGGCGATAGAATAGCGTGGGGAAGAACTGTTAAGACGGAAGGTAAATAGCCAAAGAATCGTCATTTACTCAGACATCAAAGCAGCATATGAACAATATGAGGCTGGACGAGAACGACCTATGTAGGTTCTGCTAGGAAGATGAGGAAACCGCAGTTCACATACTCTGCGAATGTGAAGCCCTGGTAAGAGTGCAGTTTCAGTTATTCGGGGAAGAGAAACCGAAGGTAGAGAGCTACGTGAAGGACTCGGTATCTAGACTGCTAAGTCTGCGCTAAAAAGATTAAATCTAGATACTGAGCTATAAGACAATGGAGAACCACAATGGACCAAAACTGGTCGCGGTAGGCTAGGACGCGCTGCCACTTCAACTAATCTAATCTAAAAAATACCAGGAACCGACCTGTCTATTTTGTGTGAAATGATAAAAGGACTAGTGATATTTAATAGACTACTTTCACTTTAAGACATACCTAAAGGTTGAATGATGCCAAATCACCAGTTAATAACTTCTATTATTTAAACTATTAGATTCCTCAAACTGTTATCCATATTACCTACTCCTGTTTCGATTCCATAGTAGTGTGGTTCCGACGAATTCTCGTCTATATATATTATCTGACATCATGTACTTAGGTACTTTTTCCATTGCTCGATGTCAAGCAAAATATTTTCAAATTGTCATTGTATTTCTATAGCTAATATTATTTGTACGCCACTGTGCTGTTATATATATGTTAGCGGCGTTTTGTTGTATAGAGAATCGCCGCAGTCTTCTCAATCTATCTCGCTCTCTTTTGGGGGCATAAAAAAGAACAATTTCTGCGAAGGTATAGGCTCTTTCTTTTTCTAACCCACAAAGAGGTTATTGGTTTTGAGCAAGAGCAGATTTTATGGCTCGGCATTTTTATTGCGAACAAGTTTAAAAATTCAAAAAACAACCCGAAAATCGCAGACAAAATAAATCATATAGCCTCCGTGGGGAATTTGAAAAATGAACAAAAAATCCAACGTAGACGAATTTTAAGGCTGTTTTAATTACATTTTTAAATGAGCCCGCTTTTAGGGCACAATAGCTGAATTTATATAGGTTTATTAAATTTTAATTTGGTCCCAAGGCTAAAAATACGAAAAAACTGCTTATTTTCAGGTCCATCATGGCGAGTCTTACGGCATTGTTTGATTTCTTCTTCTTCGTGAAATACTGTGTGATGATGTGGGCACACAACTATAATACAACAACACGGCGTATAAGGCAAAAATAAATTAAAAATGGTGTGTGTATTTTTTGTATTATTTTCGATCATCGCTGGTGCTGATAGACGACGACGACGATACACGGACAACGAACGCAAAATGCTCTGCGTATTCTTCTTAATGATGCGATGTGGGGCAATTAAAACTTGCCCGCGAAGAATATCACCGGCCCATTTTTTCATCCATTCCACTTTGTGTATGTGTGTGATGCCCGTCAATTGGGCATTATACTCTTTTCTCGCATAACACTTGGCCGAAAAATATTAATCACCAACCACCGCCAGTCGCGGAATGAAAATGCCTCCTCTCTCTTTGGCATTAAATGAGAGACGATAATATTTTTGGTTTTCTGTTTAGACCTACGTGGGAAAACGAGCATGTTTCTGTAAACGATGTATCAGAGATATTTTTATTTCGATTGTCTTATCGCGCTTTTATTATATTCCAATCAGATCAATTTAATTTCGTCGATGTCCATCTTTATCGATACTGGAAATATATTTTTTGGGATATTCTTATCATTCTCGCATATTTTCACAATATAATTACGTATCACCGATTGCGGTTAGTGTTTTTCTTTACGGGCTGAGACAGTTG
Organism: Crioceris asparagi; assembly: GCA_958507055.1. Lineage (NCBI taxonomy): Eukaryota > Metazoa > Arthropoda > Insecta > Coleoptera > Chrysomelidae > Crioceris > Crioceris asparagi. The sequence goes on along the minus strand of OY293831.1, from coordinate 11,445,799 downwards.
TTATGGAAATCTCTTCTAGAATATCGTGGCCGTATTAGTATCTTTTATGGCTTCTTTTGCTTCTCTGTTCGCTTCTTCGGTTCCCATTCTCCCAATATGTAATGGGATCCAAATTAATTTTATGAGTTTCTTCTTCTGTTTTTCTTGATAGAGCTGTTTTTTTGTGGTTGGGAAGGTTCTATTTCTTGCAGATTTTCCAGCGAACTAAGCGACTCGATCGTAACGTAACAGCGTACTATTCTTCAGCAAGAATGGTTGCGGACGACTGCTGATCCATCCTTCTGAAGTTTTAGAAGCGTCAATATAGAAGTAAAGTAAAATCTTTATGAATAGCTTAACAGGGTTTCGAGGTTGTTTTTTTTATCAATATTGGATTGGTTCCTTTCTTAAGTCGATTACTGAGGCTTGTGAGATATATCTATTTAGATAGCATACATGGGGAAAAGGAGGTAAGATTCTGGAAGGGTAATGTTCAATTTACTGAAGAAGACTTTGATTTTATCATAAAATGGTTTCGATAATATAGGGATCTTTTGACCATCTTCCAGAATTGAAAAAAATACACTTCTGAAATTTCTTTATTAAAATTTATACATGTTATTTTTTACATGAATGTTTCTTATGCACAACTTAGGAGTGCTAAGCGGTTAATGGAACGATTATACAAGGTTAGGTCAAAAAGTAGTCAGCTGAACTTTTTTAAAAAATCCCCTGTGTATTTTGATTTAAAAACATCACATTTCAAATTATCTTTACAAATAGTTTAGCATAATCAATTTTATTCTTTATTTTCATGTTTATTTACGAAAATACGTTTATGATAATTTCGAAAAATATTATGATATATTGTGAAGTTGAAACCAAAAGTTTTCAATCTAAATGTAACTGCATAACTTCAAAAGTACCAGCACCAATAGAATTAATATCTATTATTTTGAATTTTTCGGTGCACCAACTAATAACTTCGGTAATTTTTTTGTAAAAAAAAAATTATATTATTAAGTCAGCTGGGCATGATAATTATTCCAAATTTGCAAATGAAAAGTATTATATTGACTTTTTGACGCTTGTTTGCCTTTTATTGGCATTTGTTATTATTTTCTAATGCAATCATAGCCCACTTCTAACACAACTTTAAAGATGTGTAGCATTTTTAAATAGAAAAATGAAAAATTTACAATTATTTAAAAAACTACTAATTTTCGGTTTAGACAACCTTATACAAAGTTCCCTTATTTTTGCTGCTTAATATACAATAAAATAACAAAAAACAGAGGTTTCCATCTGAAAAGAATGATTTTATACATTTTTTGGATCTAGTTTTTAAGCTTCTTTTTTGATCACTCTGTACATTTTTTTATCAAAATATCATGAAAATTCTGATAAGGTAGATCGTCTTCTACAAGAAAGTCAAATATCAAAAGCTTCCTCATAGGAAGGATTATCCTGTTTTGGACTGCAGCCTTAATTTTTGACATAAAATTTAAACAAAAACGGTTAGATTTAGGTATACCTAGATGTTTTCAAAAATTGTACTAGAAAACTTGAAAAATGTGTTAATATACAGGGTATTCTATTCAAAATACCAAACTTGGCAAATGTTCCAAAGTTGGCATGTACTTCCAGTATAACCGGAAATGCAACATGGAAATATTTTAAACGAATGTCATCCAGTGACTTTAGAATGTCACCAAATTTTCTGATTGTTTGTGGTTATCGTTTGCTCACAATCGATCGATGTCTTTCCCGGAGAACCACCCTGTATAGCGTTACGACAGAAAAATCATGATTTCTAGTTTGTCATGAAATATTACATAATTTCATATTACAAACCAAGTAGAAGAAACCAAATTCAAATCTAAAATCAACATTGACAGCTGTTAGTCTAAAGATTCAATTGTGTTTTAATATTTTTTAAATATATGCAGTATTGGTTTCGGCCAGCATTTGAGAAATATGTCTGATTAAATATAGGGTATTCTAACAATAGAATAAATAAGCCTTTTCAAATGTAATGTAAGAGCTGATTTGTTATTATTATATTCGTTCCAATAGCTTTTACCTACCTACAGTTTAGGTATTAAGTGAAATCAATTGTTAACGTTTCAAGTTCAGGGTCTCGATTCGCATTGTCCACCACACAATTAACTAGTTTGTGATAATAAATGATAAAAATAATCGTCAAATTGAGATTCGACTAGGTACCGAAAGACCTTAAAGTAATTTATGCATTTTAGTCTAAACTAAAATAACTTATTACTAATATCTTTGATCACCTCAACTAAAAGGAGCTAATGATACGATCTAAAGATTTTTTTATATATTTTATTAGGTAATTTGATTGAAGTTAGGATATTTGAGATAATTTCAAGTATTTTAATGAATTTAAAAAATACAGACACTATCGATAACTAATATCATAAATACCGATCAGTTGATCTTGGGTATATTTTGGATCCTTGAATTAAAATGGAACTCCAGTACATTTAACAGACTACTTAGATGTGCACAGTTGTATAAATCAACAACACTCATTTAGTTTTAAAAAGTTATATGTGTAATAAATATTTCCTACAAATAACTGGAACTACTTTATTTTTTTGGTGCACTAAAAAATACAAAATAATATTAATTATATTAATAGTGGTAATTTTAAAGTTGTAAAATTATTGCAGTTAAATACATTACTCTTAGCGCCAACTTCACACGTACCTGCACCAATAGAATTAATATTATTTTGTATTTTTCAGTGCACCAACAAATAATGTCGGTAATTTTTTTTGGAAAAATTATTTATTTCACACTTTACTTATACCAAAGAAAAATGTATTTTTGACCGACGAACCCCGAACGGAGAAGGTATGCAATTCGACAGTCTGTTTTTTGTTTGGTTCGTGCGCGCCTTTTATATAGAAAACGAGCTCCGATTTTGATGATTTTTGATTCATTTGAAAGAGGAGACATGAGAAATGGTCTCATATTCATAATAGGGCAAATTCGATTTTTTTTTCCTCCGAAAACCGGTGAATGGGTAAAATTTTCTCGAAAATCGAAAATCTGAGCTGGTATAATTAAAGATAGGAAAATATCCGGAAACGTTTAAATTGAAAATTTTTTCAAAAGAGTTACGGTTTTCGAGATAGAGGCATCTTAAATTCTCAAATATATGTAATTTTGCTATGTGAAAATTGAAAATATGTTGATACTACATGAAAGACATAATTATTTGTAGCAACATTTATAGAGAATATTTTTTTTCTTACAGTTACGGTTTTCGAGTTAAATCGGTGTTAACATGGTAACATCTAAAATACTTAAGCGTATTTCCGCAGCGATGTTTTGAGATCACAATAATAACAACTACAAGCAAAGAATATACGTGGGTAATTTTTGAGACTACTGTTACACTCAAAAGTGTGAAATAAATATTTTTTACAAAAAATTAGAATTAATATTATTTTGTATTTTTCAGTGCACCAACTAATAACGTCGGTCCAATTTTTTGTAAAAAATATTTATCAGACATATTGTTGACTATTCTTTGTAAAATATTTGACTAAAGAATCATACAGAAAAGTCCGCTATGGTAATATGTTTATCTCGTCAGGTACCTTCTTCTTCTGCTGTGTTTTCTGATGTTTTTGTGAAAATTTCGTACAGTTACCTAGATATATAAAAGCATATATAACAAACCTGAAGAAGGAGGAAGATAATACATCTGTTATTCTGCGACTGAAGTAGCGGCTAAAGCTAGTAGAAAATATTCCTTTAAACTTAAAAGCATTGTTATATTTTCACAGTATTTGTGTATCAAAGAAATAATTATGCCATATGTAAATTTGCCTTAAATTATTGTAACATTATATTTGTGGTCAGTTTAAATAATACGAAAAAAACCTGGGAGAATGCCCTATCACTTACCCACCTTTACTTAATCCAAACAACCACTTCTGTAACATCATTGTAGTATCGAAAATTTATTCTTCAGATTTGTGATTATTATGTAAAAAAACTTGTATCGAAATAATCGTATTCAATATGATTGAATTTCTCACATTTTAAGTAGGACCTTAAAGAAAGAAAGGGGTATTTACTATATAAATAATAAATCTATACAGTTACATGTAAAGTTGGATCAATAGTAAAGCATTATGTGTACCTAATATTATCCCCTTTCAATGGTTTCCCCTTCTATAGGAATAACTTTACATATAAAATTAACCCATTTCTTAATGGAATTTTTTTGACTGGATATAACCCGTTTTTCAATAAAAATGCTTGCTGCTAGGGTAATACGATATACTACCTGAAACCCCCTATAAAGATATACCTATAGCGTATGCATATAGACTGTGTGAGAGCGTTTTCACATTTTGAGGGAATTCTTTTCATTAAATAATAAGAATTCAGAATCATTTATTTTTTTCATGTATTTTTTTCAAATCTGTCTTTCGATTGAAAAGATTCGTTAGTGGATATGGCTAGTGAAATGTAACAATCGGTTTGTAAGTTTAATAAATGAATTATTTTACAATACAATAGAATCTTGATTATGAAAACTAATTGTACCAGATTTAGTCAAAATAAAGTTGCATTACAAGAATTCAAAAATAAATAAAACTAAAGAATATAAAAATAATTGATTTCAATGCAGATTACTTACTAAATATTTTACATCTTCATATTCACACTATTTCACGTTGTGAATATATTAATTTAGTTTTTTTGAAAAATCTGTTTTTTGGAATTTTTACTCACAAAAACCACTCCAACCAAAAAGTGTTGAATATACCCAATGTTGTGCCTGAAATTATCTATCGTTTGTAAAAAAAACAAAAAAGATCACGTCAGTCCCGTTCGACATATTCGCAAAAAACATCAATCTGTAGGCAAGCAAGCAAGAAAGTTAATCCGCACGATAACTCAAGAACGGAACCGAATTTCGATCAATGGTTTTTTGCTTTTGGTTGGTATCGACCCAAGGAAGAGCCCTATTATTTTTGGTGAAGTAGTGATTTCAAAATAAAGCTGCAATCTTGACCTTTTTTGGACTTTGGAGAATATATGCTGTGACAGACGGACAGATAGACAGACACACAGACAACACAGTCATCTTCCGCTTGCCTATCGTAGGTACAGAACTCTAAGTAATTACCTTCAACAATTCGAGCTATCAAGATTTTCATAATATCTGCTTCTTAGCGGGCTGAAAAATTATAACTTTATACGTACCTTAGTCAGCTGAATAATAACAGGAACAATAAATATATTTTCCGAAAAATTTGACCGACTTTATTAGTTTATTTCAATTAAAAATAAAAAATAATATTAATTCTATTGGTAGTGGTAATTCTTAAGTTGTGCAGTTGTAGTTAGATTTGGCACCAACTTCAAAAGTACCAGAACCAATAGAATTAATAATATTTCATATTTTTCAGTGTCACATTAGTCACCAAATCATTCGAAGTTCACCAAAGAAATTAATACCTACATTACTTATACTTATTCAGAGGTTTCAAAACAAAGCGGAAACACACATATTCAGACTTTACCACTGCTGTAACTCGAAAACCTATGACTTTTTTGAAAAATGTCCAATTTAAACGTTGCCGGAGATGATCTCTTCTTAGATTGTATCGTATCAAATTATCGATTTTCCAAAAAAATGCCCCCCCCCCCTTTGGGAGAAGTTTTTAAGGAGAAATCATGAAAATCGGAGCACGTTTCGGTACTATTTATAAGTTATAGGGCGCGAACATCCATAAAAAAACATACAACTAAACAGTCGAATTGGAGGTTTGGTTCGCCGCTCAAAAATATTTTATTGTACTTTTCTTCCGAACCTTCTTTGAACTCGTTATTTCACAATCGAAATATTTTGTAATTACTGAAATTATTTCTGATCAAACTTGTACTCCTTAAACTAGACTATGGCTTGATTATGCAGGATTGTCATTGGAATAATGGTCTTATAATTCCACAACACAACGAAGAAGATGTAACATTTCAATTCACGGCCTGCAAAACAGTTATTATGGCCTTTCAATAAAAATAATTGATTTCAAGATTTAATTCATATTATTGAATAGATATTAGTATCTATTGTAAATTTGTAATTGACAAGATCCAACTTTATTTCGAGCTTTATTTATGATTTTCAGATATCGAGAACCATGATGAACACGCAGAAACTGTTCTATGGGTATTTCGAATACTCACTAACATTTGGATACAGGTAAGAAATTTCATCTCAAGTCATGTTAACTATGCTATCAATAAATCGAAAGTTTGAAAGTGAATAAATCATGTTTCGTATTACAGATTTTCTCCATCTCGTTTCCGTCAAATTATTTGAGCTTTCTCTAACAAATTTAGTGTCACCGGCGAGTCATACCGATATCTTACAAAACAAACCAAAAAAACAACAAAATTGGTCCATCCATTTCCGAAATCATCTTGCCACAGACAGACATATACCAATGGCTGAAAATATGTTTCTCATAGTCAGGGAACTCTGGAACGATGAAATTTGTTGAAAACCGGACACTGAAGATTATAAACAAATATCTGGGCGACCGACTAATAGAGAATTTAGGGGAGTAGGTCTATAAAAGTTACTAAGGATGTTTAATCTTAGTTAAAAATATGTGCATATTTCTAGTTAAAATTTATTGCGATCCGTAGATCGGTAAATTTTGCTTTTGTCGTGAATGTGATACATACCAGAACTCAGCTGTATCACCAATCGCCTTCTCGACATTTAAGCTCCATACCGATATTTTTATCGCAATCTGCGGAGCCATTTCTGAAATAGCAGTGTAGACCATTAAAAAAATGAAATCAATTTCTCGGTTCTTAAAACCCAATTGGGCAAATTTTTATCCTAATCTGCCGAACCATTCAAGAAAAAGTTTATGGACCTCGAGAAAAAAAATAGAACCCTATCTGTATAAAAAATTTGATCCAAATCCTTAGATCCGTTTCCGAAAAAAAAATTATAGATATTTATATATATATACAAGAATTGCTCGTATTAATTACAATACTTCCCTTATTAGGAGTTCTTATGCAATGGCATTTGTCATACAACATGCGTCATCACCTTATTTCATGGAAATTGACATTAAGAACTTTACAGAAATACCTATATAATTTCAAATTAAAATTACACATGCGTAGGTAAAGTAATCAATAGTCAGAATATATTGTAAGAAAATCGTTAACGATTCCTGAAAATCCAAACAATAGAACTTGTCTGCGCTATCAAAATTCCAGTACTTTTCAATAATACAATAATTATAAAACATAATATCGAAACGAACATTCGATAACCTCAATATCTCTCTTCATATTGTTTAAAATTCAAACCGATAGTTGGTAGCTGTTCTCTGACTTTTTATATAATTATGTGTATATATATATAGAAGGAAGTAGAAACATCGCAGTTTGAATTTTTATTAAATATAATGGTGAAATAACACACAACTTGACCGGCCATTTCCGTCTTTCAATTGTCTCATTACAATATATATATGTATACCTATGTAGTATATAAGTAATGGTAACTTTTATACGCATTCCAAAACGCAAATATTTGAAAACCATACTATACTTTGTCACAACGTTCAATGTATATTATATTCGGCCTGTTTAGTTTTAGTATTTGTACACGTACAGGCCACATAACATTTTTTTTTTCAATTTGACTTTCTAAACGCGTGCCATCGAGTCATAAAAGTACCTATCGATGGTACATACTTCTTTTGGTATATATAGGTACTCGTATATTGCTGAATGTACTGCTATACATATATTATTTACGCGACACCAAAGAAAGAAGAAGTACTATGAATGAATATATTGATGACCCATGATTGAAATGTCAATGAAATTACTTTTCTTCTTTTGACACATAACTATATAATTTACACTTGATATAGGTAGGTACCTGATGGATGTGGTTGATGTACCTACATTTTTCTATTATGGGTTACTGTAAAACAGGTTTGCTGCAGAAAATGTTAAATTAGATGACAAAACTGACATTCGGTATTATTCTGTAAAATAAGGCAGTCTGGACGAACCAAATATATCTTCTTTTAAATGATTTGTAACAGTGTAAAGAGTTTCAGAAAGTTCAATTTATTGACCGACGAACCCGGACTGAGGAGATAGGTAGATAATTCGATTGTCTGCTTTTCTTTTTTCTGGTTTGTGTGCGCTGTATATAGTTTTTTGATGATTTTTGATTCATTTGAAAGAGTGGACTGGAAAAATTTTCACCTCCAAAAAACGCCCCCGAAGGCGGTAAATGTAAGACAATATCCGGAAGCGTTTAAATTGAACATTTTTTCAAAAGAGTTACGGTTGTGGAGTTACGGCGATGTAAAAATCTCAAATATGTGACCAATTTCTTTTGGAAGTTTGAAAACTGAGGCAAGAAAATTAAATACCAGATTATTTATAGCAACATTCATATTGAACATTTTTTCCATCGAGTTACGGCTTTCGAGTTACAGCTGTGGTAAAGTCTAAAATATGCGTATTTCCGCGACGATTTTTTAGATTTCTGAATAATAACAAGCACAAGCAAAGAATATACATAGTAGGTAACTATGATAAGTATTATCTTTGGTATAAGTGAACATTCAACGATTTTCGTGACTAATGTTACACTCAATAGTGTGAAATAAATAGTTTTTACAAAACATTGGACCGACTTTATGTGTTGGTGCACTAAAAAATACAAAATAATATTAATTCTATTGGTGTTGGAACTTGTGAAATTGGCGCTAAAAGTTTTCAATTTCAGTGTCGTTCCAATTTTTGTGAAAAATATTCTAAGTAACATGGTTCCATTTTATTACCCAACTTGACCTTCGACATCATTTACTGGATATTTTGATCTTTAGCTAAGCAAAGAGAAAATTAATTGATCGTTTCAGTTCTTTTTCAGTTTCCAATTTTTATCCTATTTTTATTATCTTATTTTTACAGCATAGTATCAAAGTTTACAACAAGTGAAATTTTTGAAAAAAAAAATTAAAAATAGTTTTTATTGGGCATTTAAGATTTAAACCGTACCGATGAGTACCTACTATTGCTATCCTTTTCTCGATTTTAACTATAATTATGTATATGTGTTTGCCAGCAACAGCAATTCCATAACAAATTACTGTATGTCTACCACAACACAAAATTAAACTTTAAATTAACAATAACGTCTGACGTCTGACAATTGCGACATAACCATAGACGATCTTTCAGAGAGTACCTATATACCAGAGAACGAGACGTATATATACGCTCCATGCTCGTGCGTAATTCCAGTGACGGATCCCATTGTCGTTCCATGTCGACAAAATAATGATCTTGGTTGAATGAGATTGAATGAGATAATTATAATTACCAATATTGGATCACACTTGGAGCTTAACAGGCGGAGAGATGTCTGCGATCTAAGTACGAATTCGAAATTTCAAGTCTCTAGACCGTATGGGGCCTGAGAAATCGCTGCGGAGTCCATTGATACAAGAACCGAATGTAATAAAAACTATTTAAAAATGGAAATAGAAAAGAATTAGAATTTAGGTAGTAAAATAATTTTCCAAATACCTATACTCTACGGGACTATAACTTTTCAAATATCTATAAAATTTTCATGTCATAATCAACCAATAAGTGAATGAGACCTAGCACTGATCCAGTAATCAGTATGTACTTCTGTATAATCTTCGCTCAGCAGAACCTTGCATAATCCATTGGTTTCCATTTTAGTTCTTGTGTATGTAACGACCTATTCCATTATTCTCCAGTGTTATTCCCAAAAGTTTTCTATTTTAAAAAATAACTGTATAATATCGCCAATCACTTTTAATTTCTTACCTGTAAATCACAGTTCTGATTTAGTGGTAACTTAATCAATGGCTGATATCAAATCGGAGTTATTTTCAGCTGAGAAAACTCTGCTCACATTATTATTCTAAACAATAAATAACAATGGTCCCATTACAGACCCTTGTGGAACTCCATGGTTTATTAGCTAAACCGAGAACACTGAGGTATAATTTAAGAAGAGCCAATAGCTCAGTTTCTGAATAAACTTTTGATAAAAGATATTGAGAACTTATTCCTATCCAAAGATATTTTTTCTGTTATGGTTGAATACAAGAATATTGTTGAGAGTTTGATTTTTCAATTTTGGGTTACGAGCTTTCACAAAGGAAAGCAGAGAAAAATAAAACTGCAACTTCAAACAAATATAATTAGCTTTCACAGATACTTGATTTAATTCAGAATTTAATAGAAATGAAATACATATCCCTTACAATAAAAAATGTTTACAAAAAGTTTGGAGCAGCGTTATTAGTTGGACCACTGAAAAATTCAAAATAATATTAATTCTATTGGTAATGATAATGTTGAAGTTGTGCAGTTGTAGTTAGATTGCAAACTTTTGGCACCAACTTCACAAGTACCACCACCAATAGAATTAATTTTATATTATATTTTTCAGTGCACCAAATAATAACGTGGGTCCGATTATTTTTAAAAAATATTTAATTTTCACTTTTGTGTGTAACATTAGTGACGAACGAAAATCGCTGACCGTTCACTGATACCAAAGAAGATAGTACCTACTTATCCTATTACCCATGTCTATTATTTGCTTGTACTTGTTATTATTCTTCAGAAATCAAAAAACTGTGTCGCAGAAATATACATATTTTAGACTTTACCGCTGTAACTCGAAAACCGTAACTGTATGGAAAAAATGTTCAATATTAATGTTGCTACAAATTCTGGTCTTTAATTTGGTTGTCTCGGATTTTCAATTTACGGATATTCTACTATCTATAATTGTGTTGTCTCAGATTTTCGAGAAAATTGCCCCGTCTACGACAGCTGACAAGAAGATAGTCGAATTGTATACTTACATCCTCCGTACCCAACCAACATTTTATTAAACTTTTTCAATCATTAATGGCCGATTTCATAATGAATCCCTAATGGGGATTTGTTTAACTCATATCTTGATGACGGAATAAAAATAGTGCAATTTTCAATAACTTTTACGTCAGTCGCCTTATCTTTCGTTCTTTTAAAATAACTTTGAATAATAAATATGTCCAATAAAAAAAAATAATGTGGGATTTAAATTAATAGGTGATTATGAAATCGGTCCTAACAATATAAATAATATATTAAAATTTGTTTTGAAATTCATCTGTTTGAATAGTACAGACTTACAGTGTTGTCAGATCGATTCAGTATTGACGTCTATGCTCCATGTCTTGTCGGAAATTTCTGATATACCAACACAACTGTGACATAATACAACTGGTGTCTTAAATGGACAACAATTCTAATAAAATCCAAGTAAGTACCTAATATTCGTTGAGCATTAAAAAACCAATTCTAGTACATAGAGTTTTTTTTATGGAAGTAATAAATTCTGAAATATGAGTACTATGATCACAATGATAGATAATCAGCTGATTCTAATCAATTCCAATTTTACAATTTGGCAACATTTGACTCTTTCAATTTAGGTAGGTACTTCTGACGTTGATCAACTGTTTTTTGGGTAGATGTTACATTGTTTTTTCCAGTTTTATTCACATTCATCAAAATACAATATCCGTTAGCTTTCCCATAGTTGTTAATATCTATACCTATAAATGATTTTCCCTGGTTCCCATAAAAATCTTGAATTTTACACTCGATTCAATTCTCGACAATTACAGCTAAAAAATCGAATAATAATCAATCATCGCTATCATCAATCAAGTGATATCATTAACGAAGTAACAGGGTGTCGTGTTACTCTAACATCACAACCCTTCACAATCTCGAGAGAAAAAACTTAAAAAAAGAGGAAACCAGGAAATCTACCTGTCTGAATGCTAGCAAGCAGTGTGGTGGCCCCCTCTTCCAATGAGCCCTACATCAGCTGTGTACAAGGGTGGCCAGTATGACAGATGCATTTGAAATCTTTGCCGCGCCAATATGACCCTTATATTGGAATCACTTAGGGTCGTCATAATCTTTGGATTCGTTTCTTTTTTTTTTGGAATATTTTTGAATATTACTGTTGAGTCGAGTGCTTTGGATAGCAAGGGAATGGTTTCTTTCATTGCATTGTGTTAGGGCTTGGTAGATCTATTATCTTTAGGGTTAAAATGTTTTTTTTACCTATATGGATGGATGGATGATCGATTGATTTTTACTTTTAATCGTTTTTTATTTCTTATGCGCCTTTCGTAGGAAAAGCCCTTTATTTTTACAAGGGTTTGAGAAGGTTGCGTTGAAAGTGTTTCTGTGTGTGAGAATTTTTTGGCAAAATTATTTCAAGCGGTAATAATTGTTATAATCGATCATTTTTTCAACGCATTTCAAGTATATTGAAATTCTTAATAAACTATTATCACAGCCTGAGAATATGTTTTTAGGTATTAGATACGTAACTAGCGTCATTTAAAAAAAATAATAGTTTATAATCAGTCCAGAAGTCAATAACGATAACGAAGTAGAAATGGCTCCATGCCTTAGTTGCATATGTAGCTAGAAATTGGTGCTGGTACTTGTGAAGTTTGGGCCAAAAGTTTGCAATCTAACTGCACAAGTTCAAAAGTACCAGCATCAATGGAATTAATATTAATTTTTCATAGCACCAACTGATAACGTTGCTCCAATTTTTGTAAAAAATATTTATCTCATCACTCTACCGAGTCTACGTATAAAATGTGCCAACAGCTTCTTGCAAACAAAACTCTCTTGGAATACAATCTTTTCTTGTTACACCGTAGGTATATTCATTCGGAAGTAAGCCATCCGGTTCGATATTCTCCGAAATGCCCATAAGCTATTTACAAGTCCAGACCAAAGTAGAAGAAAGAGAAAAGGCAAAAATAAAACAAACATAGCCTTGATTTCCAATTATAAGCGAATTCCGAAATGGCGAATTATCACTTCTCTGACACACACATATACTGTGGCATCTTTGGTACATGGTCATTAAATTATCGAAAAGCTGTTCAAAAAGGTCCACAGAGCCCCGTGGTAATACGTACGTACCTACATACAACCTCTTGTCGCGCGTTTCAACGAACTCGCATGCAAAAACCAACAAAAAACCGCTTAATTACACCAAATCCGACGACGAGTTTGTGGTTCTATACATAGTGGTGGTGGTGGTGGTTGTTGTTGTTGTTTTTGTCTTTTTTCCTCTACCGACTTAATAAAGATGTTTCGGAAACGGGCCAACTTTATTAGTGTCAAAAGCAGATTAGGCTACTTCATATTAAAGTTGTCCTTACATTTTATATACACTTTTGCGTGCTTGGTGAAGCAGGTCCGCTTCAGGGCGGTGAAAAATATCGTCGCAAAATGATGTAAATGATCATTAATTAACATATATTTGGGGAATGGTTCCATGAGAATTCAAACATGTTCTTTAAATGCTAGATGAAAAATTATCATCATTAGGTACTAGGAGATTATAAATTCGAATATTTCAAGTAAATCGTTAGCCTTTCTGGTCGTTTTAACATTTTCCATTTCTTCCGAATACCTACTGGTGGTTCTCAACTGGTTTTCTGAATTTGTGTTGATCAAAGAGGTTCAGCAACTTGGTTCAGGAATAGGTTCTTAGAGAAATTATTGGATTCAAAGTTTAGATTCATTTGTTGTGATTAATAAACACTATTTTGCTTCAACAAAACATAAAATTTATTTATTTATCTTCACTTGTACAAAAATCAAGACACTACACGTTTCTATACAAATTATTGGATCAACTTTCATACTAACATCAAAGATTAGAAAACACATTTAATCTTTGCTAACATCATGATCTATCAAGTTCTCGATTTAAAAGAAACCTGGAGATAAATTTCAAAAATGGTAATTAAATTTATTCACATCTATATTATTTATCTTAAATTATTTACTTTATTCAACTTCAACCCGTGTTTCATCTAAACATATTCTATAGAAATATAGCTACCTATGAGCTTGGATTTTTTGTCCCCTCCAAAATGACCACTTCAAACTCTGAAATTTTGAACTGGATATAGGATTTGTTGCGGTATAGTCTAGTTTATCGGCATTTGTTATAAATCAATTGTTTGCAAAAATAGGTGTATTTTAGCATAACTTTTAATACAGTTGAGCTGGAAGGCTCTATTTTCAATGGTTTGATAATAAAAATTGGTAAAAGCCTTTACCTATGACTTCCCTCGACAAACCACCCCGCTTCGAGATGGTAACAACAACAACCTCGTCGCTTCTACCGTTCTTATATTGACACCCAATATTTTGGACACCCTGTATATATGATTAACGAAAACGCTTACATTGCGTCGCCGGTAGTCTTTCAATATGCATACCAAAATTCGTTGTCCTAATAAAAAAAATATTTTTCTTACTTGGGAACTAGGACTTACAGCTGGAATTTTCGATTTGGAAGTATCTTTTGTTACCAACGTTGCCAGTATAACTTTCGAAGCATTAGATTATTTTATGAATTCTATTTAGAAGAATATTTGCTTTAGATAAAAATAACGATATAACAACTGAGCTCAACATATTTAAAAAAAATTATAGCTTAACTTTTTTTTAAATGGCAAGTATTGGGTGTTCTGCAATTTTTCATATATTGAATTTATTCATTTAAGTGAAAATGAAGACGAACTATTGATTTTTTTAAATAATCATGGTTTTGAGTGATTCCAAAAATTGCGAGAATTATTTGAGAATGGTGCTGTCAGATATCTGTTTTGCTCTAAAGTAAGTATTCGTAGAAAATAAATTTTAGTAAATTTTAAACATGAAACCATACCTTATTAAGAAACTTAAAATCTTACCACTTGGTTTATGCTTTCCTTATCGAATATTTAAGAATATATCTCATATGATATATTAGCAGTTTTGGCAACATTGGAACTGACAGATCTTAAACGGCGAACACAATGCACAAGTCGATCATAGCTTCGTTTAACCTCACTTTTTGGTGAATTTATGTTTACTATTTTCCGGCATATTTTTGCTAATTTTGAAGGATGTTTAATAGAATGCAAAGCTGATTATTATATACAATTTATGATTGAAAAGATACTACCAAATCGAAAATTCCAGCTAAAAGTCGTAAATCCTAGGAACAACATTTTTCTTTTTTATTAACAAATCATTAAAAAATGCGCTTTGTACCTCAATTTTATTAAAAGTTATGCTAAAAATACACACCTGTTTTTGGAAACATTTGATTTCTTAGGGCTTTTTATAACATTGAATTTTTTGTCCCCGACAAAATGAGCAATAGAAACTCTGGAATTTCGAACTGGTACAGGATTTGTTGTAAAAAAGCCACAATTTTCGAAATACACCAGGACTACAGATAAATAAAACTCAATATCTGTCGACGTACCATCTGCTCCAACCCACGTTAGCTTTTCTACATGGAGCCCCAGGAAAACCGTAGAAATGTAAGACTGGATTCTTATTGTCAGTATTTTTGCAACCCACTGCTTAACATTTCCTTAGAGTTCTGAATTACCATTTTTTTAATAGATTCGCTTTGCTCGGATGTCCACCAAATACCAAAATTATTTAGAATTTGTCAAAAATACTGCACTTAGCAGATTTTACTTAGCCTATATTATTTAAATATTCATTCAAAGTGATGTATGAGTTTTCAAGACAATTTATGACATGTTCAACTATTTAGCTGAAATTTATTTTTAAATAATTTAAATAAGTTAACTAGTCTTGCTTGATTTTGGCATTTGTTTTGATCAAATCCCACCTTGGTCTTTGTAGATTCTTAATCGAAAATCAAGAAAAACTGCATAATAAAAAATAAATCAAATGAGAGTCAGTTTCATGTGGGGGAGATAGGTTCCGTACTTAGTCCATACGCATTTTTTTTTTCGTAATTTGAGACACCATAGCTTTGTAGATAATTTTAAGTACAAAATATCTGCTCTTATTGCTTAGAATGATCTATTTTATTTGATTTTTAAAATGAAAATGTTTTTGATGCTTAAGGTAACTTCCGAAATTTGATTTCTTTTTTGGTTATGCTAAATTTTCGCCTAATATTTCAAACATTGTTTAATACATTTTAGTGAAACAGAATGTGACAAACGGACAGATAAACCCGCTATAAATTAAAAATCATAAGAATGCACGTCTAACTGAAATTATCTTTAAGAATTCTCCTCAATTCCTCAGTTGCATTACGTCACAGGTGGGTTGGTTTGCTAGAAGAAAAAAACTGCCAATACCCTGTCATAGTTTGATGTTATACTTACCTATCTGCTACAGCTCTTTGAAAACTAAAAAGTGAAAATATAAACTTGTATTGCGATTTTTTTACTAACCTAGTATTAGGTAACAAACATACCTAACCTACAAACATGAAAGGGGCAAAGGTTCCATAAGAAAATTTTATAAAACTGTTCCATTGAAAACTTACGCGATGGGTTTATATATTGTCCGTTAAAGCCTGTAAATTGTGCAAAAGAAAGTTACTAATAAATATTTTTTACAGAAAATTGGATCGACGTTATCAGTTGGTGCACTGAAAAGTACAAAATAATATTAATTCTATTGGTGCTGATACTTTTGAAGTTGTGCAGTTGCAGTTAAATTGAAAACATTTGGCACCAACTTCACAAGTACCAGATAATTAATATTATTTTGTACTTCTCTGTGCACCAACTGATAACGTCAGTCCATTTTTTTTCAATATTTATTTCACACTTCTGAGTTTTACATTTGTCTCGAAAATCATTGAACGTACGTATATTTTAAACTTTATCACTACTTTAACTTGAAAACCGTAAAGTTCAATCTAAACGTTTCCGAATATTTTGTTATCTTCGGGGGCGGTTTTCGGAGGGAAGGAGATTTCGGATTTGCGTTTTTTTATTAATTATAATACGGGACCATTTCTCAACTTTTTTCTTTCAAGTGAATACAAAATCAGCAAAATCGGAGTACGACAGCGCGAGCACAAACCAAAAAAAGCAGACAGTCGAATTGTATACCTCATCCATTCGGGGTTCGTCGGTCAAAAAGTCCAAAGACGTTGATTTCGTATAGACTTAATTACTCATCTAAAAATTCAAACGGGTAAATTTCCTGGATTCGTCCCTGTGCGCTCGCATAATTCCAACATTATAAAGCTAACCCACACTTACACTCTATAATATAGAGAAGGATGACAATTTTCATTTTGCGCACGGCGCTTACACACTATATATATATATATATATATATATATATATATATATATATACTATATAACAGAGCCAGTTTGCATTTTCGTAAATTTCAAATTATGCAAATCCAAATATGTTAATTAAGCTTGTGTAACACGGTCTAGGAGGACTCTTCGGCCGTGTTGATGGCGTTTTGTTAGTGACAATGATGGATTCGACTTTTGGTTACATTTAAATTTCGACACTTTTTCACCCATTTGCTAATGTGCAGAGAAAGGCATCATTTACCAAATATGACATAAACAGTTTGTATTAGTGGGTATCTAACCAGGGTAATTTGAATTTTACAGATGGTAATGCGCGTTCAGTAGTTGCTCGTCGGTTTGTGTGTGTGTTTGTTTTGTTTTTTGGAGTATCAGTAGCTGCAGAAACTTCGTGTACAGGAACAGGGATGATCACCGCAGAGCTCGTTTAATATATGGGCTGACAAAACACAACAACACTCGACGCGATTTGGTTGGAGCATTTTGGACACGAAAGGGTGTCGCATATTGCCATATATACGTAGGTATACGCCCCCTCAAGTCCCAAGTTGTACAATTCACGGAAAAAGCGAGCTAGCCCTGAAACGCTTTTCTAAATGCATGTGTCCCTGTTCTAGCACTTGATATATTCTCCGAAAATTATAAAATATTCACTGGAAGTCACTCGGAACTTATCAATAATTGTTAGCCGTATTCATTTTGAGTCTTAATTCTGTTGTAATTTAGTTTGTTTGTTAGGTATCTCCTGTGGTATAGTCAAAGCAACCGATAAAAGATCGGGGTTGAAGTGGGGTGCAAGTAGATCAGGTTATTGTCGAGGTAATTCTGTAAAAAAAAAACTATTAATATTGAATCGAAATCCACAACAAAATACTTGAATCAAATGTTTAAATTTGATTAGTTAAATCATGTGAATAAAAGTTAATTTGTAATCATTTTGATTATTCAAAGAAAATGAAGATGTAGAGTTTGTAATCATAATTTCTTCTGACTGTATTCCAGCAAACGGGTATAAATATTTAGCTTCGAATATATAGGGTTATCTACAACCGTCCGTTGGAAAATAGTGCCAGAAATTGCTTCAAAATATTATTATTAAAAACTTTACATCTTTATTTTTTATGTATTCTCGAAATAAGTAGCAATAAGAAAGTTTTGTTCTCATATGTAATTAACTAAACTAATTTAAAAACTAACAGCCGTATTCATAATTGAAACTTAGTACGCTACTATATTAAGTGCGGAGGTTTATGGCTACCAGAACACACAACCGACAGAACCTTCAATACCTACACGGTCGTAAATGAGGACTGTTGTTGCAACCTAACTAACATGAACTTAAATTAGACTCATGACCCTTATGTCAATGTTATGGTAGGATAATGTTTTGTTTTATTTTTAGTATGGTAGTAGCTAGTCCCAGACTAAGATTGGATTATGAATACGGCTGTAATTTTTTTATTGTGGATTTCTTGAAAGTTTTTTTACAGTGGTAAGGTAGAGTCACTTTGACTATAACCAGAGCTCCCTGAATCCCCTTTCTACCCCGATCTTATATCGTTTGCTTCAGACATAACGATCATATCAAACTAGTACCGAGCTAAGGTTGATTACAAATACGCCTGCATATGTTTAATTTTTTCACTATCATTCCCCTGATGTATGTTATTGCGATAGACAGAAAGACACGAATTGGGAATAATCTGAAGAAACTGAAACAACCTTAAACTTACCTCAGCATACTGAGCTTAACCTAACGCAGCTTAAACTAACCTAACTTAATATAACCTTATATAACCTAACCTAACCTAACCTAACATTCCTTTAAAATTAAAACTAACCTAATCATACATAAGCTAACTAAGCTTAACCTAACGCAATTTAAACTAACCTAACTTGACATAACCTTATCAAACCTACCTATCCTTACCTTACCTTACCTTACCTATCCTTACCCTACCTAACCTAACCTTACCTAACCTTACCTAACCTTACCTAACCTTACCTAACCTTACCTAACCTTACCTAAACTTACCTAACCTTACCTAACCTTACCTAACCTTACCTAACCTTACCTAACCTTACCTAACCTTAACTAACCTTACCTCACCTTACCAAACCTTACCTAACCTTCCCTAACCTTACCTAACCTTACCTAACCTTACCTAACCTTACCTAAACTTACCTAACCTTACCTAACCTTACCTAACCTTACCTAACCTTACCTAACCTTACCTAACCTAACCTAACCTTACCTAACCTTACCTAACCTTACCTAACCTTACCTAACCTTACCTAACCTTACCTAACCTTACCTAACCTTACCTAACCTTACATAACCTTACCTAACCTTACCTAACCTTACCTAACCTTACCTAACCTTACCTAACCTTACCTAACCTTACCTAACCTTACCTAACCTTACCTAACCTTACCTAACCTTACCTAACCTTACCTAACCTTACCTAACCTTACCTAACCTTACCTAACCTTACCTAACCTTACCTAACCATACCTAACCTTACCTAACCTTACCTAAACTTACCTAACCTTACCTAACCTTACCTAACCTTACCTAACCTTACCTAAACTTACCTAACCTTACCTAACCTTACCTAACCTTACCTAACCTTACCTAACCTTAACTAACCTTACCTAACCTTACCTAACCTTACCTAACCTTCCCTAACCTTACCTAACCTTACCTAACCTTACCTAACCTTATCTAAACTTACCTAACCTTACCTAACCTTACCTAACCTTACCTACCCTTACCTAACCTTACCTAACCTTACCTAACCTTACCTAACCTTACCTAACCTTACCTAACCTTACCTAACCTTACCTAACCTTACCTAACCTTACCTAACCTTACCTAACCTTACCTAACCTTACCTAACCTTACCTAACCTTACCTAACCTTACCTAACCTTACCTAACCTTACCTAACCTTACCTAACCTTACCTAACCTTACCTAACCTTACCTAACCTTACCTAAGCTTACCTAACCTTACCTAACCTTACCTAAACTTACCTAACCATACCTAACCTTACCTAACCTTACCTAACCTTACCTAACCTTACCTAACCTTACCTAACCTTACCTAACCTTACCTAACCTTACCTAACCTTACCTAACCTTACCTAACCTTACCTAACCTTACCTAACCTTACCTAACCTTACCTAACCTTACCTAACCTTACCTAACCTTACCTAACCTTACCTAACCTTACCTAACCTTACCTAACCTTACCTAACCTTACCTAACCTTACCTAACCTTACCTAACCTTACCTAACCTTACCTAACCTTACCTAACCTTACCTAACCTTACCTAACCTTACCTAACCTTACCTAACCTTATCTAACCTTACCTAACCTTACCTAACCTTACATAACAGACCAAAAGACATAAACTGGCAAAATTTAGGGTTGTCTTTTTCAGCACAAACTTCTTCAAGAACCATCTGAATAATGTCTAATTAATATAATTACGAAGTATTATTATATCTTGAATACTTTAAGAATAAACCGCCTTCAAAGGAAGGATAACTATATGGACTGAAAATTCAAATCACAGTAAACAAGGTACCCAAATAAGGATGCTTTATGTCTCCGACTTTTTCAAGAGATAGTTTGAACAAGCCTTTAGTACTTGGAAGAAGATGTAATGAAAGTGAAATACTTACATAACATAGAATTGGTGCAACTGCAGATGAAGAGGAGATTTTTGGCATCAACTTCAAAAGTACCAGTTCTCCAACTGATAAAGTCGGTTGGCATCAATCTTGCCCTTTTTCATAACAGTAAACTCTTGACATTTTGAAGAATGTCCAATTTAAATGTTGCTGGAAATTATCTCTTCCTAAATACTGCCATATAAAATTTTCGATAAAGATAGTTCCTTTCACTCCTTCTATGGATACTTTTTGGGGAAAGGACATATTAAATGCAAAAAATATGGGACCATCTCTCATTAAACC
Source organism: Crioceris asparagi (assembly GCA_958507055.1). Lineage (NCBI taxonomy): Eukaryota > Metazoa > Arthropoda > Insecta > Coleoptera > Chrysomelidae > Crioceris > Crioceris asparagi. The sequence goes on along the minus strand of OY293831.1, from coordinate 11,424,546 downwards.
TCTTTCCAATGAAAAAGTAAACTACAAAATGACTACACAATAATGACAAAAGGCCTTTTTGAATTTAATAGGCACATCGTCTGTACATACATAAAAAAGCATGTAACTCATCTTGGTTTTTCGAAGTTTGTCAAAAACAAAGAGACTCAGATAGGTTGGCATCTCTAAAGCCGTCAATAGACATCAAAATATATACCTATAGTGCGGCCGTAAAGTAAGGAATAAATTCAATAATTATTAATCAAAAATATTCTGACCACCAGTTTCGCAATCAACAGTAAATATGATCGAGATTTTTTTTATCCGATTGGTCATGTACGAGGTGTTCCAAAGACTGGTAGAACAGAAGTACCGTTATTGGTCGGACGTGAATCCGCACTGAATGCGAGAAGGCGATACTCAAAATAAAGAAAATATTAACGTACGGGCTGGTATTGCAGAAGACACTCATATAGAAGCCTTTTTTAAGGAAAATTTAAAGGTTGACAGGTATTTGCAATATGGTGTCAACGTTATTTCCGAAAGAAGCAAGTCCAGACTTGCCTACCTAATGCAAAAATTTGGTTCCAGCAGGACAGCGCCCCACCACATTACCATGCAGACGTTCGCGCATTTTCAAATGAAGTTTTTCCAAATACGTGGATTGAAAGATGAGGTGCGATTGAATCGCCTCCAAAGTCCCCGGACTTGACCCTTTTAGACTTTTTTCTATACGGTTACATTAAAGGACAAGTTTTCAAAACAAAACCTACAGTTTGGACAACTTAAAAGTCCGTATTGGGCAAGAAATAGGACATATTTACACCGGAAGTCATTAAAAATGTCCAGGGGGAGTTCATTAATCGTTTAGGTTACTGCCAAAATGGAACACATTTTCAACATTTGTGAAAATTATGTAATAAATTTTCTATTGTCTTATTGGCTTATGTCCTGTTAAGAATAGTATTGGTTGCTCATGTTTATGATCTGGCGATTTATTTTTCTAACACGTTGTAATTTAAAAACAGAATTTAGATTTAGGACATGTTTCAAGAAAAATGCTTAGAATTTTATCAGGAATCCACTATAAGTTATAAGTTACTAGCTGTACAGCTTTTCTGCGACCACCATATATAATAATTTTTATTTTGGTTGGTTAGAAGAGCAATTATTGAATTTATTCCTTACTTTACGGCCGTACTGTATATACCTATAGAAAAAGTTTTTAAGGATTAAAAATCGCTTAGATCGTAACGTGAAAGTATTTTGCTCTCAGATACACTTTTTTAAACTTTGTTGCCGTTTCGTGTGTTATTAGCAACAACAGACGACTTGACTTGCTTGCTGAATGGATTTTAAAGTACCTACGGCCACACACACATCAAAAGAAAAAATAAATAAATTCAACTTATCAACAAATATTCCAAAAAGTGCTAAATATCGCATATCTTTTAAAGCACATTAAGCTCGAAACTGTTTAGTCTATATTATTCTTGGAGGTTACATTTCATGCATATACAATATTAAATAATGGCCAAACTATACCGACGAGTGTACGCCTTAAATTTCACAAAAATACATTTTTATTGCCGTTACTTATTAAGTATATATGTATATGATGTATACTCTCACTCAACCCAGCTCGAATGTGTTTTAAGCTTTTATTTTTCAAAACACTTTGGGGCATATCGAGAATGCGCACTTCTTGGAATTATTATAATAATATACAAAAGTGAGAGATACTTCTCTGTCTGACGAGTTGCTAATACAGAGAAGCTATACATAATATACTAAAGACTAAATGCCACGGTTTTTAATTATCGTGGGCTAATCGGCGATTGCAGGTTTTTGAACTTTATGAGTCTTGGAATTGTATATTATCAGACTAAATTCATGACTTTACCATAGGAAATCGTTCAATTATTTGAAAATGTTCCAATTTAAATGTTGCTGGATATTTCTGGATTTCTGGATTTCTTTAATATTTTAGTGTCAAATTTTTGATTTTCGAAAAAAATAACCCCTCCACAACCCCATTGGGTAAGTTTTTGGGGGAAGGGAGTGTTGGATTTTGATTTTTTTTATTAATGAGGCCATTTCTCGTGACATAAATTTTTATGTTACTTATAATTTAGTTTAAAAGATATTTGAAATAAATACCTAGTTTTTACAAAATATTTAACCGACTTTATTAGTTGGTGCACCGAATAAATATTTTTTACAAAAAAATTTACCAATGTTACTAGTTGGTGCACTGAAAAATATAAAATAATATTAATTCTATTGGCTGTTACTTTTGAAGCTGTGCAGTTGCAGTTAGATTGAGAACTTTTGGCACCAACTTCAAAAGTATGTAATCTTTATGTAAATTTTCAACAAATGGCGGAAAAACGATTTTCCCCCTCTCAAATTCACATTTCGGGGTGCCAGCTTCGCCTGGCCCAATGTGCACTTAGTTTATACCAATCAACAATAAACAAATTAGGAGAATTATGAAAGAATGGCCGGTGAATCAAAATATGTGCATTAACGCGATATAATAAATATTGCTATAAATTATTCATTATTTAATTATTATTAAAGGAAGTCAATGTCACTGTCAGTTTTCGCTCTTGAAGACATTTACCTAAAACTCATTTTATCTAATTCTGGGTAGGTACCTACCTTGAACAGTGGAGTTTTATCAAAATTTCAATTTTGAAAGTTGAACCCATTACTAGGTACTGTAACTACAAATGAATTACTTACATGATTGTAGGTAATAAAATTTATTATACTTTGCGTAAGATATGAAAACGCTTCCATATCTTCTAAAATATTATCATATAGAGAAAAGGCTCTGATAGGTCGATTTTTCATTTTGATTTTCTACATTTTCATGCAAACAGCATTATTTTATCCCCTCCACCTTCCTAATTATGATGTTATCGTTAATTTTTTTAATGGAAAGACCATAATTTTATATCCTAAACGGAAAACTGACAGTTTTCTTAGTTGAAAAATACCAAATACATGAAAATTAACATAAGTGAATATGAAAGACAGGCTGCTAAAAAATTCATATATTTTTATTTGCTTCTTTCAATTTTAAATAGGAATATTATTACTCCAATTCGAACGCATACCTGTTTTTAGGCATAGTTTGTATAAAAATTAAAGAAGCAAATGAAAATACCTACATCAATTTTTAACACCCGTTATTTAATATTTCTTTATGTTAATACCCACGTATTTGCATTTTGGAAGTCAGAAAATTGCCAGTTTTCCATTTATGATATAAAACTACAGCCTTCCCATCTAAAAAAATTAACGATGACTTCATAATTTCGAAACTGGAGGGGGTAAAATGATGATATTTGCATAAAAAAGTTAAAAAACCAAAATCAAAAATCGACCTGTCAGAGCTTTTTCTCTACCTATATATTAATATTTTAGAAGTTACTGAAGCGTTTCCTTACTTTATGAACGCACTGTATATAACATTATTAATTAGGCATAAAAAATACTTGTTTTACAGATTTTTTTATTGAGTACAAAGACAGTCACCTTAGAACTTTTATACATTCCTTATTTTAAATATCATTATATTAATAAAATAGATGATTTTTCTAGAAATTAAAATGAACTGAAGCTTATCAAACCAGCAAAAACATCTGTCTTTATTATCTGTGAAATTGCTTGGCCATCTGATAGATGTCGATAAACATATATATTCCTACATCCACAGGATCTGCGCAGATTTTAATCTTGTCATCCACCAACACATTTTCAATCTCGATGATAAATAGTCCAAACCTATTGTATAACTACGTTAACCCTATTAAAACCATACCAAAAGGATTCCATACAATTTTTTCATCCATTCATTCCTTACATACAAATATATACAAAGCAAAAAAGGGAAAAATGAACCATCCCAAATCCGTGATGAAAAAATCACAAAACACACGTAAACCAGGATTTTGTTGTTTGCACAAAGTGTTAAAGAAAGAAGAATTTTCGTACAAAATTGTATTCGTGTTTTTTTTTTTTCTCTTCTAAATAGACATTTATACGTAACATGTGTAGGTGAGGTAAGTTTTGAGCAACTGTTGCATCGATATAGCGGGCAATAATTGTTTGGTCCGTTGGTTTTCTTGAAGCAGGTAAGGTTCTTTTCATACACACTCACATATTTTTTTGAAATGAGTCTCTCTCCTTAACCCGGCTGTCTGGCAAATATAAAAGAATATTATATATATACCTATATATCCGAAATCTGGTTTTATATATAGATTTATATCAATGCCAATGCTATATTAAAATAAAAATATGAAGTATACAAACCGAGTTAAAGAAGGAATGCTTCGAAATTGATTCGTCTTAAGATTAATATCAATGGCGTTGTTCGCTCTGTGTATGAGGAGAGATTTCTTTCAGAAAAAGAACTGCGGGCGTAGTTTTTTTCTTCTTTCTTTTTTTCTTATGTTCTTTGAAGCGGGTGAGGTGAGGCTTTTATTAATTTATAAGTATTGAGAATATGAGCTAGGTCATTCCTGAAGGAGGGTAACTTTCAATTTCAACTTAATTTTAGTTAAGTAAGCTTTTATATCGAAAAAATCTCGTCTACTGTTCACTCACACTACTTTCCTTTCGCTTGACGGTTCCTTTGAGAATATACTTTTTAACAATTTCAGAATTCTGCCTTCAGATCGAGAGGGTTTAAGATATGATGAATGTTTTAGAGAAGCTTCATCAGAATTGTTTGAGCTCTTTTCGCGCTATAGAATGTGCAAAACAAGTTATCAGGCTATTGCCTAGTAACGAGTGAAAGCCGGAGTCAATTCTGTGTCGCAAGCGAGCGTTATCGGTACCCTACAAAACAAAAGAAGACGAGCGGCAAAATGGGTCTACCCGTTCCCGACAAAATCTTGGCCCAGACAGACCAAAGGCTGAAATTTCTTTTTTCTTATGTGACCCCAAACTGGACACTGAAAATTTTACACGATTAAAATCAAATCATCTCAGTGTGCTGTGGAATTTGAGATAATTTATTTACTTTGTTAATCTGAAATTTTATATTCAACATAATTTGTCACTTTTCGGGTCTAGATATTGTGAAATAGATGCTCAAACCTGAACTAATGTAAAGATCATTAAAAATGTCAAGATTGACTTAAGTACATAAACAATGTTATGGAAATGACAGGGCAGATATAGAAAAGATTAAGAATAATATATTTTACAAAAAATAGTACCAACTTTATAAGATTTGACTGTGATTTGAAAGTGCGAACGATATAGGTACATTTCTATACAAAACTTACCTAAACATTGAGACGAAATATTTAAAAAAATCTAATTAATAACTCAGTAAAGAATCATTTACAGTACTCATTAGAAGAGGTCTAAGTGGTGCTTTAAAAAAGTAAGTAAAACTGACATGATTCTTCATATATTTTCGAAAATTTAGTGGCAAACTTTTTATATTTCAAAACTCTTTATTATTGTTTCCATTTTTCATTGCACCCCCTTTATATTTTCTAACAACCCTTTCACAGTTACGAACCTATTCAAAGTTGCAGAACACTTATTTTATCAACTATTCCAATAACCATTTTGAAAAATAGAAGCGAGGGTGTCTTCTAATTTAATGTCATTAATGTTTAGTAAACTGTCAAGATTGTACTTGCTTTCCAATAAAGTAAAAGTCTTCAAAATTGTTGAAACAGCTTTATCAGAGATTATAATAGTAGTTCTTCAGTAGTTATTATCTCAAGTATTTTTTGAAACGACTCGCAACCAACAAGAGCTCGTAGAACTAATTTTCTTATTAGGAAAATGTCAGATGAGCACCTCCTTGGCAAGTACTTGTGTACTTCAAATTCTTCCACGTAACTATAAAATAAATTTAACCATTTAGGTATGATGTATTATTCAAATCATTTCATATTTTTTCTCTTATTATATAAATATATTTAAATTTGTTGGAAATATTTTCATGGCATGTTTACTCAAACAAATGATATGAATATGCGTCTCATATCCTGTTTGATATACCTGCAGAAAAAGAATAAAGGGCGTTAGATTTCCATGAAACTATAGAAATAACGTTTTCGCGAGTATGTTCTCTAATAAATATTTCTTACAAAAAATTGGACCGACGTGCAGTTGCGCTTAGACTGAAAATTTTTGGCACCAACTGATTATGTCAGTCCAATTTTTCGTTAAAAATATTTATTTCACACTTTTGAGTTTTACATTGGTCACGAAAATCTTTCACCATTATTCATGTATGCTTTGCTTGTATTTGCTATTATCCAGAAATAAGAACAGAAACATCGTCGCGGAAATACGCATATTATACACTTAACCACTCTTTTAACTCGAAAACCGCAGCTCATTTGAAAAAATGTACAAATTAAACGTTTCCGGGTATTTTGGTATCTTTAATTCTGCCATCTCGGACTTTCGATTTTCGAGAAAATTTGCCTCCTCGGGGGACGGGGAGACGGTTTTCGGAGGGAAGGAGGCATTTTGGAGTTGCGTTCTTATGAATATGGACATCAAAATATCTTCTCCTTTTTTGGATATCGGTCAAAAAGAGTTCTACCAGTACTTTGGAAATCGAGAAAGCTCAACCGTGTAGGATATTCCAAAAATTAAATTGGAATTCGAACTATTTCAGAAGTAGTGAAACTTATTAATTTTTTTATCTGTCAATAATTAAATATTTTGAATTTTATTAGGACGTATTTTCCTTTAAAATAACATGAAATGCACCATACATAATCAATGAAAAACTATGTTAAATGTAAAATGTACCAAGATTCCGTTCAAATGATTTTGTTGAACCGAGTTTCACCGGATGAAGAATTCTCATACTTTTAACGGTCTGTCTATTAAATCAAACGCACCTTTTCTTTGCAATGACAAACATTATTTGCATGTAAAATACAATTTAACAAGTTCTTGGCTATCCTGAGCTCAAGTCACAGTCACAAGAGACAATATAAAATTATTCTCTGTATGCCTACATATTCATAGGACATACAAACGTTGGAATTATTGCCGCAGTTCATTGAAATAATATCATGTAGGTACCTACTCCTCCCTATAACCATAATGAGTAACTAGGAACTGGAAATCTAACTTCAACTGAGAATGTTAACAAATAAACAATAATATAATTTATTTGGTATGGAGATTTCTGTCTCTTATATCTATGGTAATATAATGAAAAAATTACTGGGTACGATTCATTTGTTCAAATGCAACAAGTGTATTTAATTTTTGATTTCAATAAATATATATTTTTTTAAATTGGACAGACTTCATTAGTTGGTTCACTGAAAATAAAAAGTCGTGCAGTTGTGGTTAGATTGAAAACTTTATGCACCAACTTCAAAAGTCCCAGAACCAATAGAATTTATATTATTTTTTCAGTGCACCAACTAATAATGTCGGTCCAATTTGTTATAAAAAATATTTATTTCACACTTTTGGGTGTAACATTAGTCATCAAAATCATTCAACGTTCAGAAGATAATACGTTGCCTAAATTTATTCAGAGATTTCAAAACATCGGAGAAATCCACATATTTCAGACTTTACCACTGCTGTAACTCGGAAACCTATGATTTTATTGGAAAATGTGCAATTTGATATGGTCACTTCCCCCGAATTCCTAGTGGACTTGAACAGAAGGATCGTAATCTTATGAATCAATGCATTACTCCGAAAGCAATTTCTTCCGAATCATAGCTTTTATTGACTGACTAACCCCAAACGGAGGAGATATACAATTCGACTGTCTGCTTGTTTTGGCTCGTGCGCGCGTTTTACTTATACAGTAAATGAGCTCCGATTTTGATGATTTTTGATTCATTTGAAAGAGGAGGCTTGAGAAATGGTCCCATATTCATAAAAACGCCGAAAATTTCGTTCCCTCCGAAAACCGCCCCGAAGGGTTGAAGGGGGCAAATGTTCTCGAAAATCGAAAATCTGAGGTGGTATAATTAAAGTTTAGGACAATATCCGAAAACGTTTCATTTGAACATTTTTTCAAAAGAGTTTCGGTTTTCGAGATAAAAGCATGTTAAATTCTTAAATATATGTATTTTTGCCATGTGGAGAGGGCGATTTCTTTCGAAAATTGAAAATCTGTGGGTGTCTACTACATGAAAGACATAATTATTTGTAGCAACATTTATACTGAACATGTTTTCCTTATAGTTACGGTTTTCGAGTTAAATCGGTGTTAAAATAAAACATCTAAAATACTTAAGCGTATTTTCGCAGCGATGTATTGAGATCTCAATAATAACTACAAGCAAAATTTTTACCAAAAATTTAACTGACTTATCAGTTGGAGCACTGAAAAGTACAAAATAATATTAATTCTATTGGTGCTGGTACTTGTGAAGTTGCAACTGCACAACTTCAAAAGTAATAGCACCAATAGAATTAATATTATTTTGTACTTTTCAGTGCAGCAACTGATACCGTCGGTACAATTTTTTGCAAAAAAAATAAATTTATGTGCCAATATTTCGAATAATAGTCCCCGAAATAAGTATGACAATTTCTTTTCCTTCGTAGAACTCTGACTACAAAAGCGTGAGATAAATCAAAATTTTCTTAACCAGGTACAAATTTTTCAAGAGATTATGTGTTCTACTTAAGAAAAATTTTTTCAAAAATATTTTCAAGTTTCCCGCATTTGAAGAGCTTTTTCGAAGTGATAATCTTGAAATTTTGAATATGGTACCATTTTTAGCCGTTCTCTTTCAAATTAAAGAAAAAAATTATTAAAGTTGCCTTACTGTCCGACTTGAAAAACGGAGGAGGTAAACAATTCGTTTGTTTGTTTGCTTTTTTATGTAAGGCTGTTCGCGCGTTTTGCATAGTAAACGTGCTCTGATTTTGATGATATTTAGAAAAACTCAAATCCAAAATTTATTTCCCTATAAAAACCGCCACTAAAGGGGGTGGCGGAGGCAATGTTTTAACAAAATCGAAAATCTGAGACGCCAATTTTCGCTATTTTATTGAGACGACCAAATTAAAGAAAAAATTATATGTAGCAACATTTAAATTGAACATTTTTCAAAAGAAGCTACGGTTTTCGAGTTAAAGCAGTGGTATAGAGTCTGAAATATATGTATTTCCGCCGCGATGTTTTGAGAATAATATCAAGAACAAGCAAAGAATATACATGGATAATAGGATAAGTACTATCATCATCAATGTTCAACGATTTTCATAACTAATGTTACACTGAAAAGTGTGAAATAAATATTTTTTTATAAAAAACTGAACCGACTTTATTAGTTGTTGCACTGAAAAATACAAAATTATATTAATTCTATGGGTTCTGGTACATTTGAAATTGTGCAATAATTGTAGTTAGATAGAATACTTTCGGCACCAAATTCAAAAGTACCAGCACCAATAGAATTATTATTATTTGGTATTTTTTAGTTCACCAACTAATAAATTCGGTCCAGTTTTTGGTAAAAAATATTTACACTATGAGCAATGATGTTACATTCATAAAAACATACAGTCGAATTGTGTAATACCTCCTTCTTTTGGGAAGTCTGTCAAAGAGGGAGAGGAACGGAATGGAATATTTGAGAGTAAATCACTTATCCACCGATTGATTAGATCGATACATATAAATGATATTATTTGAGAGTAAATGTGGTATATTTATTTTCGAAAATCGAGAGAAAGCTCAGTGATATTAACACAAAGTTTATTTTGCTAATCTCAGTTGAATAAAAATAATTTTGTATGTGAAGAGTTATATATCACCCATTCTAAATATATATGTATATATACCTATATAAACCTTGTATGAGAACCGGATATGGACGTATTTTGAGATGTTGACAAAGATTAGAAGATAAGCGTATAACAAGTATTAATTAGGCGGGCTTGTTAAGGCGAACTAACTGCTGCTTTAGGGACTGTTGTGATTTTGCAATAATATCTATTATTAGTGCAGGTACATCCGTTAGATAATGTTGACTTTAAAGAGTTAAACAAGTGTTGATGCAATGATTATTATTTGATGAAAATGTAGGTACATACCTACATATATAGTGAACTAGCGTAAATAATAAAAAATGAAGCTTAAAGAGCTCAAGATAGATATTATCAATTTGAACACTCAATAACTTCATATTGTTTCATCTTTAATTCTGCCGTCTCAAATTTTCGAGAAAAATGATCGGTTCTTGAAAAAAAAGCAGATAGTCGAATCACGTACCTCCCTCGTTTAGGAAGTCGGTCAATAAATGGTTCAGTACTAACTTCTCATAACAGACCGGTCTGAAGAAATGTTCGGCTCTCCACATTATCTGACAAATGAACGTCTGAAGAGACAGTTAAGTCAACAACTATTCTCTCGAATCCTTACCTATACATGGTGTTTATAAAACATGTGGAAAAAATTTAAAGGGTGATTCTTTGAACTATTTTAGAAATATTTAGTTTTTTGATGATTGTTGAAAAACCACTTCATGCAGATGGTAAGATGCTTAGTCTACAATAGATGTTCAAAATGACTTCCACCAGCTTGAATACAAGAATGCAATCATTTCATCAGTGACTGCAGAACTCGTTCAAACACGCCAGGTTCATTTGTAATGGAGTTACATCCAGCAATTATCCGATTTCAATAATCGTCCAAATTTTCTATTGAAGTCCCGTAAACTAATGATTTTAGATAACCCCACAAGAAATAATCTGGAGGGTTTAACTCCGGCGATCGCGCAGGCCATGCGTCTGGTCCACCTCCACCTTTATCAATCGAATGATTTTCGTATGTCGCGACTCCAGTAGAAAATTTGAACGACTTCCAAAATCGGATAATTGCTGGATGTAACTCCACTACAAACGAACCTGGTGTGTTTGGACGAGTTTGGCAATCACTGATGACACTTCTTGTATCCAAGATGGTGGAAGTCATATAGAACATCTATTGTAGATTAAGCAACTTACCATGTGCTTTTTGATAATAAAATGTTGTAGCTCTCGCAGTTTTTTTTGTCACCCTGTATCTTTGAAATAAAATAGTTTTTCAACAATCATCAAAGAACAAAATATTCTTAAAATAGATCAAAGAATCACCCTTTAAGTTTCTGCCGCATGTTTAGTAAACACCTTGTATAATAACTATTCCTGTAATAACTCAAAATAAATTCTAAACATTCCAACATTGTGATTAAGTTCCATACAAATTTGAACATTTAGGTATTTATAGGTATAATGTAATTAAGTATGTGTAAACTATCAAAATTTTCTAAAATGCGTATATTTGTCAAGTAGATCAATCTTACCTATATTATTGCATTATTAAATATCCTTAGTACTGTTTTATTCGATTCCTAGAACATTTTATAACCAAATATATTTAAGAAAAATCAAAGGAATTTATTTGTTATCTAATTGATAGTATTTGGGGAGGGGAACAAAAATTTACTCGGGTAAAAAAAATGTTTTAAAATGAATTTAGAAAAGCCTTTTTCAATTTAGCAATTAAGTAATAATAAAAATTTACTGCTTCTAGTAATTGACAGGTTTTATTGGAATATCTACATACTTCAAAACCAATCAGAATTCATGAGATTCAGTTACTTCTTACTTATCAGAATTTTTAGAGTCTCACTACCATATTCATAACCTATAAGCTAGTACAAAACTGAGATTTGTTTATAATTACGGCTGTCGTTAGTTTTAGTTCAGTTCAGTTTTATAACAACTATTAAATAGTATAGAATATTGCAGTAGCTAAATAAAATATTGAAAAAAAAAAGTCAAATCACAGCATTGGCCATTTTATCTTCTAGAATTAGTTGAAAAATAATATTAAATCATCATGCATCACATGGCATTGCTGCATTTTTATAAACGTAGGTATAAAGTAACCGATGTGACATTATAATCGTTTCTTTCATACATATATAAATATGGAATAATAATTATGGAAACTGAATACCACTTGGCACCTGTTAAGATAAACAAACTGTTTATCTTTGCGCACTTCTTTTTTTTTTCAGCATTTATTCAGAACCGACGACAGTGTTATTAATTTTAATCATTATAAATGTAATTTTGTGGAATTGCGGATTTTGTGGTTGAATAAATAATAATATAAATAAAATGCTTGTGCATGGCTTTTCGAATCGATTCGAGAAATATATATACGGTAGAATAATTAAAAGAAATGATGATTTTGCACTAATATCTGGATGCAATTATTTAAAGTTTCGAGTTTCCTTTTTTGGTCGTGACATTGTAGTCAAATATGTGGGCTATAAATAAAACTTGTATGCATTTTTATTTCACTTTGTATCTGGTAAATTTGAAATACCTATGTATTACAAACCATAATTCAACATGACATAATTGATTGATTTAAGCTATTGAAAAGCACTTTAAAGAAAAACCACGCAATCGTATAAGAACTTTGAATAGAATTTGTAAATCTTTCAGAGCAAAGATATATCTCTAACTGTATTGGTATTTCCTATGCATTCACCTTAAATAATGGTAATAACCTATAGTAATATCACATATCAAATAACCCACTATTATAGATAAATATATATCTATTGACTTTGAAGTATATTATAAATATCCATCACAAATGTGGCAAATACTTGCACTCATATGGTGAACTTTTCAGGTCTATTTTGTCACTAGAAGCCTCTCCCAAATCAGCTGCAGCCCTGGAATATTTAAAAAGGAAAGTAGTAAACAGCTTTAGGCATTTTGACAAAAGTTTTCTATCTAACAACAATAGCGCAACTTCAAAAGTTACCAACCCCAATAGAATTAACACGAAAACCGTAGGTTTTCTTGAAAAATATACAATTTAAATGTAGCTACATATAATCTCTTCTTTAATTTGGATGTCTTGTATTTTCAATTATCGAAAAACATTGCCAAGTTCCAGTCATTACCATTGCTGTAACTGGAAAACCGTAACTCTTTGAAAAAATCTTCAATTTAAACGTTTCCAGATATGATCTAATCTTCAATTGGGCTGTCTCAGATTTTACATAAAAATTGCCCTACGGCGGTTTTTGGAGGGAAGTAGATTTTGGATTTCAGGTTTTTTAATATGGAACCATTTCTGGACTCTCTTCTTTTAAAAGAATCAAAAATCATCAAAATCGGAGCATAAATAGAAAAAAGCAAACATACAACCGAATTTTATACCTCCTCCTTTTTTGGAAGTCGGTCTAAAATAGTTCTACCAGTAGTTTGGAAATAAAGAAAAATCAACCTTGTACCATATTCCAAAAATTAAATTGGAATTCGAACTATCTCAGAAATATTAAAACTTATTATTTTTTTATCAATTAATAATTAAATATTTTGAACTTTGTTGCGACGAATTTTCCTGAAAAATAACATGAAATGCACCATAATCAATGAAAAACTAAGATAAAAGTAAAATGTACCAAGATTCCGTGTAGATGATTTTGTTGAACCAAATTTAACCGGATGAAGAATTCTCATAGTTTTCTAGTTGTCTATTAAATCAAACGCATTTTTTCCTTGCAATGACAAACATTTGCATGTAAAATACAATTTAACAAGTTCTCGGCTATCCTGAGCTCGAATCATGGGGCAATATAATTTTTTTCCATTTTCAAAGAAATTGTTCCCTCCACCCTCTTCGAGGCGGTTTTTAGAGGCAAGGAGATCTCGGATTTGAGTTTTTCTAAATATTGGACCATTCCTCAACTTCCTTCTTTCAAATGAATTATCAAAATCGACGCACTTTTACTATACAAAACGCGCGAACAGCCATATATAAAAAAAGGAAACATACAACCGAATTCTAGGGCTGCCCTGAATTTGTCCCCGAGCAGGTAGTACCTACCTAATTTCTACAACCATAATTCGTCCTTTAACCTCCTACTAGAATTTGTCCCCGAGCAAGCGATTAAGAGATTTATACTTTCTTGGAAATATAAATAGGTAGTTTTGCCTGTTAAATACAAATTCTACCAAAATTGTAAATTACTTTTCATTCATATTAGATTGTTATTTCATTCTGAAATGATATTCCTGGCTAAGAATTGCATTTTATTTAGTTGTGAGAAAGCTTTGTCAGTTTGAGTGAACGTGGAAGTTATGTGCTAATTGTAGTATAAAATTTACCAAAAACAATTGGTGGTGGTGAATTTTAAGAATACGCGATCTAGTCGACGTAAGCAGTGAGTTGCTAGGACAATCGAGTATAAAAATGGAACTGTTTCAAGATTTGATTTTGTAAAATGTATAGCCTATTTTAATAAAAGTTGGATGTACTTGAATAAAACATAAGCAGACATTTCTGTTACTTTACAGATTCTTAAATAAATAAATTTCTTTTGTGGTACTTACTGAGTTTTTCATTTGTTATAAATATATGAAAAAATATATTTTGAAAAGAGTGATTCATAATGCGATAACGTCAGGACAAATTCAAGGATCTATTTTTGAGGAGCTACTCTTCTTGGGGACGTGTTTAGGGATACTTTTTCAGGTAAAAGATAAACTAATTACTTCATTTTATTTCTGGGGACGAGTTTTGGTACGCCCGAATTATATACCTCCTCCTTTTTTTGAAAGTCCGTCAATGAAAGAATCTTTTTCTTTTGTTGTCCAACAGTTTCACTCAGTGATCTACCGATGAAAAAGCGGATTCCTTATAATATCAAGATCACCGTGGTGTCTAATAGACATTTCCATTACTTTAGTTTTCTTAAATTTTGACAACCAAATTTAAAAAAATCGATTTACTTTAGACAATACATTCAAAACCGAATAACATACAAGAATACCTATAGGTATATCATTTGACTTCTTAATGCATCATTAAGAAATTCATTTCTATTTATTTCCAAAAAGAAAAACATACTTAAGGACCAACTATTGCTTCTTATCACTACTTCAATATTTTAGTAGGTACCTACTGAAAGTATTACAGTATTCTTAGTTAAGTGAAAAAAACACCTATTTATAAATAATTATATATTAAATTTTCGAAGTTATCGCAAATATATAATATTTATAAAATCAATTCATTGTATTTTTTCCTCTGTGACATTCTTATGGGATCGTATTTCAATTCTTTTTTATCCAACATAAAGTAAATACACGTGGAAGCAAAAGATATATTTTATATATCTAATATATATTACCCGAAATTTCGCAAATAATAAAAGATTTTTTTAGGTAGATACCTCAATACGATCTCCCTATTGTACCTACCTATACACGAATAGCTCAATAAGCCAAAAAATTCCCATGCCAAAAAACGAAGCAGCGTAACGTCATTACCCCCAAATAACAAAAACACTCACCTCACCATTTACCGTATTTTTATCTTCGATGTATAAAAAAAAAACTCTTCGGAACCTCTCAAGTTATTTTCACACTTTTTTGCATAAATCGGCTAATAGATAAATAACAAGTCGTAAATAGCTTAATAGGTATATTTCTGTGACAGGTAGCGGAAGGTCTCCACTACTACTCTACTAGATGACCACTCAAGAAATACCACCCTATACGTTCTCTCCAGAGTATTAATCTTCGACTTTTGCCATTGATGATGGCGAATAGTCAATGGCTAGCCCCCTGGCCCATAGACAAGACCCACAGTAAGTAGGTGCTACTGGCTATACCTTATGGTCGGTCGTCTTTATCATCTATGGTGTGGCCACATGCTGGGCACTGTTTACGTCTATTTGTCACCTAATAAAAGGACGTTTAAATATTATTTAAATGGGCACTCTCCAGAATATATATATATCTGTAAGGGACGTTGTCCCTTTTTTTTCGCCCAGCCAGGGGTGGACAACAGGCAACGGGATGGTCTTACTTACCTACGTATTATCTTATTGCAAACGTTTTTTTTTTGGCGTCCTATAAAAAATACTAAGTGGATCAATTGATCTTCGATTGCTCCTGTTGTTGTTATGGAATTGGGGCCATATTTTGAGCAATTTCACGCTCTGTGGGAACTGGATTTGCATTTAAAAAAACGTCTCAGATATTGGGAAAAAAATAAAGATTTATTTATTTTGTGTGTATCAATTCATACCAAAAAAATCCTTTAGGGTTTCTAGATCTAGAGAAAGCGTTATTATTATTTATTAGTTTCATTCGTTTACAATATAATTAAAAGTAATGAAACTGCGTAAGAAACAAGTTGAGCTACTCCTTATACACAGGGTGGAGGAGAATGGGACGTAGGATCATTCTGAAAATTTGGTGAATGAAGTAATTGCTCTTGATCTATGGATAATAAATATTTTCAGCGAGGCTCCGTTGCCGCTTTTACCAGAAAATAGCAATATATTTTCTTTGTTATTTCAAATGAGACACCTTTTATATTACCGCCTTTTTTTTATTTTGACTATCTCTAAGCGAGGTTCGAGTTATTAATTTTTTCACAAATGTTTTATCCAAATATAGCTCGAATTAAATAATATTTATTTCTGCGGTATTTGGATTCCTAGAAAGCTGCAATTTTGTGTGTAGTTCATCCAGATCATGTAAAATGATTCTGTGTAGATAAGTTTGTTCTTCGTTATACAGGGTCGTTCAAAATTTGCGATTTACGGCCCGATACAAAAAGGGTTGAAATTGCGTTTTTTTAAACACCCTATATATTATGAAATATCTTGAAAGGTGACTAAATTTCCTTTGAATTGATATATCATGTTCCTATACCTAAATAGCCAGAATTCCGAGATAAGAACAATTTACAAATGGTATATGAAAATTTTACAATTATTGAACTATTAATAATACCTTTGCGCGTTTCTAAACAGAAGTGACTCGAAAACAATATTGAAATGGAGGAAAATAACTATTCAAATGAAGTTCCGATGAAATTGTTTATTCTTCATGGAAAATGTGAGGGAATTATAGCAAGAACGTGCAGAAAATTCAATGAAACGTACTCTGATTTACAACCAATGAACAACAGGAAGTTTGGATGATTACAGAATAATTTTATTAGTTATGGATCAAAAGTTTTCCTTCGGAACGACATTTACTGAAGCCTATAATTTCAGATGAAGATAACATAATAAATGTTTTGGCCTATTTCCATGGTGATCCCCAAGCTTCCACTAGGAAAGCCGAATATGATTTAGGCTTGGATCGTGCTTCTGTTCGAAGGATCCTACATAATCATAACATGCAGCCATATCTACAAGTTGATGAAATTTCAAGCTCTAAAACCATAAGATCATCAAGGTAGGATACAATTTTGCGAAACAATCCTGATTCGCACCCAAAAAGTTCCTAGCTTCTTAAAAAAAATATTTGGACAGACGAATCAAAATTATTATGTAATCGTTCATACTTCTTCTTGTTCACTCTTTGTAAATTAGGGTACGTTTTCAGTTTTAGGAAAGTATTAAGGAATGTTATTGAAATCATAGTTATTTCATTTAACAGAATTATTCTGGGCATGTTATATGTATTTCATTTAAGTATATCATTATGCTAAAATGAACAGCTTAGAAGATATTAGGGAAAATATACGAAACTTGACAATTCCACTCTTATCTTTCAAACAAATGTATGTGAAATTTGGAAAAAAATACAGAATATAGTCGTCACTCAAACTTCACTGGAATACCGAGGTGAAAATCCCAAAAGTACAGAACACTATCAATGCGACCCCAATTCGTACTTAACTAAGGTTTTTTAGAATATGTCATATATTTAGTTCCAACATCTGGACTTCAGGGGATCTTAAGACAAATTCATCATCATCATTACATTTACCTACCATCGTTTCAAGAATAAATTGTAAAGAATAAATTTGTTTACAATGTTGTAATGTCTTGTACAATACTATTTTATGATTTTTTATTACAAATAATTAAAACATAATTATTTACTTTTGAAATTAACTGACACGACACTGTTCGGTCAGTCTGTTATAAAGTGCCATAAATTTAGCCTTATTCCTAGTGTATTCTTCAAAAATGTAAGTGCAAGTTTATATATTACTTCCAAGGACATTCTTGTGACACCATTTTTGCATGGATGAAAGATTGAATTAAAAGATAAAGAATTCGTGTATTTTTCCCTTTTTGGAAATTTTTTTTAGGTAAATTTCATATAGAAATGTACCTATTGCGATCGTTCACACTTTTGAATTTCGAAAAAATTTCAACGGCATGTTGTTATATGTCTATAAGTTAGTCCAAAAAAACATTTGGTTCAAAAGTTTATGTATATATATATATATATATATATATATATATATATATATATATATATATATATATATATATGGGATATTACGAAATTTGTTAACACGATAGAGGTCGCAGTTTTGAAGGTATCAAGTTCAAATTCGCTACAAAAATCAATCTCTAAAATATCTCGGCCGAGTTCGTTATTGGGCAATATCAGGTAAGTAGTTTCAAAATGGCCACCATTCAAACATTTAAAAAAATTATCAAAAAAGAGCCATACTGTAAATATCATCAAAGATAATTTTAGGTTATAGATATAATCAGTACCTACAACTTTTGTTCAAAGCAATTTTTCATAAAATGCACAGATAAAAAAATAAAAATTAATAAAGAAAAATAACAAATATTGATAAAACATGAACAATCAATATAAATTTGATGTAATCGTACATTTTCTGGAGATCTTAATATAGACCCTGAATAAAAAAATATATAGTATATCTATTGAAAAGAAATAGATGAAAAAAAAATCTGCTTTGAAGTGGAACGCGAACCCTGTCTGCTTTATATTTTTTAATTTTATGTAATAACATGTAGGTATACCAATGAAAAGGTTGTTTCAATTCAATGAATTTTGAAAAATTTACCTTTCCGCTGACTAAAGGCCATCGGGATTTTTTTTGGGACAATAGTCGGCTGCTTTTTTGTTATGCGTGTGGCATTTAATTCATAGCGAGCTCTGTATTTTAATGTATTTTTTTTTGGTGTAGACTTGTGTTATATATACAGATGTATAATATTTTTCAATAACATTTAGTTTTTGTTTTCAAAATTTCAGGTTTCTCGAATCGAGATCGAGAAATTGTCTTCAAGAAAAACATCCAGACGAGAGTTTTTTAATTTCTCTTCTCTATGATCGAGACGAGACGAGAAATTTCCATCGAGACGAGATTTGTTGTCTCCATGAAAGCCTAGTCAAAATTAGTCCAAGATGTCATTAAATTAAGTCAAGAAGTCAAGAGCTGTATAGAAGATCCCTACCTATATATTCATACTGTGAGACATGTATGACAGACAGACAGAAATAAATCATATCAAACATTACATTGCAACTCTAAAAAGTAACTTACTTCCAAAGTTTTTTCATTAAACATTGCATAGAATTCAGATCTGCTAAATCATATCCGGGATATAGACCAGCGATGGTAGATTTTTTTAACATTCCCATAAAAATGTAAGAACAAGACAATACACCTAAATGGATATCAGGTAGACGATGACAATGAAAATTACCCCATATGAATTTCAACTTTTTCTCAAGAAAAATCATACTTATGCACGCCAAAAAAAACACATCATACACCCTTTTTCTACCCTTTACAAAAATATCCATTCCACTATACTTGCTATTAAACCGCTGTTCAAACACGTTCACTTTTTTATACCTGCCCAACATCTGGTATAGGATTACCATTTTGGTCTTGAAGAACTAGTGGAAAAAAAGGCTCCGTCCATTTGCATTTTTTACCTGTCATTCAATTCAATATCCTTCCGATTTGGATTTTTTCTTTTATATGTATACATATATAGGTAAAAGAGAAAAGGGGTGAACACATTCTAAGAGATCTCAAATAACAAGCAGGTAATTTTAAGGAATGTGTGCGACATACTTATCCGATTTTTTATTTTGTTTTTGGTACAGTATCAAATATCCCCCTGAGGGTGCCGCAATATTATAAATGAACGTGCGTGTGAGAATTTGTCATTTTTTGGGAAAAGGGTTGCTTTGGTTTTTCGGTAATGAGAAAGGGGAAAGACATATACCTATAATATGGGATATCCAGTTTTTAGGTTCTTTTTCAAAGGAAGTAAAGGGTGATTTCTATGAGAAAACATAAGAAATTCTTCGTTTTTTTTTCAAGGAGCACAATAAAAACGTGGGTAAAAAATGTATGTGAAATACGAGAATAGTTTTATGAGAATAAGGAAAGTGAAAAGGGTTCATAGAGTTCAGGTGTGGATATCGAATGAAAAAACGAAAAAAATATCCGTCGATTATAAGAGACATAATATCAGTAATGACTGAAGGCCAAAATTGAAAAGATTTTTTTTTCATGTTTACGTATCTTTATTAATATGAAGGATATTATGCCTAATTATTTTATGTCAGCTTAGTTTCGACGGTAAGGATTTTATTTGTTTAATATGAATCGTTGTTTGTTATTTATATCCAATTGAAATGGATCCAAATCTTAATTTTACTTATGGAATATTGTGTTCCTCGTTTGAAATATTTGGCCAAATGTCAGGATACAAAGTAACTAGTCACTTACTCATATCAATACAACTCATTTATAGCGTATCGAAGCAAACGAAATTGTTTTATAGGATACCAATGTCACCTATTTACGTTTGTAATTTGAGAACTAGGTACTCTGAAGAGTCAATTTTTTGTATTGGGAAGGAATTTTGACCCACATTAACTTAAATAGGGACAAATATAGCGAGTGCTTAGGATTTTTAATTCATTCAATTTACCCCATTTATTATTGGAAATGCAAGCTTCGCTAAAATGGTATTTATTCATCCTTCGAAACATGATCATTTATTATCAATTATTTCAGAATAACTTCTTATCCCTAACCTAAGATCAGCTCCTAGTAGTAATGTACCATGACAGTTAACATAATTTGTTCTCTGTTGCAATTTTGGAATTATCAGAAAAGCCATTTTATGAGAGAGATAGAGAGAGAGAGAGGAGTGTATTATTAATATTTTGTTCTTTCTCATTTTTGAAGTATTGGGTTTCTATTCATTTTATTCTTAAAAACTGTATAATTTTCCTGAAACTTTTGATATATAATTGAATATTTGATGTAAGTACCAAAACTAGGGAATAACTTTTAAAGAGATTTCTTATGGTAGAACCATTTTGAATCTTTTCATCATCCGTTCCTGAGGCAGACACTTTATCACATTTTTCTTGTTATATTCTTTGTTTTCTTGATTTTATATTTAATTTTAAAGAAAGTAGTTTTTACCTAGAACCATATATAAAAACATATTTTTGTTTCATTATAAAGAGAGGGAATTAACAAAAAGATATACGTTTAATTAATATTCACCAACGCTTGAATAGGTATTAACAAAGATAAAAAAGGAAATCTTACAAAGATCCCTGTAAACAGTGAAATACGCAGATGAGTGTTCCCTTCTTTAAAATAAGGGACAACATTTTGAAAAATCAGGAGTGGTAGGAGCTACGGAATTGGCGCTTAAAAATTTGTTGTTGTCAGAGAAAAACGGTTTACTATGACCATATAGCCATAAACATAACAAAGTGTCCATTTTCCTATAAAATTTGGAATCAAGTCCTAGGTCTCATATATTTTTCAAATTTCTACGCTCATTAGTTTCTGAAATATAAAGGAACGTTTATGTTTTTATCTTTTCACAGCTTATACACTATAGTGTATCTCTCCCTTTCTCTCTCTATCTCGTTACTGCCTTCTAAAACGTTTATTTAAAAATTTGGAAGAAAAAATATTCGATTTTTATATGTATAACGAGCCCTTTCATTTGTCACATGAGTACTTCTTTAATCAGACTCAGAAAATCTACCCCAGCATTCAATTTTTTTTTATTTACGCTTCTTTACTTTAATGGGATCATATAATGTATAACGACAATGTTTTAAATGTTTTAATTTAGTAGTTTCGGGCAAAATAGGCTGTGACAGACGAACAGGCAGATCAAAAGACACTAGAGCGTTAAAACAAATTCGTTTTCAACGGATGTTCGAAAAATGCAAATACATAGGTAGTTATAGCACAGCCCTAATATCTAGGTATTAGATATTTCTTGCTATTTGGCATATTTTATTAGATACAAAATAATTTTTTACCTACATTGTATTAACTAAAACAAATTAAATTATCAAAAAGAAAAACAATTTATACTAACAAAAAAATGAAGCTCCTTTTTCGTTTTTAACCGACTTCCAAAATAGGAGGAGGTATACATTTCGGTGGTATGTTTGCTCTTTTAATGTATGGCGACTGTTCGCGCGTTTTGCAGATTATACGTGCTCTGATTTTGTTGATTTTTGACTCATTTGAAAGAAGAGAGCTGAGAAATGGCCCCATATTTAGAAAACTATAATCAAAATCTCATCCCCTCTAAAGAGAAATCAAAAATCTGAGACGTCAGATTTAATGATAAGACCATATCCGGAAACATTGTTCAAAAGAGTTACGGTTTTCGAGTTACAGCAATGGTGAAAATTGAAATGTGTGTATTTCCGCTATGTGGAGAAGCGCAGAATGGAGAGGCAATTTTTTTCGAAAATTGAAAATATGAGACAGCCAAATTAGAGACGAGATTATATGTAGCGACATTTGAAATGAACATTTTTCAAATGAAGTTATACCTATGTGGTATTTCCGCCGCGATGTTTTGAGATCTCTGAATAATAAAAAGTACATGCAAAGAATATACATGGGTAATGGGATAAGTACTATCTTCTTTGGTATTAGTGAACGTTCATCAATTTTCATGATAAATATTTTTTTATCAGAAATTGTACCGACTTTATTAGTTGGTGCAATGAAAAATACAAAATAATATAAATTCTATTGGTACTGGTACTTTTGAAGCCCCCCATAGCCTTCTATCTAACTACAATTGCACAACTTCAAAAGTACCGGCACCAATAGAATTAATACCTATTATTTTATATTTTTTCGTGCACCAACTAATAAAGTTGGTAAAAAATATTTACTACAACACGCCTCGGCTGAAAATCCTTTCATCGCTTACAAAAATCTAATGAACAAAAAAAAACTATAAAGCTGCAAGCTAAATTCCAGAAACACAAAAAATGGACGGCCAAATTTAAATTAACAATAATTATTTCCAACACTGACTGACGAAATACCTATTTGTAGTTTTATAAAATAAATTTCTATCAGATAGGTATACACGTGTTTCCAAAGTCCGCTCGCAATTCAAGAATATTGTGTTATTACATTACAAAATATATTATTATATATACAAAGCGTTATATATATATAGGTATACCCTATCTATACAATCCGTTTACAGTACATACCTACATACACACTATAATACTACACAAAGTTCGACCAATCTAAATTCTCCAATTTACTGAAATATATTTTTTAGCGCCGCGGAAAATGAGAGGGGGGAGCGATCAGAGGCAGCCCATTGAGAGGGAGTAGTCGGGAGCCCCGAACGGCGTCTCACCACGTTCAGTCGAACTCACGACTTCATCAGGCGCTTGTCTAGGGCGCTGTTACCAACCAACCAACCCTTACAACACAATAATAATAATAATATCTTTAGCTTCTAGCAACAACAAACAACGCCATCATCCACAGTTTTGGGTATTTTGTTGGAACAACTTCGACAAGACTATTTGTGCGTTTATTTTTCGAGTGCGCGTTATATGTATATATATTTAAAAGAGACAATATTGACACCGGTGTATTATGTGTGGTTAATTATTGGCTGAACTGATGATGAGATTTTGTTCGTATCATTTTGACAGTTGATTGTATTTAATTTACGGTGTGTTTTGTGATTGGAAGATACTGAGTGTTTGATATTAATTATCACACCTTCTTGGCGGATTCAAGTGCACCGTGTTTTTTTAAAGTTTGACACTATTTTATACTTTTTGTGGGACATGACGTGATTTTTGAGTTTCACTGGATAAAATTTCTCAAGGTATGATACAACATATATTATTATTATTATAGATAAATTTTTGAGGTACAAATCCAAAAAGCAATAGGTACGTAAGTTTAGCGTTTAACTTTTGCATCCATAATTTTTGATTAAATTCAGAATGATTGAGGTATGACCAATAATCTTTACCATTATCAGATCCTATGAATGAAGATTACACGGAGTATTTCGAGATAACGTCCTATTTTGTTATTTCGCTATTTAACACAAAATACCTAAGTAATGTTTTGAAAAATTTGGGAACAATATCTTCCATATAAATGCATCCCGAATTACTTATATCCATAATGGATGGAATGTCTAGAAATCCTAAAATATTATTTCCTGTTTTTATTGTTTTCGTAATAATGTAATGTATGTATTAGTTATATTTCTGTATATATGAATATATCTGAACCATTGTATTATTTTCGGGAATATAGACACGGCTTAGGTCAAAACCAGGCTTTGTTGTTTTTTTTTTCGACTAAAATCATGATTTTAGAATGGATTGAATGAAGTTTAATACCTAATTATTTGGTGACTGGGATTCTTTCAATAAATGTCTGGTTAGATTACGCATATCTATTTACCTATGTATTTTTCACCTACGCCACAATTTTCCAAAAAGTTGATATGACTGTCATATTCGTATGATACTAATTTTGTCATCCAGTATATTCAGGTACAAAAAAGGAGTAGGTACTTGAGTCTTCCAAAATTTTTCTTACAGTGAATTATCTTTATGGACCCAAAAACCCCAATATAAACCCATCTAACCTATTCACAATTTACACGAATCTTGAACACAACAATTTCAATATTTGGTATAGTCATCTTACATTCCACAAATACTCAAAACTAATGAACAAACTTTGTTCTAATTAATTTTGAATTAATGCGTTACTTAGAGACATTAGATAAACGTATACCTACAGATTAGAGATACAGTTAAACTTCCGTTAAAATTATTAAAAGCCCTCGAGTTATTATTTCAATAATAGCGAATTTTCTAGTTTTCTGAAATGCATAGTCTTAATTAGTCAATACTATTTCAGTACGAAACTAACCTTACAGAAATTATGTTAAAGCCCTTCTTAAACTATCTTATATATTTATTTTGGAAAAAAGTAAGTTGTCTCCCAAAATCCGCCAGTTAACTGGTATTTATAAGGGGCATAGGTAAATTGTCTCCCGTGCTAGTACCGCACTATTCAATTTTTCCATTTCAAAAAAGATAAGCAATAAAAATAACTTAAAACCATTCACAGTGATTAAGGATTTGACTTGCCCTATGAAATCAACTAATCTGGAATGTTCCAAATTTCCTTTTGTATTTACAATCACATAACATCTAAACATTCTTCTAATTTTAATCGCATCCACTTTTCGGACCTTTTTGAGCAAGATAATGTAATAAATTCGTTATTACATGCACGGGAAGATACAATTTAGCTACGTTTATAACTTTGTTTTAAAAATTATACCTGCTAAAACGAAAAAAACAGACGTTCAAACCTGGGGGACAACTTATCCACAATAAAATGTATCTATGACATTTGGGAAACAACTTACAGTTCCTTACCTCCGAAAAAGTAGCCTATGTTCTTCATCAGCTTTCAATCTATCGCTCTACCAATTTTTTTCAAAATTATTTAAGCAGCTTTTTGGTAAAAACGCAACAAACAAAAATAAAGATAAATTCACTTTCGCATCGACAATATTACGTAGTAGATAAACATATAGTTTTATGAATTGTGACCTAAGTGCGAGTTACGATCATCGTCGTATATATATACCTACATATATAAGAATATATGTGTCAAAAACGAACATTGGAAATTGATTTATGTACAAACGTTAAAATAATTACAATATTAATTATTTGGAATATCATCTGCATATGAAACTTGACTGAAGAGATGGAGAGAAAGAGAGAGAGAGATCGAGAAATAAAAAAGAAAAAGAAGAACAGCAACAAATAGTCGCGCCATTGTATTGTGTCCTGTGTGGCATTCGAGGCGTTCGCGCACCATTAATCAGTTTTCACATTATTATTTAAAAGAGAGAAAATAAGAATCGGTTTGGTTAATTTCACCGCATTCCAAGACCGGTGCCACACATATTCCGCCTATAAACTTACACAAAGGAAATTTTATATCATATTGTATTTTTTTGTATACCTACATATATATTTAGCTTATACGTATTATTCGAATTTTCAAATATTATAAGACGATAACGTTCAATCTTTATAGAAAAGAAAATTTCAATCGAAAAACGGTGAGCGCATTCTATAGGTTATAATTATTTTCGATTTCAAACTGATTTATACTATTTAATCCGTAATATATCTCCATCCCGTATTCTTCAAATTAGATTGTCACCAATTTTTGGCAATATTTAATGTTTCAAGGCTCTATAGATCATCGGGAAGTTAGTCCGAAATCGGTTAAAAAAAATCTACAAAAACAGAGAAACAATCAGATAGACATTAAAGCGATTAAATCAGAACGTGCTAAAAATGGAATCTAGTATCACATATTTTCCACCTGTTGAGCATACATAGTTGCTTTTTATTTTATCCTGTTACCTTGCATATACATATTTGTGCCACCTTTAAGTACCTTCATGTGAACAATATCTTAGGTGCCCTATTTCATTGGAAAATCTAACGAAACTAAGTATACCAACACTGAAATTGAGAGCTTATTTTAGCTCATCTAACTAATGATTCTCATAAGTAGGTGATCATTTAATATAATTTTAATGTAAAACTGTTCAAGTATTCCATTCTGATTGGCAAGCTTAGAAAAATATGAAGATTCAATCCATAAACCTTTTTATTACGTAATGGATATTTTTCTTACAAAAACAGTACAATGAAAAATTCAAAATAATATTAACTCTACTGGTGTTGGTAATTTTGAAGTTAAGTTAAAAGTTAAAACTAATAAAATCAGTCTCAATTTTAGAAAAAAACATATTATTTCACATTTTTGTGAGTATTATTGGTCATCAAAATCGTTGAACATTCTATCAGTGATTTCAAAATATAGCAATAACCAGTATTTCACAGTTTACTGTTGCC
Organism: Crioceris asparagi; assembly: GCA_958507055.1. Lineage (NCBI taxonomy): Eukaryota > Metazoa > Arthropoda > Insecta > Coleoptera > Chrysomelidae > Crioceris > Crioceris asparagi. The sequence continues at coordinate 11,397,519 of OY293831.1, read as the reverse complement.
GTAACTCGACAACCATTTTCATTTTTCAAAAATGTCTAATTTAAATGTTACCGGTTACGGATTATTTGTTTAACATAGGAGCATTTCTTTCTTAAAAAAAAACATCAAAATCATGGTTACTATACGAAATGCTCAAACGAATATAAAAAACAGCTCATAGTCGAATTGTGTACCTCCTTCGTTAGGGAAGTCGGTCAAACATATAAAAAAATACATTTCAAAAAGCCCACGACTTCCTTTATTGACCCTCATACTTAATTTTGTTGTACATTTTAGATATAAAAAATATATAGGTTCTAATGATGAATAATAACTTTGACATCGTATCTCGTCTTCGGTATATATACTCATATTATTTTTGATAAAACGTGCCTCTAAAAAAACAGTAAAAATATGACAAACTACAATAATTATCCCAAATAGACGTTCTGTTGTGGCCGCTATTAATTTTTCTGTGTCTTTTTACTACATATTTTATTTCATATACTCATGTACCTAGTTATCTATTATTATATGACGAAAAAAAATGTTTATACATAAATTCAAGATATTCCTACAACTATCAGAAAATAGAACAATAATCGATTAACATTTTCCATAAAAAATACATATTGTAAATATGTTTGTACCTATTATATTTTGCGGTTTTGCTTAAGAAAACCCACCGTGCTCGTTCAAAATCATCTTCTACATGCTATCGTAGGTATATAACATTAATTCACAATTTTCCGGAAATAACGTGCACTTGTAATTTGTAGCCTTATAGTTAATATGCCTATTAAATTATCTTATTGAACAATTATTGATGACAGGTTTTTACCACAAAAATTTACATACTTTTATAACACAATTACCCATACTATGCAATTATTTTATTCAGTATCCTCTATTCAAATTTAATCAAGTATGTGCTGATTGTGTTTACCTCAAGTGAATGAAAACAATTGAAGAAAGACTTTCACAAAATCGTTGTTTCATCAATTTTTGCACTATACAGTTAAATAACAACGTATGCGAAAATTTTGTTGTTTGATTTGTTTTGTATACCTAAATGGTCGATTTTTGATTAAATATTTAATATATTTATTTATTATATATAGATATCTATAAAATTTCGCAATTGTTTTCATTAGTGCGCGAAAGTTGGAAAAAGCCATTAGAGTAAAGTCGGTATATATGGAATAGTCGGGTAATATGGAATTTTCCATAATTTTGAAACAGGTGGCTCTATCTTTTAAAGAGGAGCGGAACTAGAAAGTTCGTTAGAAATGTAGGTTGTTGCAATAGAACAAAATGACCAGTATAAGCCACCAACGCCACGAAATTTGTGGTTATGATTTCGGTGCATTTAAAGATTGTGCACGGCATCAGTTAAAATCTTTTTGTGACTACATTTTGTGAAAATAAATTTGTTTAACCTCAAGGTAAGTTTGTTTAGGCATAGAATAGTCGACATAGTGACCATTTGGTTTCATATTTTTCATTATAAGCATTAGGGTACTAGTTTTGTTTACATTTCGTGGGGTGGCTAATATGAGATATTCCATATTTCCTGCCCAACTACTATCCCATATTACCCTTCAAGTATGTGATTATGGAAAATTTGTCTTTTCAGAAATTATGCATACTCCTTTGCCAAAAAAACGAAAGCAATGGAGTAGTGATAATATGGCAAACGCTATCGAATCAGTAAGGAATAGAAACATGGGATATTTGGCCGCAGCAAAAACATTTAATGTTCCACGTGCAACACTTTTTCGCCTCTGTAACACTGACGGGCCTCCAGCAATTGTCAGTAAGACGAAGTTGGGTAAAAAACCAGTTTTATCATCGGAGTTGGAAGAAGAACTAGTTCGGTATTTACTCATAATGGATCGGAAGTTTTTTGGACTTACACGAAGGGATGTCCGAACTATGGCATTCCAGCTTGCTAAACGTAATAATATAGCACATCCATTCTCACTTTTGCGCGAATCTGCGGGAAAAGATTGGTTTTCTTCCTTTATGAAAAGGCATAAGACTACATTAAGTTTACGAAAGCCCACTGGAACTTCTCTAGCAAGAGCTGTTGGTTTTAACAGAGAGAATGTTGCTGAATTTTTTGACCTACTAGAAAAGACCATGACTGCGCAAAACTATGACCCTCACCAAATATATAACGTTGATGAGTCGGGGTTGTCTATTGTGCAATCGAGATGTCCAGAAGTGATATCGCTAAGAGGCAAGCGACAAGTAGGAGCTATCACGTCAGCAGAAAGAGGCTCTCTTGTAACCATAGTTATGTGCATAAATGCAGGAGGTGATTTTGTACCGCCCATGATCATCTTTCCACGCAAAAAGGCAAGTGATCAGCTGAAAAAAGGGGCACCTGCAGGATCGTTGTTTGCTTTTCACCCATCTGGATGGATCCAAACAGATTTATTTACAAAGTGGTTTGATCACTTTCTAGAAAAAACCAAACCTTCAGCAACAAACCCAATATTGCTGGTGTTAGACGGTCATCACACTCACACTAGGAATCTAGATGTACTTATCAAGGCCAAAGAAAACTTCGTAACTATTTTATGCTTGCCACCACATACAACGCATAAATTACAGCCCCTTGATAAGACCGTTATGGGTGCGTTAAAGACCTTTTATAATGAAGAAGTAAGAATCTTTATGAGAACCGAAAAACGTGCAGTAACACATTTTGATATTTGCCAGTTATTAGGAAGCGCCTATCTCAAAGTGCAGTCCGGGGAAAGGGCTGTTAAGGGGTTCAGTGCCACTGGGATCTATCCTTTAAAAAGAAATATATTCGCTGAAGAAGAATTTGCAGTCGAAATGCAAAAATCCAATGAACATTTGTCAGATGATATTGCACTTACAGATAAGAAGCAAAATAACTCTCCTATTGTTTATCCTAGTGACATTATTCCAGTACCAGATTTAATAAAGAAGTCAGGAACTCGGGGAAGAAAATGTGGACGTTCTAAAATAATTACCTCCACACCGAACAAAGAAGAACTAGAGGAATCAATTAATCTTTCACGACAAAAAGTAACTCGAAAAATAGTTGATGAACCCGGATCGAGCCCTGGACCTAGTGGATTACAAACTAAAACACGTAAAGTCACGAAAAAATGTGTCTCCTCTAGTTCCTCTGAGTCAGAGTCTGAACCAGTAGTTGATGGTTCATCTGATGAAGATCTGCCATTAAGCTGCTACACTAAAAAGCCAACTAGTGATGACGTGCAATGCATTTTTTGCCAAGAAAACTTTTCCACGAGCCGAAGTAGAGAAATATGGGTGATGTGCGTAATCTGTAATGAATGGGCTCACGAAGCATGCACAAATGCAGAAAAAGATGTTTTTGTATGCGACTTCTGTAACTCTTAGATAGGTATGTTGTTTTAGCGAAACGTTTTGTGTGTATTAGCTCTATTCCATATTACCCTATATGACCATTCCATATTAACCTCCATTTTTATATTCGAGAAAAAATGCGTTTTTTTTAATATATATTTTTTTTAAATACTAAATGCAATTTTATTTCCAATTTAGTACTAGTCATTCTTTGGAGATACTTAGAACTATTTAATAATGTAACATTGCAGCTCTAAACCTTTAAGTTTCCACGTTATCACTATATTAACAATTGGTATTCCATATATGCCGACTTTACTCTAATAATAGCAGTTTGGCTGACTGTGCAATAAAAAAATTAAGTACTCTTTGAAATCAAATGTATTTATAATTATTTTTACCTAGAAAAATCCATTTTCGCACATAATTATAATTATTATAAACATTATTCGTAATAGAAATAGAAAATTGACGTCTGTGTTGGATATTATAATATAAAGTGTAATTTTGTTATTAACATTCTATAAGAAAAAAAAAACACCGACGAATGTGTTCTCATTTTCTTAATTTGTTTTTTTATTGCTGAGTAATACTCACAACTGGCCGGTGACAGAATGACTTTATATAAAAATCTACTTGTTTCTTTATTACTCAGACCTGTAATTTTTGTATATTATATAGATACTATATTAGACTTGCTCAATTTTTCGACGAAATGTATTTTGGAAGCAATTTAAAAATAATGAGAAATTCTAAAATGCCGACATTCACAATATGGATACATTTTTGAATAGATATCAGGCAATTTATTTATATCATGTAATTTAACTATTAAAATGTTACCGAAACCATTTGCTCTAATTTAAGAAAACCATTACTTATATATCGTTACCTATATGTAGATTTATTACACAGGTACTTGATTGATATTTCTATATGAGTAAATGCTTAATGTATAAATAATTTGAACTAATTTAACTGATCAATAAGAAAAAAATAAATAAGCTTTCAAGACAAATTGGTAGCAAGATATATTTCTATTATATTGCTGAAATAATTCACTATTTTTTTGTAATTTATTTCTAAAGTTACTTCAGTTCAGATATTAATAAATAAAACTAGCAGTATAATTGAGAAAAATCGATCAAGTGTGAGTCCGTCTCGTGTGGAGAGGGTTCCGTATGTAATAATAATTAAGAATTTCCAGTTTTCTGTATACTTTTAGTGATTTTTCATATACCGGTTGATTCATTAAGAATGTCCAATCTCCAAACCATAGATTCTAGATCCAAAATATGATTATTTAGTTCAATAGTCCTTATACAAATATTGCAGGTTTCCGAGATGCAGCGTGTTGAAATTTATTTGTTGAATTTTGAAATATTTTTCCATGTTTTAATAGCTTCTGCTAGAAAATTTTTGGTTTCATGTTTTTTGGCATGATGATTACGAATTTGACTTCTAATTTAGCATTTCTGATACAGGCTGTTACGCCCTGTTGCTTTTGTAAATCAAAACATTTTTTTTTTTCTATTGAAGTTTGGCAAATTATTTTTTGGACACCCTGTATATACCTAGATCCTACCTAGATAGATTATGTTTAGATTAAGTAGTACTTTCTGCATTTCTGTTCATCATGTGATAGATTCGGTACCAATTATAATTGTGAGGAATTTGCTTATTTTTCATTTCATAGTGAATTTAATAACCGAAAGAATCGCTTCTTGTTCCGCAGTGTGAGGTAAACTTCAAATTAAATTCAATAGCTCAAAGAGGTACTAAAAAATTATTTAACTACCCAAAACAATAATTTTGACACCACTAAAAAAAATCAACAGTCGGAAAGATGGTGGAAATTCAATATTGTTCAATAGTGCCATTTGAAATTTCGCAAAAAATACCCCAAGAAACCCTTTGAAGTGTTTTGAAAGTGAGGAAGAAGGAATTGATAGGCAATTGTTTGCTATTCAAAACGAGATAGGATTTATTGTTCAGTTAAAAATATAGTGAGTACCTACTCTGCAAACCTATGTCTAAATAAAACTGAATAAAACCTAACCTAAGACAAATGCAAATTGTAATATATGCAAGTGTCTGGAAATGATATAGACTTATTTATAGGCTGATGTCTTCCTGGAGACTTCATTAACTTTTTAAGAGTCTTGGCTACACATTTTTCATGACATTTTCTTCTTCAGTATTTCCTCATAAGAGATGGAGGTACGTTTCTTTCTTACTTCCAATCAAACTCAGCTTGCAACAATGCGACTTTAACCAGTAGTATCAAGGGTGTTCTGTCTCTATTGTCTAAAATGTTATGTATAAATATCCTACTCATTTCAATTTCCTTGCTATTTATGAAAAACAATTAAACCTATTTCTCAATATATCTACCAGGCCGAACCTATTAATAAATTTTCATTTTATTCAAATTTCCCCTCACATGCCTCACTATATGCTGTGAGTGGGCATTAGAAACAATTACCAATATATTAACAACAAATTATACATTTCGCCTTGGTTAAAACTCCATTTTATAATAATGTATGTACACACAAAGAAGTACATATATACATATATAAACCTAGCAGTTGTTCAAGAATGTTGGTATTGAATTTTTTTCTCATTTTCATTCATTTTTCTTCCAACTTTTCAAATGCATTCATTTATTTCAACATTTATTAACACATGTAGTAGGTATGTATAGAGAAGAAAAAAAAGTGTTGTTTGACTAATGTTTAGTTATTATTCAGATAAACGACCCGGCCATTTCAGACACGGTTTCTTCAAGGAATAAATATTTTCTATATATACATACATATAAGCTGTAACGGTTAACACTGTGCCCTAATGACGACCTCATTTGGAGTACCTATACCAACACACTACATCGAGGATATTAGATTCAAGTCTTGTATATTTATGTAGATGTGCTTTTAGTTGAATCAAGTGTAATCAAGAGTAATTACCTTGATCATTGAGATAACTCTTTTTTCACCAATCGTAAAGATGGAAAATTCGTATTAGCTGATCAGTGTTTTTTTTGTTTTTGATAGATTTTTGGAATTTTGTTCGAAGAAAAAATTAGAACTCTTGATAAGATTTTATTTCTCTCAAAATGTTTACAAAAGGATTTGCTCGTTTTCAAAAAATATCCTAAATCACGATACCTTCTTCTATAAGTCATATATTTAGGTTTGCTGCTGAAAATGAAAATCCTCAATTCTCAAAAAGATTGATAAAAGCTAGAAATTTAGCATCAGACGGTGGAAAAATTAATGTCTTATAGCCCCTTCTAAATATGAAATATTCTCTTCAAAGTGTCTGAAAATAATACTAAAAATTCCAAAGAAATATGACAATAATACAATGTTATTAAAAAAACATTGAATGAAAAAAGCTTTCAATATGAATTAGAAAATTTTAATAAATAATTAATTAATCTCTAAAATGAGTTAAAATTTTATTTAACACAATTTCGCGCTTTGCTAGGGATTCAAAATAGTAAAAAGAAATCTGCGAAAAAGCTTACAATTTATAATTCATTCAAGAGCTTTTAAGAAAAATATCTTCGGAAGATGGAATCATAAATAATTTCAGGGCTAATAGATATAAGTAATAAAGAAGAGGTCATGTGCGATTCAGGTTCGCCTTTAGAGGGTAGGTACTTGGTTATTTCATATTTTAAGATTTGGTACGTCCTATCCGCTTTTTAGATTGGGAGAAAATAGAATGGCGCAGACTGTCAGACACATTTTTATCGGTCAAAAGTTTGTTGAAAAATTGAAGCCCAATTAATTCGAATAAGAAGATAGTCAAAAATTTCATAAAAATAAAATTTTAAATTAATACAATTTTACTATCAATTTTAAACAATTTATATATTTCAGACAAGATAAATAGAGAAGTGCCAAAAGGTAATTTGCGATTGAAATGACACGAAGTGTTATCTCCTCTTTTCCATGAATACCAATAAAAAATACACAGACTCGCGAAGAATAAAACATATCTCTAATAATTGAAATGTCAAAAAGTATTTATATCCAACCACCACATAAAAATATTATATATATACTGCGAATCGCTCTTATAATATGCGTACCTCAATGTACCAAGCAATAAATTATCAAGAAGAAAAGATAATTGATTTTTAGATAATAAATAATATTTTTAGTGTCTTCTGGTTTTTATTGATCATTGTTCAACAACTGAAAGACAGACAGACAAACTACCTAGTAGGTATATACCTAGGTAGGTACTCATGAATTGGAATTGAAGATGGCTTCTTACTTATATGTAGGTACATATTACAAAAATAAACGTCTGATAATACTTACATCCTGTATCGGTTTTTCTCTTCTCCGCTTCTTCCTGTCCATTTGAAAGTCTTGTGAAAGCTCATACATTCAATAATATAGAAATTTCCATAAAGTTCTTAATTTCATTATACAATTATGAACATTAATATACTTATACCTTATAATTAATTATGTTATTCAGAATCAACCTTGCAGAGAAGAATTCTTTTCCCTACATGTAAAGATAAATTTCTAACGCCTTAATGTGCTAAAGCCATTTTTTCAAGTTAAGTTTATACAAAATTCTAAGTTTAACCTTCGTGGCTGTGTAGTTCATATGTAACGTGTACATACATATACAGGGTTAGCAAAAATATTTTTTACAAAAAATTGGACCGACGTTATTAGTTGGTGCACTGATAAATATTTTTTACAAAAAATTGGACCGACGTTATTAGTTGGTGCACTGAAAAGTATAAAATAATATTAATTCTGTTGGTGGTGGTACTTTTGAAGTTGTGCAGTTGCAGGTAGATTGATAACTTTTGGCACCAACTTCACAAGTACCACCACCAATAGAATTAGTATTATTTTATACTTTTCAGTGCACCAACTAATAACATCGGTCCAATTTTTTGTAAGAAATATTTATTTCACACTTTTGAGTGTAACATTAGTCCCGAAAATCGTTGAATGTTCACTATACCATATCAATGAAGATAGTACTTATCCTATTACCCACGTATATTCCTTGCCTGTAGTTGTTATTATTGAGATCTCAGAACATCGCTGCGGAAATACGCTTGAATATTTTAGTTGTTACCATTTTAACACCGATTTAACTCGAAAACCGTAACTCTAAGGAAAAAATGTTCATTATAAATGTTGCTACAAATAATTATATCCTTCATGTAGTATCGAAAAATTTTCAATTTTCGAAAGAAATTGTTCTCTCCACATAGCAAAAATACATATTTAACATGCGTCTATCTCGAAAACCGTAGCACTTTTGAAAAAATGTTCAATTTAAACGTTTCCGGATATTATCCTATCTTAAATTATACCAACTCAGATTTTCGATTTTCGAGAAAATTCGCCCCCACCACCCCTTCGGGGGCGGTTTTCGGAGGGAAGGAGATTTCGGATTTGCGTTTTTATGAATATGGGACCATTTCTCAATCCCCTTCTTTCAAATGAACCCAAAATCATCAATATCGGAGCACGTTTACTATATAAAAGGCGCGCACGAACCAAAAAAAATAAAGCAGACAGTCGAATTGTATACCTCCTCCGTTCGGGGTTCGTCGGTCAAAAAGTACCGGAACGCTTGAATATCTTCAAAACCGCTTCAGTTGCAACCTCAAAATTTGGGGATTTCTGGACACGCAATGCTGCCAGATTTGCCAGTTTTGCACCAGACGCAGTTATTTTATGTCCATAAATAGAATAGATACCCAGTTATTTTTATTGTATTGAATGGAGTAGATTACATTTTTAGTATAATCTTAAATTTTCAAAATAATGATATCTCTAGCAGTTGCTGATATTTGAATACTACTTATAAAAACAATAATAACAGTTGGAAGCAGAAACGCATAATAATCATTTTTGGTATTCTATTTATGAAATCAAAATAACTACGTACTTCTGGCGCAAAAGTGATAAATCTGGCAGCAGTGCCAACATTTTTTAATTCTGCGTTCTCAGACATCGCCGAATACCAAATTTTGTAACTATAACTTAAGCGGTTTTGAAGATAATCATAAGTGTTCCGGTAATTATCCTGAAAATCTATTGTTGTCATATTTCAGCAACTCGTAGAGATAAAATTTAGAATATTTAGGATCATACTAAATTTGATACTCCCAATTCAATGCAATAAAAATAAATGCGGAAAAAAAACTATTTATGGCCCAAATGTTGTAGACCTGGCACCAAAAATCTCCGAATACCAAATTTTGTGCTTGCAACTGAAACGGTTTTGATTATGTTAAGCGTTCCGGTACTTTTACTAACCCTGTATATACATATTGAATGAAATAATGTTTTAATCCGAATGTTAAGAAACACGCAATTTTCTTATCAAAAACATGAATCTAGAAGGGTACATGTATACAGAAATGCGGTTATATGTTATTTAGATATATATGTATATGTATATATGGAGCAGGTAGCGGCAGATATGTTGGAAGAAATAAGGAAAAAAGGTGAAAATTAATTAGTTTTGTTCTTGACTTGAAGTTCGAAACAATAGAATACAAGCGTGAGTGTTATGCTGTTTTATGGTAGCATATATCTCAAACAGATATATACATAATTCTATGTTACTTTTAGGTAAATTTCATATATAAATGTAGATATTGTGATTGTAAGCACTTTGAAAGTTAGAAAATAAATCAAGGACATGTGATATATGTCATTCTTTATTGACCGAATTTATAAAACTCATTCAATTTCTGTAAAAATATGCTATTTCAATTCGTTGTATGTTTGTTTTCGTGCGTTTTGCGTAGTAAACTCAAATCCGAAATCTCCTTCCCTCTAAAAACCGCCCCTGAAAGGTGTGGAGGGGGCAATTTTTTTCAAACATTGAAAATCTGATGCGACAGAATTAAAGATAAGGCCATATCCGGGAACGTTCAAATCGAATATTTTTTTCAAAAGAGCTACGGTTTTCAAGTTTCAGCAATGGTAAATACTGAATTATGTATATTGCCTGTATGTGGAGGGGACAATTTTTTGCGCAAAATTGAAAATATGAGAAGGCCAAATTAAAGATGAGATTATACGTAGCAACATTTAAACGGGACATTTTAAAGAAGATGCTATGATATTCGAGTTTCAGTCGTTTTATTCTGAAATATTGTGTATTTCCGCCGCGACGTTTTGAGATCTCTGAATAATAACAAGTACAAGCAAAGAATATACATGGGTAATGGGATAAGTACTATTTTCTTTGGTATTAGTGAACGTTCAACGATTTTAATTACTAATATATATATATATATATATATATATATATATATATATATATATATGTGTGTGTGTATATATATATATATATATATATATAATCTATCCCTCTTCTACCGTTAAGTGTAGAGGGCTTAATTACTTAATTACTAATGTTACACTCAAAAGTGTGAAATAAATATTTTTTACCATAAAATTGGACCGACTTTATTAGTTAGTGCACTGAAAAATACAAAATAATATTAATTTTATTAGTGCTGGTACTTGCCTTCTATCTAACTACAACTGCACAACTTCAAAAGTACCAGCACCAATAGAATTAATATTATTTTTGTATTTTTCAGTTCATCAACTAATAGAGTCGGTCCAATTTTTGGTAAAAAAAATACATTCAACTTAACATGAGTCTGGAGATATCTACAAGAAACTTCAAAATCTGAACACGCAATGAATAGTGCTGATAAAGAAGCAGGAAATAAATCCTCAATTTTACTAGTTTAAAATATAATTGTTTTATCACAAACAAACAGATGCTATATATATATACAATTCAACTTGAATAGGAGCCGATCTTTTTCATTTACAGCGACATGTTGTAAAGATATATATATATACCTACCGCGTTAAACTTTCCTACGATATGGTTGTTGCTCCACATTTATTCATTTATTTACCTACAGAAATCTCTGTACCTAGTAGATACCCTATGATGTATATGTTTGCTTTCGTCACTCTCACTCAGAGCTTCTATTACTACATTATGTGGTTAACCCACACCTTCTGATCCATGTGCAAAGTTGCGTATAATATATATATATATATATATACATAAACACATATAAAAGGATCTTGAAGGAGGCAGAAAGAAGTATACGACATTGTGTATGTGTCAATATTTGCGGCAGATTTTTCCATTTCAACAAACACCGCGTAGGAATCCTGTATAGATACATAAAGCGGCAATCTGTGAAGCTTTTCTTCTTCAAACGTCATACACAAGTCATAAATTTATAGGTACCGTATGAGTTGAGCGCCGATCTTAATCTCGCTCTCATTATCATTATTATCAAAGTCTCACTGAAAATTGAGCAATAAAATCCAAATTAATTTTTAATTCCACCGCAAACGGTGTTAATCAAATATATGTTTAGTTAAATGGTTTCTAAATCGCTATAAATAAAAAAGCAAAGTACATACATATATATATTTTTATACTACTAATTGGTGACGTCAGCTTTTATAAGCTCGAGTCGTCGCACACCAGGAATCAGCAAAGTTGGCGGTGGTGGGTAATTATATATACGCGCGAGCGCTTGTTAACTTTTTGCAGGAAGACAGGAACCTACAATTATTATTATTACCGAACTGGTTTGGCATTTTGCGGATTCTCGCACTCACATCAGCATCAGCAATGATGTTTGTGCTTTTTCTTGTTCTTTCATTCAAAATATCACTGTAAACAGTTGTATTTATACAAGATAATTGGAGAATGGCCCTTTTCTCAATCACCTGAATTCTGTATAAATCAATACGGAACCCAGTTTTTTTTTGCTGTTCGTCGTTATTATAGTTATTACCTAAGTATTTGGTGCTTGCAGATCATTATTGATTTTACCAGAAAGGTGAATTAAATTTTTTTTTGACAACATCCACTTTGGTTGCAGTCAGCTGATTGGTACTTTTGGTTTGGTTCACTCTTTCATCATGAAATCGACTCATGTAAAAACAACATGTGCAAATGGTGCAAATATATCATTCACTTTACGAAGCCTTAAAATTTCTTGAATGACATTGTAAAATGCTTACCAAATAAGTAAATTTACCATCGCATACTGAAATTACAATCTAGTACATCGAATGCGTCCTGACTTTCTCGATTTTTAATTAAAAAACATTGATATGGAAGGCCTATTTTTGGAGCAAGATGGTGCAACATGTCAGTTAGCTTCTGCCTCTAAGTTAGGTACTACACCGATAACCCAGATACATGAAAACATCTGGCACGTGATTCAAAAAAATCTTTGAAATTTGATTTTATTAGACGTTCGAATTGTCTTCATGTTTTGATTGTACATTCAAATCAAATTTGAGTAGGTAAATGGTTTTCCTCAAAATAATATTTATCACGTACATAATTTTCGTTAAAAAATGTTCATTCATTTGTAAAACAGGATACCTAGTCTTATTGAAATATTAAAAACTTCCATCAAATGTGGTCGCTTTGATGGGCAAAACATTTCGTAAATGCGAACAAATTCAAAAGGAATCTCCTGTGGAATCGAGCCAAATCGCAACCAGTTTTGATGGTAGGTACCTATACGCTGCTGTGGTTCTGTATAAAAAGAAAACCATAAACAGAACAGAAGAGGAGAAAAAAAAACAAACCAATATATGAATATGACTGGAAAAAAATGTTTAATATCGAGCTCTGATTTATTTGACCAACTGTCATGTAGTGCGTACCAAACAAGTTTTGGTGATGTTTCTTTTAAAATACCATCGAATATCTGGCCAAGCAACCCATAATAACTCGTCCAGTTTTATATTTATTCAAATTTAAATCTGGGGACGAATCGAAATTTGCATACGCGCATCTGTGCCGCCTAGTATTATATACAGAGATACAAATACATACATACATATATAGGTATATATATATATATAAGTATATAAGTACGGTGCTACAACCCTAAAAAATATAAAATTATCCCTTTTGAATTCGTCGAAATGAAATATATGAGAGAGGAGAGACTCTCCTATGGCCCTTCTTTATGCCTTTAATGGATTTTATCACCCTTTTGTTGCATTTTTTAATTTAGTAAAAGTGCGTTTGTTCATTGTTTGTGCATGTATTGCCATATGCGTGGCGCGGCCCTTTTGTTTCCGATGAAATCGTTTGACTAGTTTCAATTTTTTTCTCCTTCATCTCTCCACGATATCAAAGTTGCCAGATCTTCGGTTAGGGTAAGTTTGCGGAAGGACTCTCATAACTTCCCTATGTATATTCATAGAACAAATGCTTTTTATACATAACCTAATCTTGCAATCAATACTTGGTCAAAGATACCCCATGAATTCGAAACTGTGCATATGTAGCATTATGATTTTTGCTTCAATTTCATTTTCGTATCTGTACCAAATTAGTCAAGTATTGAGGAAAAATAAACACAACCATATCTTAGTCAATGTTTTTCTCGAGATCGGGTTACCAACATAATTTTGTAAATCTACGGCCTCCAAGGTTGCCTGATCTTAACCAAGCAGATTTCTGGCTGTTATTTTATTTAAAAAAATCCAGATCACAATACTTTTTGATTGTATTTTATAGTGATTTGATCATTATTTATTAATCATATAAAATTGAATTTTAATCTCATGTCTAGTCGTATTTTCTAAGAAATATTTGACAGATCAGATTGTTTTCACATACATATACTTAATCATAAAACAATTATTGACAGCTGAGAATTGAAGAAATCATTATTAAAAAGTAGAAACCGTTATCCGGATGTCATTCCAAATATAATATTTAGTAATCATATCTTGAGTTATGATCTTTTCTATTAGGTTTAGTTTCTTTTTTTATCTGGACAACCCATAATCATTGAGTGATCTCTTTATATATGTATATATGAGAATATTTCTGTTGACAGAATTGAAATTTACGAGAACGCCTTTATATATTTATATTATACATATAAAATATACAAAATGACGCAATTATACGTCAATCTATGGAATATATATTTAATGGTTTAAGGTTACATATATGTTGCTCTATATTCTATATTATTAAAACATAACAATGGATTGTTGCTTCTCAATAAATAATTGACAAATATCAAAGGATATCAATTAAGGTCGAAATGATCACGATGCAATATCGTAATACGTTGTAAATTATCGAAATATTTAAGCTATTTATTATAATCAATACGTTATAATCTGTTGATATAATAAAGGAATTTACTCCTTGCAGCTTATTTGCTACATGTCCGCTTTATTAAAAAAAGCTTCTTATGGTTGCCGCTACTATTATTTTGCTACTAGTTTAATTAGTTTCTAGATCATATTATCTAGGTAGTAGGTAAGGTACGCTTGAAGTAATATACTTGGTCAAAGGTTGAATTTTAGACCAGGAGCTAATAATTTATTTTAAATTGGCAATTGAAATTCGACACCGTGGATTCCAGCCCCGAATAATAAAAGTATGTTCTGACAACTCGTGTGAGTCCAAATTACAGTAGATAGATAAGTTTCTAGCACTTCTAGACAGTTATGATGTAATTTTGTACTGGTTTTTCGGCATGACATATTTTTCATATTTTATTAGACCCGTCCAAAGTTCGGGACTTATAAAATAAAAAAATAATAAAAACAATCAAATAAGAGAGAATTTTCGATGTAAAATTACTATCGAGAAAAAATGCTTAGGTGGCATTATAATAATTATTTAATATTTTATGACTGTACTTTTGAATAAATTGAATCTTCACTGTAGTTTTAGAATGATATAAACCCTGCAGCTGATTTAGAACCTGCTTCTATAATTTAAAAGATTTTTAAAATTTTCAAGACATCTGAAATGTCCAATGAAAATAAGTTGCCAGCGCTTGGCCTATAATTAATTGTTTCTTATTCGGTAATTTCGATATTTTGGGGAAACTAGTTTGTTGAATGAAACCAAGTAATAAGATAGATATTAGATATTTAAAAGAAATGTGTGAGAATATAATAGAAATAGATAATGAATTGGAGTAAAAGTCAAATTTCATAACTAGTTTATTCAGTTTACCGTAACTTTATCCCTAAAGTTTGGAAATTTTATGAATTACTCAAATCGCGTCGAGAAACTCCTAACGAACATTTTCAGACCAAATAAACATAAAATTCAAACGTGGGATTTCTTTAGAAACCCGTACAAATTCGCATCGCTCACTCTGGCAAATCAATAGTGCTACTGGATTCTGGGTAAGATAAGAAATCGTATTGATTTCGTTATTCTCATTAAAAACTTCAAGATATATTAAGTATTATTTTCCTTAGAATGAAACATTTATGGCATAGCGATCTCCTTTTTTCGTTTACTTGCATTCTTCATGGCTGTATGAAAAACTAAAGGTGTGGAAAACAAAATTGTTTTATTAATCAAAGATATTGTTCTGGTTGATGATAAGAACATCGAAAATATAAATAGTATTAGAATTAGATGACTTGCATTATTTAATTTCAGATTAATAACTTTTTCTTATACATATTGGTTTAGCCAATCAGCTATTACATATAACATAAACTGCTGATAGAAAAAAAAAACAAGGCAGTTGTTTTAATACGAACATAATTTGCGAAATTTGATATTAACGGTATATTTTGAATCTGAAGCTAACTAATATGTCTTATATGGTTGAGTTTGGAAGACTGCTATTTTTTCTGTACCTATTTAAAGATATAATTTTCGGCACACACCTTATATTTTTATGTTATAATGTATGTACGAGGTCATCATATTTTTAGCCTGAAGGAACATTTTCGAGGGCAAGATCAAGATGATCTTAATTATTATCATCCAAAGACGCGTATAAAATGAAGAAAGCCATCATCATCATCCAATAGAAATAAGATCATTTAGAATGGAAGATCTTCATTGATAAGATTGTCGGTTGTCTTACTTCAATAACAACTGTCACAATCGGATATGAAAAATGGGCTGAAACTAGTCCAAATATTTTTGATCTTTCATAAAAAAATTATGTTTATTAGTTCTTCTACCGTCATCCTCCTGGGAAGAATGTAAAATTCTCATTTTGGACTCGAACTTGAAAGTTTATCAACATGTTATGCATTTATAATTTCATCAAAACTAACAAATTATTAATTTTAAATTATCACAACATAATGATGATAATGACATCCGTTGATACATAATATTTTATGTGGGTGTGATAACATAATATATTATGAACTGTATGCCACAATTTTCAACAAAAATAGAGTATTTTGTATTATTTTATTACATAAATAAAATTCTCAGCGATTTATACCTACCAACAGTGTAGACAAAAAAAAGTTGAGAAATGTGCTATTAGTATATATTTTTTTCTAGTTTCACATACTCTAATAAAGATAGATATACTTAAAACTGCATAATGTTAACTTCCATCAAAAATTACGGCCGTTTGAAATTAAAATTGGATAATGTTTAATTTATGTACAAGTAGGCACTTTTCATTTTAAAATCTAATGAGTAAAATTAAAAAATACATTACGAGATTATTTTGGCAGAAGTAGCTCAAAAACAGATTGGCCAGCAAGATGTCCTGATTTATCACCTTTAGATTATTAGGGATGGGAATAGGGATGACTCAAAAACATCGTTTGAAATACAAAACTTGCTAATTTAGATGATGTTAGAAATAGAAAACGTTAACAAATCCAATTAGATTTTTGAAAAATTGGTAACGTTTCCATATTTTACCTTGTTTAAAATAAGTACAACTTTCGAAATAATCAACTTAGCCGTATGAGGAACAGTTATGTTTTTAATTAAATAAAGTAGGTACGTGAAAAATACAGGGTGTGTCATTTAAAAACATATCTTTAATTATTCTGCAGTGAGTATGATTATTCTTATAGTTATTTCGTAAAGACTTTAATTCAGACATAATCGAAATACAAGCAAGTTGCGTTACTTCTTTGTGCACACTGTACACAACAAACGTAGGTTGTAGATAATTTCAATTCTCTACCAAGATTCTTTCTCTCGATAATATAATGCTTTAATGGAAATTATAGAAATAACTTTATAATAACATTTATATTCACTTAGAATAACTGATAATAAAATAATATTATGGATGAACAAACAAATATAAAGAAGTCTCGTCTCGTCAAAAGCTTTCTATAAGTAGGTATACATAAAGAATAATATTTATGATTAATGCATAAAACGTATATTCAAAAATTGTTGAATAAACAAATCCGTAAACCACCACAGACAAGAGAAATAAGTGTCCAATGGAATGAGGACATTCTCCAAAATACACAAAACTACAACAGCACCACTAAATTTACCGACTTAAAATATTATCATTTTGTTGGAATGCAAATTGTGCAGTAAATTGAAGAAAATGGTGAACGATCTCATGGCCAATTTATATTTGAGTCAGCATAGCAGAACAGAGTTGTTTATACAAGCTTGAAATTAAAATCGAATGTTTTATTGTTGTTGTTATGAAAATTTACAATCCTTTTTTATTTTTTTTGTGCAAAAGATGATAAAAGCTTGATAATTCTTCCAACATCGCCAGCATATTAAGTTAAGAACAATTTGGAAGGAAGGAAGGAAAAAAGATTTTATTGAAAATATGATTTAAGGTTACAGTAGGCGTAATATATAATTGATGTAATATGTACCTAGGTAACATTTTATTACATCTTTCTTTTATGCAGCCTATTTTATGCCATATTAAGATTTTATTTATCGTCTTAGATATGAATGACACTTACGGAGACTTATTTTTCTTAACTCTATGAAATGCTACATTGTATTTGTTTATTATACCTATACAGGTATAATAAACATTAAAGAAACATTTAAACGTTTCAACATTTAATTTCAATGCTGTAGACAGACAGACAGACAGACATGTGTCCCTGTGATGATAAATAAACCAGCCAAGTGCAAATCGGACTTGCACACAAAGGGCTCTGTACCATCATCGTAGGTATACAAGGACTGTCATCGTTGTTATGTTATTTTGTTCAATTCTAGTAAAGAACCATACTCTTTTTGTATTATGAATACCCTTAATAAGCATCTAAAACCTTGTTGGTCAAGTCTTTTCAAGTTTCTTCTGTCTTCAGACCGCATGATTTCTTAAGACCCATGTTTAACATAAAGGGTCTGAAAATTGACTTTTGGATGTCATCTGGCTTTTCTGATTTTCCATTTTCCCATAAGTGCTGGTCATTACAGGATATGGGTCCTCCCAATTCCAATTTTCATTGCTATATCAATGAAGTACCTGAAGACAGTGTAATAAGAAATTAAATACCGTCTATATATAACTTATGCGGTTTATTTTATTTGGCTTAATTCTAAAGATAAGATATCCCTTTTAAACTCTCGCACAGATATATTAAAGTTTTTTAATTGATTTTTAATATCTTCTTCACACCGAAAAAGGTTCATGTATATTTTTTTATACCGGACACCTTTTTCCCGAACATTAAATACGTCACTTTATAACCCCTTCTAGGTATATTATGTTCGTTTTGATTTTATTGGTCCTCTCTTCTTTAAAATAAATATAGCAATAAAAACAAAAGTTTAATGCATTTTTTTCAGAAATACGGGTATTATAAAATCAGCTTATCTTTTTCTCACTTCTGTCGATGCCTTTAAAAAATTCCACAAGTTAGTTTCAACAGACTTAAAAACATGTTGAACAAGTCAAGCGAAGGATTTGTAGGTATAAAAGGAAAAGATTCCAAAGGAAAATAAAAAACAACAAATGAATCAGTGGCTCACATTTCGATATCCCAGTTGAAATTTGTACTTAAAAAGTGACATTTTAGGGGATCTTTTTAGATTTCACTTATCTCCTGAGCATTTAAGCGTTCATATTTCATTTCTTATTTACAACATTTCATCAAGTAACGTTTGGGAAACAAAAAAATTACAAAAATAACCACAAAACACTTTTATTAATTTTACCGGCCAATTGTTTTGGCCATCAAAGTTGGCACTAGGTGACTTGCTTAGCCCTCTAGATGCCAACTTTGTTGACGAAACAGTTATCAGGTGTGATTTACCTACAAAAGTGCTAGATGAATTGTTTATTAAATCTTAAATATTTATATCAGCGCTAAACACAATTGAATCAGTTTACTGATTTTGAGACACAAATTTTAATTGTACCTACTACAGCTAGCTAATAAAATATAGTGGACACGTGCGAGTTTCAGCTTGTGTGGCGAGGTTTCTGTACGTAACATTTACTTTCCTACCGCTGCCACAAGTACCTTTGTAACTATGTAAGGAAAGTATCATAGAGAGTTTCCGTTGGTTTTTAGCAGATGTTAAAATTTTTGGATCCTCTGAATCTAAAAGAGATATTTTCAGTCATTCTCCTGTTGGTCAGTTTGTCTGCTACGGGTTTCAGCATTTGTCAAAATTAAATATGACATATTATTGTTTGTGCTGGTGAGCTGAAAAAAAAGGAGTCGTCTTAAGACTTGATCAGGCGACATTCGATGGAATTTATATGACAGCGTTTAGGAAGTGTCGTTGATTTTTTTGTATTTCCTGTAATCTATGAATTCCAATTGAAGAATTTAATGCCAATCAAATTGAAGTAGATTTATTAATATATTTTGATAGTTGCAATCATATTTTCAAATGGAATATCGAAAATATTTCTCGCACCGACTTATCATTTCATTTCCAAAGGTTTGTGGGAGAGTGGAGGTTGAACTTGAGCTAGCGCGAACAATTATTGCTTTTTTCTGGCTCTTTCTCTGTCTTATATGTATATATATCGTCTCTTCTCTTTTTTCAATGTTGCGCGCCCGTTTGATCGTGTTCGCGTTCAGTTTTTTTTTTCATTAAAAACTCAACGACGACTACGCTAACTTAATTTTGCTGTTGCTCTCGTCGATTCTCTGCATAAAATGCTATAATATAGAAGAGGGGCTACGCTACAAGGGGTTGGTACAGGACAGTCAGGACAGGCGGAGGGGGAGGAGGACAACGCAGCACAGAAGATGGAGTGGACAATTTTATATTGATAGAGAGAGAGAGAGAGAACAAGCAGAACGACATGCAGAAGCAGATTTAGAATAATTGATTCAATTTCTAATTAATTGGACTACGACAGCATCGACAGGGTACCTACTACTACTCTGGTGTGGGTATTTATGGTATTTTATTGAATGTGTGCTGTCTCTCTCTCTGATTCGTAATCAGTGCGTCACAGAAATGAAATGCAGTTGGTATTTTATTGAGTTTTGCGATAAATTCAAGTATAAATTGAATTGGTCGAGTGCAGATCGAGATATACGTAGGTAAAGTACGGCTTCTACTGGGAAAGAAATATCCAACATTTTTGCATTGGAACCCTCAGAAATGTCGTCATTCTCGAGTAGGGTTTCACGAGACCAGAGTCTTGTGCAGTTGTAGATAGATTGAAAAATTTTGGCACCAACTTCGAAAGCACCAAAACCAATAGAATTAATATTATTTTATATTTTTGACCGACCAACTAAACGGAGGAGGTATACAATTCAACTGTTTGTCTGCATGTTTTTTTCGAGTTTTTTATTAATAGTAAACCTGCTCCGAGGACTACTGAGAATTTGTCTCATTAAAAATATGAGACGGCCAAATTGAAGAACAATGTAGCAACATTTAAATTGAACATGTTTCAAAAAAGCTACGGTTTTCTCGTTACAGCAGTGGTAAAATCTGGAAATATGAGTATTTCCGCCGCGATATTTTGAGACTTCTAAATAATAACAAGAACAAGCAAAGAACATACATGGGTAATAGAATAATTACTTCTCTTCTTTGGTATTAGTGAACGTTGAACGAATTTCATGACTAATGTTACTTTCAAAAGTGTATTTGAATGGTTTCAATGAAGTAACCAGCAACATACCTACGTTTTTTAAAATTGAACGTACGTTAAAAATAAATAAACGTGAGAGAATTAGCGATTCGGTCAAATATAATGTAAAGTACCTATGCAGCGATTTCCCTATTGTTGTAACTAACACAAAGACTGAATCACGTTATAGGCAACTTTTACATTCATGCTCATATTATATATTCAGCCAATAACTACCTACATAGGATAATCGGAATCTATATATAGGTAATACGCACACCTACATAGCCCGACCGAAATGTATCTAATATTTCCGAAATATTTCTATCAGGAAAAATAATAATACGCTCTCATGATTTAACTGATAATAGATAATACTCCCAATGTGAAATGCCGACTGAACTCATGATGCACGAAAAGGCAATTATCTGCAAATATGTTATAGAGTACCTATCCAAAAAAAAAGTTATCTGTCCACATCATGATCGAAAATCCAGAGCCATTTTGTATTTCAAATTATACACAATGGAACTTCTTTTCTGAGATTTAGCAAGTTGAATTGTATAATTTGGCGGAGTCGCTAGCTTTACTCATAAATCTTATCCTTGAAATCTATTGCCTATTGTCAATTTTATTTTCGGATAATACAAGTAGAGATACCTTATATTTTTAAACAGTGCAATACTAGTTTCTATTATAATCAATATAACCTTTTATTTACCAAAAATATTTTGAAAGATGAATGTGACGACTGATTTTTAATCAATTCTTATTCTATCACTTGGCAAAGTTGATCAGTTTCTAAAATGCCAAGCCATCTGTAACTTGTAAACAAACAATTATTGTACAAATAATGAACCATATCTATACTATATTCAATTTGTTCGAAATCCTCTTGCTAAATGATGTACTATTTAGAGTCTATTTAAAATTGATTTATCTTAATATATCAATCTTTCTTATCAATTCTTTCTTCGTACCCCACGGTTACATCTTAATGAACTAATGTCATTTGTGTCAATTTTCCATATTTAATAATAACATAGTTAGTCGCACTGTATATTGTAGGCAATTAAGATTTTTTTATTGTCGCCCGAAGCTTATAAATATTTATTAAGTATTTTGCTCGAAAGTGTATTGTTCTTTGGATAATTCTGGGTGTGGTACTGGGTACCTACTAGTAGTTGGAAGCAAAATGTTGAACACTTATTTCATTAGAAATATTTTATTGCATCCTTTAAACAATTTCTACTGTTAGTGACCTGTTTTAAAATTAAACCTACGTTTATATGTACATTATACATTTATATGTAGTTGGTACACTACTATTCTAAATACAATTGTTTCAAATAGTTTTAGTTACTTATGCTGTCATTAATTTCTTCTTTGGAAATCAATCGATTTTTAATTACCGAGCTCAGAGTGTCAAGAAAACAAGGATTTTGTATCCACAGATTTCGCGTTAACTTCTCATTTTATTACACTTTGCCCTGAAGTTGTTAGTCTTCTGAATCATGATTGACTTTACTGCACTAGGGTGGAAATGGAATTACTGCACACACACTCAGGCGTCAGTCAGACATGGAACCAAAACAAATAATTTTTTGTCATTTCTTTTCTCTGAAATCATTCCTTCAAACCAAAATATCTTCTATTATAGGTAGGGGAGACCAAAACCATGTATTAACTAACCATTTTCCACTTACCCCCCTTGCTCCCCCACAACCCAAACTAGTTAATCTTACTTAGTAAACCCTAGTCTCATTTTGAAGCTTTTATAAAATGCTTTTCAAAGGTAGGTACCCTACAAAGTTACATTTGATGCAATAATTTTAGGGTTTATTGAGAGAACCTATTAAAAATATGACAACTTCATTTATTATTATTAATTTATTAAACGTTCATAAAGTTTCTCACTGTTCTGAATCTTTATATTATTGCTCTTTTAACTCAGGTTCGTTTTGAATACAACATATGCTAGGTGACCGCAGAAATCAGAAATCAAGAGGTGTTAGATCGGAAGATCTAGATGGCCATTGTAGTCATTATCCCAATTCAAGCAGACTGGATGTTGTTCTGTTGGCAACTAGTAAACCATCATTACTCCTTACCATTCTAGATTATATACCTACCTATCTACTGTAGTGTGCTTGTTGATACAAATAATAACTGACATTAGGTATTATCATACCAAATGGAATCGTGCTACTGCCGCTGCTGCTACATGAGCCCTTCTCAACTGGCAAGCAGCTTATATAAAACAGATATATACTCACTCTTAACCTCTACAGTGGCTACAGCGTTTCGAATATGTACCCATATAATCTGCCAATCTTTTAACGAGCCACGTCTTTTTCTAACAATCCAAGACGAAGAATAAGAAGAAGATGAAGAAGAATCACGAGACGCGCAGTCGTATTAGCATTTAAATTGATTCTGGCTACCGACTTTTCCAACATACATATATATTATATTATGTATACTACCTATTCTATTGCTATCTCTATTATGACAACTAAAATACAATAAATCACAAGAGAGAAAAAACAGAGAACTATTTCTGGTTAATTAATCGTTTAACACCATCTAAAACTTCTTATCTTAATAAATTGTAAATGATTTGAATTAATTAGGAAATGTAAAGATAGAACATTAATGAATATGCTTAATACCTAAGTATAATTGGTATTTTGATGTGTGTGTGAATTTGTGGAATTTGTTTAAGAATGTTGTCTTCTTGTGTTGCAGGAATGATCGGTTACTCATGTTAGAGACAACCATGGCTACTGTAACGTCCGGTATTATATCACCAAATTCTTATGGACTGAATACAGGTAAGAAACACTTTCAAATTATATTCTTATTTTCTAAAAAAATAAATCGTTGTGGGAGTAGAACACATTTAACTTTGATATTTCGCTTAGTACCTAAACGTACTCCGATTTTGATCATCTTGTTTTCATTTGAAAGAGGAGTGCTAAGACAATAAATCCAAAAAAATCTTAAAGTGGATGTAGGGGTATTTTTTTAAACTGAAAATTTTAGACTGCAAAATTAAAGATAATTCCATATCCAGTAATATTTTAAAAGGTCATTTTTCAGAAAATATCGCGTTTTCCGAGTTACGGCATTAGAAAAGTGATCTGATAAAGTCAGTCCAAGTTTTTTTTTAAAATTTATTTGTAGGTATAAATATTTCTTAACAAAAATTGGATAGACTTTATTAGTTGGTGCTGTTACTTTTGAAGTTGATGCCAAAAGTCTTCTATCTAACTGGAGATCTAACTACAATTGCACCAACTTCAAAAGTACCAGCACCAATAGAATTAATATTATTTTGTATTTTTCAGTGCACCAACTAATAAAGTCAATCCAATTTTTGGTAAAAAATATTTATTCAACACTTTTGAGTGTAACATTAGGTACTTACCTATTCTTTGCTTGTACTTGTTATTATTTAGAGATCTCAAAACATCGCGGCTGAAATACACTGATTTCAGACATTACCATTGCTGTAACTCGAAAATCCTAAGTTTTTTTTAAATGTACTATTAAAATGTTTATGCACATAATATTTTCCTCAATTTGGCCGTCATATTTTCAAATTTAGGAAACAAATTGTCCCTTTACATAGCGCAAATTCATATATTTACGTATTTACCATTGCTGTAACTCGAAAACCGTAACTCTTTTGAAAAAAATGTTCAATTTGAACGTTTTCGGAAATGGTCTCATCTTTAATTCTGTCGTCTAAGATTCTCAATTTTAGAGAAAAATTGCCCTCTCCCCAACCCTTCGGAGGCGGTTTGTGGAGAAAAGGAGGATTTCGGATTTGAGTATTTCTAAATATGGAACCATTTTTCAACTCTATTCAACCTATTTCATGAATAAATGAAATTAATGAATCAAAAATCATCAAAATCGTAGCACGTTTATTACTAAAAACGCGCCATACTTAGATAAAAACAACATACAACCGAATTGTATACGTCCTCTTGTTTTTGAAGTCGGTCAATAGATCCGAACGAATGAATATCTCGCTCAGTTCATTATTGAACTATATTACCTAAAGAAATTCTAATAAAACAATGGGCAAGTTAATTTTTTCCTTCCTGAAAAAAATGATAATTGATTCATTGAAAGTTTCTGCTTTTCGAAATCAGAATACAGAATAAGTATGGGCAATATTGTAAGAATCTGATAAAATCATAATCCAGATTGAAATTGTATGGTCATTAAGAACTTTATGTCTTCATTAAATAGTATTTGACTACAATATATAGTTAAATTTCTTTTATCAAAAATCTTTAAATGATTGATTGTATTATTGAATCCATATATATGTAATGCACCCATTAACACATTTTTGGGAGTGCCAGTATCGGGTATCCGTTATTCGTGATATTACGATTGTGTTATATTATATTATAGATATTCGAAATGATTTGAATTATTATACCTAAACTCGCTTGCGCAAATGACAAAAGCCATGTTCCAAATGGAAACGGAATAAGAGATGAAAAAAAATAACACCCAACAAAATCCAATTAAACTTTGTTAAATCCATTGTTATATAGAAACGCTCGTTTATATATACATAACACAGCAGAAAATCTTTGAGGTATGTTAGTTAGGTCATAAGTTACCTTGTTCCTAATGATGACTGGAATGATTGATTGTTACGTGAACTTGTTTGAAAAACTTGTGGAATATAAATTAGTTCTCTTTTCTTATACACATATTTAGTGATTCGTATTTTATTATTATTTATCTCATGGTTTACAATATGTAATTATTATTTTTTAGTCTTTTATTGGGGAAGGAATCTAATTTCATTGGATAATAGATTTAATTTGATTAGTAATTAGACAATTCACATTTGACAATTAATTCTTTGTCCATCGACTGCAAAATGTTCTTCTGTGTTTATGGAAAACAAATTATCTGTCGTGTGAACCGTGTTATTTGAAAATTGTAAAATTGTTCTCAAAATAAAACTCGCCTGATCGTATTTTAGCAAATGCGAGAGACCAGTGTTTTCGGAGATCAAGATGACCAAGGATTAGTTAAGTCGTTGATGCAATCGTTGGGAAAATGAAAATTTAAAATCTTCACCCATAGGATCACATCTATATGGAATAGGTCAAACGTGTTGGCTGAAAAGTTACTACGTATGTAGTAGCTCCGGTAACTCTTAATACTCTAGATAGAGTATGATGATGTTAAACTGGAAGTCATTCATTATTTCACCATACTTTACTGCCCATCCCAAACAACAAACTCCACGATTTATTCCATACATTATTCATATATTAATAACAGTTTGTTGACACTTAACGACATTATAATTGGATCTTTATCGCAATACCTTTTCATCTTATACATTTCTACTTCTATACCACAAAACACAATAATTTTGAATTCCTTGTTCGTTCAATTCGCTGCGTGCCACAATGTGCAATAAATTTCCATTAGAACGATAAATATTATTCGCACCTCAATATAATATAAGTTGGAGACTGCTGATATGATATAATTAGTTTCCGATTCAGTATGTACAAGCAGTTTCCGTGGAATTATAAAAATTATATATATATATATATATATATATATATATATATATATATATATATATATATATATATATATATACATATATATATATATGTAGGTATCCAAAGTAACTACGCCTACTTTGTGTAACATTTATATATGAAAATTATTAATGTGGTTCTATCAGCTGCTTTTGCTTTATATAGGTATCTGCATACATGTAGCTAAGATACATGCTGGGACAAAGATCATTAATAATAAATTATCCTATATTTTTCGTACTGGTGAAATCACACCTTTTTTGTTCAACTGGTGTATAATTAGATTGAAATCACACGTTGTATGTATGATTAATTGAACTCAAATCATCAAAGCGCCTTTTGCATTTTCATTTATTTCATTAACAGCTAACAGCAGTTCTACTCGACTTTACAATCATGAATCTTCTTTTAAAATCAATCAAATTCTTGTCATAAACAATTAACCTAAACTAACCTAACAGAAATCATCATGACAAACTAAAGTCAAGACCAATGAATCAAACCATCAAGTTAAAAATACCCCTGTAATTCCATTCCAGCTTTTATTCATGTCTTTGTCTTGAAATGATTTTTATATACTTCACTATTAGAAACCCCGATTTTTTACCCTGTTTACAATGCTAAAAACTACTTTCTTACCTAAGGCTGAAAAGCAGTTCTCGTTTTTTCCTACTAGATGGCGCTCTTCAATTAATAATAATAATAAAATTTATACTTCTACAATCTATTATTAAAGTGGTAAAAATATCTTAAAATAATATATTTATCAGTATTTGTATTTATTAAACATAGATGTTGCTCATTTACATATTAAATGATTTATACTTTAGAGTCGATAATGCAGTTTCCAACGTTTCCAATTAGATCAGCTGTCTCCTGTCAATTGTCATATTTCTAGAGCTTAAGTTTGCTACACATTACACATTATTAGGCTCTACTTGTGACTTGTCAGCGTTTTTCCGGGCTCAAGAAGTTTTCAGCCTCGCCTGTTTTCTTTCAGTTCAGCCCAGAAAAGACCCATTTTAACACCTAACGTAAAAGATGCTATACTATCTCTATCTCTGTTTTATATTTCAACATTCTAATTGTATTCTGTAATGAACTATTTACACTAAAGACATTTTTGATAGTTTGGATGCACACGCCCATGAACTTGTCGATCTCAATTTCTTATCGTCATGTCAGATCAAGGATGACAGCGATGAAATAAATACAGAGGATGACTTTTACAGGTAGATTGGAAAATAAAACGGTACCTCTATACTGTAATGTATAGGTATGGTAACTATGAGTGTATGACGAGGTCTTTCTGATTTGCTGATATGAATCAAAATTATCTTAAAAGTCCATTTGAATTGCCACATGCAATGATATGTCTTTGTACTGGTGTTTTCTCTCAGAAATCGATGATAGATACATTAATAATTATTAATTACGTGAATACATAAATTTACTTTCAACATATTTGCTCAAAAAAAACAAACAAACAAAAATATGGTTAGGAAAATCACAGAATACTTCAAATTAACCACCAATGAATTTTTGAAGCTTAACAAAACTGCACAACTCTCCTATGAAATCTATGTAGACCGTCACTTTTCTGAAAAAAGTATTTAAGAATTCTGAACCACATCTTACCGTCTGACTAATCGCCACACAGCCCGAAAGCGGTATTGTTTACAGCAAACAAACCAAGGTCTCCCATGGCATCAATAAATTAACCCAAAAAACGAGATATTTCCCAAAATATTCCTGCGATCGCGCAATTCCGAGAAGCAAAAATTTAATTGTGAAACCAACCCACCAACCAACCAACTGAGCTGCTTTGCGCTCCGGCTGCTCGTTTCCCTTTCGCAAATTCTTGCAAGTTTTTATTAAATTTTGTGAAAACCCTGCACGTTCGTCAAGCAGTTCGGCAACGGTAGGCAGCTTATATACCTATATATATATATATATATATATATATATATATATATATATATATATATATATATATATATATATATATATATATATATATATATATATATATATATATATATATATATATATATATATATATATATAGGTATTCATTTGCAGAAATATTTAGACAAAAACCCATCCAGACTCAAACGAATTTTTGACTGATTACAAAAAAACCTTTAATAGCATCAACCTTGTGTGTGAGTGTATATGTTTGCGCCGTTTCAAAACTTCAGTCGCTTTAATTTTTGCACAAGAAGATTTTCAATAATTTATCTGACGTTCCTCTCTAACTTCCCATGCAATAAAAGTTATTGTTTTCTTCTCCAATAGTCATTTACATACAGTTGACACGCGGACATTCTTGAAGATACAATGCTCGACGAAATACTACGGAGAAGAAATATTACAAAATGATTCATGAAATTGTACTCCCAGAAAACAAATTTTACCAAAAAATCGTATAATAAATTAAAAAATATAGATTTGGAATTTATCCGTGATTTCAAAATTCGCAGTGATCATGGTTTCCTTACTGCTTCTATAGTTGATGTTAGCGGACTCTTCTCCTACCCGCACTTGTTCTTGCTAGCGGTAATCGTTTGGATAGAATATAATTCAAGAAATTAAATTCTCTAATTACTCCTGCAGTAATTTATACTGTTATTTAATCACTATTAGGTTTGATTTCGATTGAAACAAAAAAAAAAGGAAGCAGATGGTAACATTTAAATGCTTCCTACAGTTTTATCCTACTTGATTGATCAATTTTGAAGACTTACAAGCTGCTGAAATTTAATAATATCATATATCATCACAATCAATATCATTATTATTTTACAGTTATAAATAATAATATATAAATAAGCTTTGGAAGTGCATTTGATAAATCCCTCAAGTATTTATCTTCTATAAGTATATAACTACTACAAGAAATTCTATATTTAATTTATGATATTTATATATCACAGTTATGTATACAGAATCCTTTTACCATGAATAAGTCAATAATATATTAATTAATATTCCGCGGTATTGACCAAATGCCGTCAAAAAAGAGTTTACTTACATAGATACTTGATATTTTTTTCTGGTTGGTTCTATTCAATCAGCAATTATTGACATAGCAACACAAATTATGGCCTTTCTACTTTTTTTACTCATTTTTTCCTTTTATACGATGATTCGCAAAATAGTTCTGACACTTAATTGATAGATTCACGATAATATTATTTTAAATTAATGCTATGTTTTTTTTGTACAAGCGAATAAATTAAAAATGTCGGTAATGTTTCTGAAAGTTGAGTTAAAAATTTCCTGGAATTAATAATATTTTACATCAGTAGTTGCTTTTACCATTTCAAGATATCTTCGTACGATTACCTAATCGTAATTTAAAATAATTATCAAATGTTAAATCGAATGAAATAGATAAAATCAAAAATTTATAATTATAAAAAAAGAAATACAACGTCCTCCACGAAATCGAAATATACGATCTGACTTCCTTCTTGATTATAATTCATATTCTCGAATAGGATATTCCTAGAAACAAATTATTTTATTCACTGAAAATAAAATCAAGTCAAGTGCGACACGGGTATGCATGCATACTTGAAATGTTAGTATAATCATCGCAATCCCAACTCGTACTTAGCCATTTTTTTATTGGTACCTTCAATAAAAGCTAATATAGGTCACACTGAATTCATGTCTTAGTCTAGAAAGGGCGATATTTCTTACGGTAAACTCCTCATAATTGCAAATAATACTTCTTGTGTTTAATAATTAACATTAATTATTTATTTGTTACCTTCAAAATCCGAAATATTAGTGCAAGCTTTTAGAAATATCTGAATGTGTTCAAGCATATTGTTTTTCCATACTATTCTCTTGATTCCAACTGTACCCTTCTATTTCCAGATACCATCAAAATGTCAACGGAAAATGTCACCGATTACACGCACTTCCATCACCATCGTCATCACCATTCCACACAACAGCAACAGCAGCAGCAACAACAACAACAACAACATTTCGACTCATCCAATGTGAATTCCAGCGACTCAGATCAGGACAACTATGTGGCCACATCATCACCAAAAAATGAAATACCCAAACGTAACAAACGCAAAAACTTTATGCCACGTTGCTCCAATGTAGCCTCATACTCTGATAACGAATCATCGTACAACAATGAAACAGCTATGAATTTGAGCGAATTGAATGAGAATAACAATGTCAGCAGCAACAATGTGGTGCGACGCAGAAAGACACTGGCAACGCGGAAATTGGTTGTCGATTCAAGGTTCAGCCCGATGGATTTGAGTAAAGCCAACGAAAGTGAAGAATCAAACAGCGATTCCGAGGAGTACAATGAACATTTCCTAAATTCCGACAACGAAGATGACGAAATTGATGAAGATGCTAACGATAATAATAGCAATACAAGTGAAAATGATTCAAAAATACCGCAAAGCTTCTCCATTCACAATCTGTCCAAGCCGCACGTGTCAGAACATCAACAATCACCACAACAACAACAACAACAGACAACAACGGCCTTATTGAGTCAAGAACAAGACTCGGAGATGCGTCAGTATGCCGTCAATACGATGCGGGAGTTGTTGGGTATTTATGGTGTCACATCGGAAGTGGCTGAAAGTATCTCGCGGCAATTGTCGATGGCAGCCTTCAATAGTGGTAAGTTGATTATTTTCACTTATCTACTTGCCCGCTACAGACTGGCCGATAAATTGTACGATAAATTGCAATAATGTAAGTGTACAATTTAATCGACAAACAGCGCAGTCGAATGATTTTTTTCATCTGTTTATGCACTAAACTGAAAACTTATGATAGATATGGAAAATAAACTTAGGTTTCAGGTATTTTTTTAAGAAATAAGCATATCGCGATCATTTGTACTTTAGAATATAGAATAAAATCAGTGATATAAATCAAAAAAACATGATCAAGGTCTTCTTAAGAAGTTATAGTATTTTGAAACATCAACCTATAACTTTATTATAAAATTTATCAGATTTTTTCACTACAGATTTACTTAAATGATTCATCATTGAAATCTATTGGCTGTTCTCAGATTTGTAGGTTATGTTTGGTTTTATGACCTAGATTTTGAAATGATATCAATTAGATATTTCAGTTTAACTTGTAGATACTCTCATATGAAGTGTTGCTTTTTATTTTAGCATCCTACTAAATATAGTTGCACCATACTAAATTTTGATTAAGTATAGATTCCTAAGGTAGTTGTTAAATCTTCCAAACGTTTATGCTGTTATTTTTTCAAAAATCTAGAAACAAAGTTGACCAACTTCAGAGATACAGATTCAAAACATTTGTTTCTTGCCTTAACGAAATTTAATTATTTTCAAGGCATTTGATGAAAAAAATGGAAGGATACATTCCTGCTAAATAGCTAACATATATATTAGTTCTTGCAACATTCCAGCCTTAGCTGCAATAATTTTATTCAAGTACATATGCAACATTGTTATCCCACTCGTTTTGTCTAGTTCTCAATGATTCCAATAACAATATCATTAAATAATAAAAGAGGATTATAATCTTAACACGCACTATACGATATTTGAACATTATTTATATTATATATGTGTTAGTCATGGTTCTGAAGATTTGTTATGCAGAAATGTGGTTCCTAGAAAATATGGTAGGGCAAGCCGAACCTCTCTATTCTTAATCGGTATTGAAAGATACTTATTGGTAGAGGTATTATAAATATATATCACAATATCAAATGGAAATTGGAACAACAGCTGGACATTTTGATGAAGTGAATTGCAAATTGGAATTTCAACTGTAATTTTCAATCATAGAAAACGTATTCGTTGTAACAAGACCATTGGTTTATATAAGGGTGAGGCTCCCACTGGTATCGTCTACAGTGTGAAATTGTTGATCATTATTTGTGTACCTACGTTTTAAGTAACAAACGTGCTCCGATTTTGATGATTTTTGATTCATTTGAAATAGGAGACTTGAGAAATGGTACCATATGTACTTATAAAAACTCCAATGCGAAAACTTCTTTCCTTCAAAAACCGCCTCTGAATGGGTTGGAGGGGGCAGTTTTTCTCGAAAATCGAACATCTGAGGTGACAGAATTAAAGATAGGACAATATCCGGAAACGGAACATTTTTTCAAAAAATTCTTTCGAAAATTGAAAATTTGAGGCAACCATATAGAACAGATTATTTGTAGGAACATTTATTATGAACATTTATTCCTTAGAGTTACGGTTTTGGAGTTAGAGTGGTGGTAAAATGGTAAAATCTAAAATAGTTATGTGTATGTCCGCCGTGATGTTTTGAGATCTCTAAATAATAACAAGTACAAGTAAATAATATACGTGGGAATAGAAGTGCTATCTTCTTTGGTTTTAGTGGACGTTCAACGAATTTCGTGACTAAAGTAAAGTAATATTTAAAAAAAAAATGGACCGACGTTATTCGTTGGTGAACTGAGTAATACAAAATAATATTAATTCCCTTGGTGCTGGTACTTGTGAAGTTGGTGCCAAAAGTTATCAATCTAATTGCAACTGAACAACTTCAAAAGTACCAGCACCAATACAATTAATATTATTTTGTATTTTTCATCAACTGATAACGTCGGTCTAATTTATTGTAAGAAATATTTTTCTTTTTTTTTGCTATCGTGACTCGTCCATGACTCGTAGAGAAATTACCTACCAAACTCGTCCTTCAAAAAATTTGACTTCAAATCACTATTCTATACTTGCTTCTATAAAAGATGCTTGATTTCACCCCAATGATAGGCAATTTTATCGAGACTTTTTAAGTGGAAAGACACTGATCAAATACAACATTATGCAATGATTATAGTTACTTACTAATTTATATATTTAGTGTTTCTGGATTTAACAGAGATGGGGGCTAAGAATAGAAATGTTTTATATTAGATTAGGAATCGGACATTGCAAATGTGAAGAATTTTTGGCAGGTCCCACCAGTATGTAAGTAAATATATTTATAAACACATATATATTTGTTATTTGTGGGACAATTGTTTGTTAGCGAGCCGATACATATACAGCGTGAAAGATCGTTCGCCATTTTATTAAAAAAAAAACGCTATCGTCGTTGCTATTAGCCAAGAAATGGCTCATTAAGAAAACTATTTTAAATACAATGGAAAGCGCATTTTGAAATATCATCTTGGTGTCTTTGATTTCGGCCATAAAGTTTAATTAAATTACTTTCGCCACAATATGTATTTATATATATTAATTATATCTAATGTGTTGCCAAATTTAAATTCAATAATAATAGTGAATTAATATTTTATCGAAATTTGGAGCAGTCTTATGAAAGACGCTAACAACTTTGTCACATTTATTAAATACATAAATTAAAGGAATATAGGGTTCTACTTCATTACATCATGCACTGAATAGCGAAAAAATATTAGTAAAAAAGTTGTAATAAAATTAAAAATAATACGTGAAAAGGTCAAGTGTGAGTTGGACTCGCGTGAAAAGGGTTCCGTACTTAGGGTTTCTTAAATTTCATACAGAAATGTACGTATAGCATTCGTTTGAACTTTGGAATTTCTAAAAAATGCCAACGGCATGGTGTTATATATCCATGAAGGAAACGATTTTTTTTTTCGAAAATTTGTAAACACGATAGAGGTCGCATTTTTAAAGATATCAAGTTCTAGTTTCTTACAAAAATCAGTCGTAGGTACAGATATCTCGATCGAATGGGTAAATGGGTATGATCGGACGGGTAGTTTGAAAATGGCGACCAACCAAACTAAAAAAAACTCAAAAAATATCCGAAAATTAAATTAAATAAGTTGTAGATATGATCTGCCCCTATAAATTTTGTTTGAAATATATTTCACTAAAAGTGTACCGTGAAATCCTCTAAGCTAAGTTAAAAATTGAAATAAAAAAAATAGAAACTCAACACACCAATATTATTTTCAATATACAAACATCACCGAGCCAATTTATAAATGAATGAACTCATTTTACCAAATTTAACAATCATTCCAATAATATAGAATCTCGGCTTGATGTTAAGCACACGAACGTTTTTTTGTTTGTTCGCTCTCTTCTTTGTGGTCCCCTATCGTATTACCTGGGCCAGGAATGGAACAAAAAGCTTAAAAAGGCGTAAAAAATCGTTTAACCTTTGTGAAATATTGTGACCCTTCTCTCCCCTCCCCCTCTTCTTCTCACTAACTCTTAAAACTGGTGCAGCTTCCTCGATTTCACCACACTTCACTTCATGAAAAAATATACTCAAAACCGAAGGTAGGTACACTATAACATTGGAATGCGAATAAAAGGATTAATAAAAAAAAATGGAGAACTGAAGAAAGGATCTTCTCAGGTTGAGGAGATTTTGCGAAAATTAATCGAGTGCTTTGGGTTATAAGAAGGGTTTTTTATTTCGAGGAGGATTTATAATCGTGGGAAAGGATATTTTTATTCAATTGAGAAGAGAGAATAGAAAGAGAACAAACAATCGGAAGAACGGTTATTATAATGCCATCCGCGCGCTAACATATTGAAACTTGTGGGTTTAATGCTTTATTGCAAAATGTACAATAGAAGAAGGCCACTTTTGCATACATATATATACCATATGTAAAATATATATGAATAGTTACTGAACTTTCTTACAAACACAGATTTACACACAGTGATTCGAAGTTTAGGGCACTAATAACAGCGAGAACGAAACCATTAAAACTTTATTTTAAGAATTTCATTAGAAACATGATTTTCATGTGTCGCATGTTTAATTTGTCGGTTTCGTTTTGGAAGATATTTCTGCAATGAAAATGATTCTTAACTTTTCTATAATTATATTGATTAAAAAGGTCAAGCGCGAGTTGGGCTTGCGTGAAAAAGGTTCCATATGTAGGATATTTGCATGAGTTTTCTACACAACTTTAAAGGCCTGTATTTTTTTATGGATGTTCGCGATTTTTAAACAGTTTTGACTTTCATTTTCGTTTTTGATTTGGTAGAGGAATAATGTAATGTCCCATTGTAAAAAAATCTACATTCATGTCCTTCCCCACAAAAACTTCCCCCAAAGGGAGTGGAGGGGGCAATTTTTTTCTAAAATTGATAATATACGACGGCCTAATTAAAGAAGAGTTTATATGTAACAACATTTAAATTTTGTTTGAAAAATATCCGGTTTCCGAGTTGTACCAGCGGTAAAGTCTGAAATATGTGTATTTCCGCGTTGTTTTTATTATTATTATTATTATAAGTTTTAAGTCGCTAAATAAGTATAAGCAACATATTATCTTTTTTGGTGAACGTTGAATGATTTAAATGACTAATGTTACACTCAAAAGTATGCAATAAATATTTTTTTACCAAAAATTGGATCGATAACATTATTTGGTGCCCTGAAAAAATGTTCAACCTAACTATAACTTCAAAATTACCAGTATCAATACAATCAATATTATTTTATATTTTTCAGTGCACCAATTAATAAAGTTGGTCCAATTTTTGTAAAAATATCTATGTACTAAAGTCGTTCCTAGTTTTTGTACAAACTTATTTTTATTAGACTACTTTTATTTCTGTATGACAAAAGAAATTCTCAATTTTCTAATCTTCACGAAGCCTAAAATAAATTCCGAAACTGTTAAATGATCATACTATGTTATAAAAAGACAAATGGACAGTGTTGAATGAACTGACAATCGAGTCAAGTTCAGAGCATAGGAGATTAGAGGAACCGGATTTCTCCCACGATGGAATTTGATTTTATTTTGGATAAAACCTCATAAATAATTTAAGAACAAATTATACACGATACACGTTGCTTTCACCCATTTCATTATAGAGAAGTAGACGATAGAAGAAAGAAAAGAAAAAACAGACAGAGACAGTTACATATTAGGTATTCGTATATGTATATAGGTATACATATATAAAAAAATATGAGTAATAACTGTTATATGATGAGATGTTGTAAGTTTGTAGTAGTATAAAGTCTGTGTGGATCTTTAGTTGAGTAGAAATAACACACAGTAAAGATGATGTTTTCAATTTATCTGATATATCATAAGCGGGGCTACTGCAATTAAAATTTGGGTGATTATGCGTTGTTAGAGCTTCTGGTGATTTGATAGTCCATTTGAATAAATCTAATTTTTTACTTAGATTGAGTGTCAATCCATCAGTTCCCGTTTTAAAAAGTCAATAAAAACTTCTAAACCCAAGAATGATATTTGTTTCATTTTTGTCTGTCTGTCTGTATTTTTAACTAAAAATAATAAAATTTTCTAGCTGTTATTACACAAATTCTCAAAATTAACAGTAGGTACCAAAAAAAGGATTACTATTTCTTATTTTTCAATGCACGAAGTAAATAGAACCTAGTTTTTGTAAAAAGTTATTTATTTATAGAACATTTTACTTTATACCCAATATGACATCAACATTGATTATCTATTTTATATATTTACTACACAGTTGAAATTCTGAGTTCTCAGTGAGTACGTACTGAACCGATCTCCAAGATTTATGTGTCAAATTAAGGGGGATAATGCGTAGGTTTGCAGGTTTCTTCAAAATTTACGTTTTTCCTATGGGCTACGTCCTACAGCCCTTCAAAGGTTGACTCAATACAATTCTTACAGATGAATAAAATTCCGATATAATAAATATTATCTAGTAATTCTATAATTTATAGATATATTATAATAGACCCAGTGCTGTATTTTGGTGGATTTTTTTTCGTTCGCTGCTTCTGGAGGATATTTTTGATTTTGAGATTAAAGAAATTACCATTTTGAAGTAATTTATAACAGCGTAGATACAGTTTTTAATGAAAAAGAATCACATAAATATCTAAACATACAAACTTATTTTATATCCTTTCTTATGGATTCATTCAGAAATGAGAGTAATTTACCTATTTAAAGAAATGACTGATTCCAAGTCATTTTCTGATCAGAATTATTGGTAATCATAGCCATTTTCAATTATTCTCTTTACATCGATTGATCTATGTTGACATCGATATATCTCTGACGGATTTAATTTTTATTCCTGCCCAACCTCCAATTATTATTAGTCATATACCTACTTATTTAAATTAAAGCATATATAGGTACATACATATACCAATATATTAAACAAAAGCGCATTAAAAGTAGTTTACACAACAAAGCGACGATAATACTAATAATTCAAAGTATTTTTTTTCATATTGCACAACACAACTAAAACAGCCACAAATTTACAGTGAGACTGACACACAGGAGGTAAGAGGGGAGGGGGGACTGCTTCACTCATATATAGACAATCAAATAATATATCTCCTCCTCCATATTTTGCATGGAGCTGCTTACGGTGTTCGGTTTGTCCCAACTTGATCCACAATTTACCTTTTTATATAAAACGAAACTGGTTTAATTCGCGTACACTCATACAATTTTATATAGTAGGTGAATTTGTTATACAGGGTGTATTAGAAAGGACTCTAACCAGGGTACTACGAGCTCAATGAAACCAGAATACGAAGCTGATTTGATATTGATAAAAACTTTAGCAAAATAATCTGTTCTGGAAATTATCAATGTGAAATTAGCAAACAAAGTTCTTAAAAATTTTCTGTTTGTAGTAACCTTTGTCCACAACTTTTTATATGCTTAGATTGTAGGATAAACCATAAATTATTTTGAATAATTCAAAAGAATATTTGTCTTGGTTTCTGAAAACTACCGTAGATTTATAAGGTTCTGTACTTTCAACAAAAAATTGAAACCTTTGTAAGATAAACACATAGATTATTTACCTACTTAATTTGATTTAGTTACAGCTGCATCTGAGCAGATAACCCTTCCTAAACTCTACGCCTCTGCCACAATTATATTTTTATGATGGATTATGAATTTGCTAAAACTTTCTATATAAACAACCTACCCATTCTACTTAACGAGATTTATTTTTCGACCCTGTAACTCTTAGCCATACTATTTTTGATGGTTTTGGGTTGAATTTTCATATTTCCAGTTAAAATACTTCAAATTTTTACATATACATGAAATATGTAGAGTATTTCATGTCCTAGAATTACTTTCTGACATTTCTTTTGGCAGCTATATTTTTTTCCATAATGTCTTATACCTACTTAACAAAGAAACATACTTCTTCTCGAAATTATAGTTAGGTATATTCATTTTATGAATTTTTCAAAAATACACCTTTTCACTAAGGTGTTAGTCTAGATAATAATATAGAGATTTCGAATGTATCATTTATAGTTTCCATGAAAAAAAAATGATAGACAGCTCATTTTTAGCTTGAGTTTATGTTGTCATGTCGTAAAAGACAAAAACGATATAGCAAAGACAACTGCAATTCACAAACGAAGCAACTTAGTTATGGGGTCAGTTTTCTTGTATTATATGTCTGGTGTGGTCTTGGGAATATAGGCCAAGATTTTGCAGACACCCTATATACTATTATAAGTATGTGGGTACACGCAAACAGTACAAGACCAATATTGTTATCGAGAGAATACGAAAGAATTAAGATTCTTGTGTAACGGCTTACCTACACATACCTAGGTATAATATTCTTTGGAATATCGACAAAACGCGCTAGACCATTCATTTTGATACATATGGAATTAACGACACGTCAAGCAACAAGAGAATAATAATAATTATAAATGACCATTAAGTTTATCAGTTTTTGTCCAAGTGAGTTTTGCGTAGGCGTTAAACCGGGGCAATCGGTAGCATGTAATATTTACATTATGGTTTAGAACTGTAATAAATATTGAAAATAAAAGAATAGAAACTTCTAAAAAAAATTCTGAAAATTAAAAGAAACAAACTTTAGGATATTAAAAAACTTATTATTTTCTATTTCATATATTCGTCTAGAATTAGAAAATATTGTAAAAAAAAATTTGTACAATTCTGTTTCAAAAATGAAAAGTCATATTCCCCCATATTTTATGTTTTGTTGACATCGAACATTTTGCGTTTATATTAAATGTGGAAACATTTTTTATTACTATGAAACAAAATATTCAAAACTCACAAAATGGTGATATTGGTATTTTCAGTATTCAATCAACTTCAAAATATGAAATCAAATTAGTTCTCATGCGAATTTGACACGTTGTTATTTTACGCAGTTTTAACTTTAAACCATAGCTTCAACTATGATTATGAATCTAAATATATGATGATAAATTGAACCAGTTTTTTTCCTGTTGGATTTCCTGTGACCTCGGTGATATTCAAACACGTCTTTCAAAATTAAAAAAATTGAAGCTATAGATATGGAAAGTATACCGACTCGACTACTCTAGGAATAACGGAAGCTAAAAAAACTATTTATGAAAATTGCGCGTACTTAATCAATAAAATAATATAATTGTATAGGCTATCGTGTTTTTATTTTGTTGTTTCCTTATTAAGAATATAATGAATTTATAAGATGAATGAAATGAGCAATACTTCTAAATATACCAAAGGAATAGCTCGAGAGTCTTGAAAATAAGTATAAAAATTTTGCTAATTTAAGTGTTTTTCATTTGATAATTCTATAGAGATTCAATAAATTAAACTGAAAATTAGATCTGATATTTTCTTCTTTAAATTTTCCCAACTTTCGAATACCTAAATGAATTAAAGTATTTTCTAAAAAAATGTATATTATTTTAAATAATTTTATTTTCGTGGACCATACATGAATGTTTGAATCTTAAAATAATCTTTAAATAAACACGTCTCCAAATTTCTGCACGGTATAACCTATTTATTTTTAATATCCCACATTATAATATACATGATATGAATAAAAGACTGGATTTTTTTATGAATATTTTTATACTTCGAAAATTGATGTTCTTTTCTCCGTCAGCGCTATTATAGCCTTAAGGCTATATAGATTGTATAAATATGTAACTGTAAAAATGTATATGAAATGCCTTTAATTGTAACACCTCAGCGATACACTTTTTTTCGGCGTGAAAAAACTAATTTCATCTTCTTCGCTGGAAAAAAATTCGCATACATTCAAACATCGTCACGGCATATAGGTATTATATGTATAAAAATGTTTGTGATTGATGTGGAGGCAGAAGAAAAGTAGATCGAGTTTTAATTACTGTAAAAAGTCCAGTTAACTGGAACCTATTATATATATTTTTTAGATAAAAATTAGACCGACTTTATTTGTTGGTTTATTGGTACTGGTAATTTTGAAAGTTGTGCAATTGTAGTTAATAGAAGACTCTTGGTATCAATTTTACAAGTACCAGCACCAATATAATTAATATTATTTCTGTCCTATTGCCCACATATATTCTTTGCTTGTACTTATTATTCAGAGATCTCTTAACATATTGAATGAAATACGCATATTTCAGATTTTACCATTGCTCTAACTCGGAAAACCGTAACTCCATGGAAAAAATGTTCAATTTAAACGTTTCCGGACATTGCCTTATCTTCAATTCTACCATCTCAGATTTTTGATTTTCGAGAAAAAATGCCGGTTTTTTGGAAGAAAGGAGAGTTCAGATTGGAGTTTTTATAAATATGGGACCAATTCTCAATGCTCAAATGATGAAAAATCATCAAAATCGGAGCTCGTTTACTTTGCAAAAGGCGCGAACATCCATAAGAAAAGACATTCAGACATACAGTCGAATTGTATTCCACCTCCGTTTGCGAAATCAGTCAAAAATATTATCAATCTCCTCCATGATTTGGGAAAACTCAGGAAGTCATGAGTCTTAATTTAAAAGTAGTTGTTGCTTGTGAACTTGAACTATACGATTTACTATCTTTCATGAAAAAAAGCTTGTTAAAGAAGTATTTTTCGAATTGTAGGTAGGTACTTGATTTTCAAAATAATTGTAAAATTTATATGAATGATTCTTCGTCTTCATTTTAATATATTTTGAGATTTCTTTGTTTGTACCTTGCACTTCTTCTCGCATTCTCGTATATATTATACTTCTTTTCATTTGGAATATTCAGATCATAATTTGTAGAGTTCTATCTGATCTTGTTTCTGCCTCCAACCTGATATTCTTTAACGTGGCAAATACTTTTCGATTTTAAATAAGAAAAACTTAGGTGCTTTCCTTAAAACTTATAATACACGGCGGCCAATCTACCTTAATGTACTACCTTGCGTGGAAATCATACTAGTTAAATCGAAAAAGTAAGCGATCGCACCTGGGCGACAAATTACTAATAATAAAAGGTACTTGTGGCATTTGGGGGACAATGTACACGTATCCTTATATATCCTATCATGGTTTTATATAGATACTATATCTGCACATTATCACAGTGCTACTCCCTGATCCACGTCTTGAGGTTCATTATGGCTAATCACATGCCAGTAAAAAAATATCCATTGCAGTGCTTCTGCGATCAATAAAGAAATTATTGTTAACAATCTTTGCTAGTTAGTTGCTAATTATAATAATTTGTCTTATACCACATTGCAAATATAAAATTACATACCTACCAATTTATTCTGTTTAGCTAGTTTGGTGCAAAATGCATTATATTTCACTGTCATACACAATTATTATTAAAATACTAATTTGACAGAATGTAAATATGAATTGCAATCGCTTACAAATTAATTTATTCAAATATATTATAAAGTGATAATGCTATAGCATGCGTAGATAACAACTATGGTGTTTCTTGAACACGATAAGAAATTATTAGGTATTGCAAAATGTACTTACAATATAAAATCGACAACATAATAAAAACATGCAACTTTAATAAGGCTATAATATGCTGGACTTACTTGTAAGTTATGCGCTTTAACGAAGCAGCTTTATTAATTCTCTATAATTTGAATAATTTACTTGGGCCGGCATATTATTCACGTGATCACTTTGTCGAACAACACATGTGTTATTTTTTTGTCGATGTCGTTTTATACATGTTTCATTAGATGGCGGCTATATTTCTATAGCCACTGTTTCCCGAAGGCCCCCATTTCTGTGTTGATTCTCACAATAAAATATTTTTATTAAGTAAATAAACACTATTTTATTATGAGTAATGTTGTTTCCACGGATTCAACCATAGTAATATGACTGGCATTGGTTATGATGATGGTCTGTTTTTGATCACACATCCACTCGAGATGTTTTAAGCATTTTTTTTTCTTTCTAATTAATAAGCACTTGAGAAGCACTCTCTCGAATATGAAGAGGCGCGGTAATTCGGAAAATTATGGTAAAATTGTGGTATTTATGTATGAATGAATAATAATATTATTAAACACGTTTTCAAGTGTCATAGAACTAGCAAGTACCAACGTCTACCAGAAAAATATGTTTCTTGTTTAAAAAAGTTCTTCTACTTGTACTTACATACGATAAAATCGTTAAATAGTAAATTTATCCACCTGAAATATTTTACTAGGTACTTTAAAACTGGCTATTCAAATATTAGAATGTCCTAAGGTGGATAGTACTTAATAATCATGTGTTTCGGTGCTAACTTTATTAATGACCGACGAACCCAAACGGAGGACTATCGGCTTTTTTGGTTTGTGCGCGCGTTGTATATAGTGAACGTACTCCGATTTTGATGATGTTTGATTAAAATGAAAG
Source organism: Crioceris asparagi (assembly GCA_958507055.1). Classification (NCBI taxonomy): domain Eukaryota; kingdom Metazoa; phylum Arthropoda; class Insecta; order Coleoptera; family Chrysomelidae; genus Crioceris; species Crioceris asparagi. The sequence goes on along the minus strand of OY293831.1, from coordinate 11,354,067 downwards.
AGGATACTTCAGAAATGATCCCATATTCATAAAGACTCAAATCCGGATTCGCCTTACCTCCGAAAACCGCCCCCGAAGGGGGTGCAGGGGCAAATTTTCTCTAAATTCGAAAATTCGAGATGGCAGAATTAAAGATGGGATAATATCGGGAAACGTTTAAATTGAACATTTTTTCGAAAGATTTACGGTTTTCGAGTTACATTGATGTTAAAATCTCACATGTTTTGTGTATTTTCGATTTCTTTCGAAAACTGAAAATCTGAGGATATCACAAGAGAGACAAGAATATTTTTAACAATATTTATAATAAATATTTTTTCCTCAGAGTTACAGTTTTCGAGTTACGGCTGTGGTAAAATGGTTAAATCTAAAATACTGCGTATTTCCGCCCTGATGTTCTGAGATTGCTACATAATAACAAGTACAAGCAAAGAATATACGTGGGTAATAGGATAAATACTATCTTCTTTGGTATTAGTGAACGTTCAACGATTTTCGTGACTAATGTTACTTTCAAAAGTGTGAAATAAATATTTTTTACAAAAAATTGGACCGAAATTATTAGTTGGTGCACTGAAAAATACGAAATAATATTAATTCTATTGGTGCTGGTACTTTGGTATTTTGAATTTGGTGCCAAAAGTTATCAATCTAACTGCAACTGCACAACTTCAAAAGTAACAGCACCAGTAGAATTAATATTATTTCATATTTTTCAGTGCACCAACTAATAACGTCAGTCCAATTTTTTGTAAAAAATATTTTTATATCTTAGAATATTGATAGAAATACGTTAAATACAACTTATATGACAAAAAATGCATGACACAGAACGATGAATGATTTCAGACTGCAGATGATACAAACCTTCACCTAAGAATGTTTCTTGTCCTATTGCTCCCAACACTATTAAAAGTATCATAGTACCATTGCATCAAGGACCTAAAGCTTGTTGAGATTGCATCATTCTGTTGGTCTGTCTACATACAGATAACTGAACAGATCTCGGCGGAAACTGGCTTGAAGATACATTAGTTTCCTGTGTTTATTTAGAAATATAATTTTTAATCCATCTTATTTTGATTCCCAAATGTGAACCTCAGAAATGAAAATCTAGATTGTTTTTGATTCATAATCAAATGAGAATGAGTATTCATTTGATTATTTAAATAAATGAAACGGGTCTTTTTTTTGCGAATGAAAAGTCGTGGGCAGAAGCTGTTTTATGAAATATTTATGTTATGTAGAAATGAGACGAAATAAAACTCGCATATTTCTGAAAAGAGCACCAAACAGTTAGGTATAAAGTATATATGTACCTATATATAAAATGCAAATCAAAAGGCAAATGAATTCAAATCAATTCCATACTTTATAAGTCAATTTCTAACCCATTTCTCCGCATGCAATCTCCAAGTAAAATTATTTTCCAAAATATAAATAAAACAAGCGGTTTATAGGGTCTAGACTTGGGACATACACGATTTCTATTAATATTTAAAATGCTCGTGTGGAATATGTGGTGGCAAAATATATTTTCGGTTGTTGTCCTCTTTAATTTTCCCGCCAAAATGCATAATGATAATGTAGTAGTACTCTAACAAGTAGAATTTATTGTTGATATTTGCTCAAAATTTTCTCACTTCATTACTTAACATCAAATTCCAGCTGCTGATGCTGAATAATCATTTTCAAGCAGAAGAAAAAATTCAATGTTAAATCATACACTCATCTAAAAAGAATTCAAATTACTTTACCACAGAGCGTAACAGCTTGTAAAAATATGTATTTAACACTTAATAAGTGACATGTCTGTCGGTATGTGTGTGTGTTTGTGTTAATGGTCTCTTTCAAGATAAGTGTAATTTCACTAGAGTTAGTGGGAATTATTGTTAGTTGATATTTTTATAAGAGAAAATTATCCACACGACGAGTATTATTATGGGAAAAAATGAAGAAGTCAAATAGTTGTCGTGTCTATCTATTAAATACATCGAATGTCCATAATCGTAAAAGGCAAATAAGGATTGGTGAATTTATGTTCTAGTCACTAGGTATCACAAAAATTGTTACTCGCAAAGACAAAATCTTAATTTATGCATTTTAAGTATAACGTGCGCTAAAATCAACTCAGGTACAAATAAAATTTTATAAGTAACAATTGGTTCGGATCGGTAGTTCCATGATATGTTTTTTTGACCGACAACGAACCCAAACGGAGGATATATACAATTCGACAGTATGTCTGCATGTTTATTTTTGTCTGCGCCTTTGGTATAGTAAACGTGCTTCGACTTTGTTTGTTTTTTTCATTTGAGAGAAGAGATTCGAGAAAAGATGGCCCCATAATCATAAAAACTCAAATTCGAAATCTCCTTTCGTCCAAAAACCGCTCCCGAAGGGGTTGGAGCTTGCAAATTTTCTCAAATATCGAAAATTCGAGACGGCAGAGTTAAAAATAAGAAAGTATCCGAAAACGTTTAAATTGAACATTTTTTCAAAAGACCTACGGCTTCCGAGTTTCATCGTTTTAAAAATTTGAAAATCTGAGAATGACTAATTAAAGACCAAATTATTTCTAACATTTACTTTAAACATGTTTTCCATAGAGTTACGGTTTTCGAGTTACAGCAGTGGCAAAGTCGAAAAAATGCATATTTCCGCGACGATGGGATTAGTGAATATAAGCACAAGTAAATAATATACATGGGTAATGGTATAAGCGAACGTTTAACGATTTTCGTGGCTAATGTTACACTCAATAGTGTGAATAAATATTTTTTAGAAAAAAATGGACTTCCGTTATTAGTTGGGGCACTGAAAAATACGAAATAATATTCATTCTATTGGTGTTGGTACTTGTGAAGTTGAAGCCAAAAGTTTTCAACCTAACTGCAACTGCACAACTACAAAAGTACCAGTACCAGTATTATTTTGAATCTATTTTTCAGTGCTTCAAACTAATAACGTCGGTCAAATTTTTTGCAAAAAATATTTATTTTTCAGAAGATTTAACAATAGCGAATGTACGATTATTTGTTTATTATTGGTGTGGTGCGCGTAATTATAGTTCTTTTCCACTTGATAAAATGTGAAGCACGAGATCGCTGGTCTACAAAAGATATGGCTTGAACAATTGCGCGCACATCAGCAGGTAGGTATGTTAATTGGAGAAAAATGTCGAATATTATTCTTGGAATCATGTTGCACACATATAATAATAATAATAATAATAATAAGTAGTAAGTATTTTATAAATAAAGCGTTCCGTTTCTACCCTCAAGGGGCAAACAAAAGAGGCCGGTATATATAGGTACAGAGAACATCTTGCTGTTGTAATATACTCGAAAAGACCTTCCCTTTTGATTAATAATGCGAATATCATATAAGAACAATTGCATATCTCTCCCTCTCTCTCCTCAGTCAGCTCTCTAGCGAGCTTCTTTTGTTTTTGTATTCGTGTTAGAGCTAAAAAAACACACACACAAAGAAGAAGACGAGAACGCGCGCGTTGAAGAAGAAGAAGAAGAAGCAGCGAGATGAAGAAATAACAACAACAAAAAAAAGACGTGCATATAGAAAAGGAGTGAGAGCAAGACCGTGGTGGTGCGTTCAATTGTTTTGATAATAAAAATATGAAAACAGGTAATTTTGTATTCATATTGTACCTATAGAGAAGAGAGCCCCATACCTATACCACCTAACATATATATATATATACAATGTGCTGTGTTCATAAATACCAAGACGGTTATTATTTTAATATTACTTATTGAAATTTTACCATCTACTCTCACAAGACTTACCTTTACCTTATTTGAATTGGAGATTAAATAAATATTAATGGTAGAACAAAATTCTAGACAGAACAAAACTGTATAGGTATATAATACTTATGTACTGTCTGTCTTATTGTTTTCTTGTGTACCTAACTATGGCTGTTGTTATTATTATTGAAAATATGCTTACAAAGACTCTTTATATGCATAATTGATGATAATATGTCGAGGTCCATCCAAGTTTAGGTAACATTTAGGTACGTGTCTTACCTTTAGGCATACTTATATGAAGTATATAGGTATATGTTTATCTACATATTTACTTATATGTTTCTTCAATTGAAGACAGTTATTATTATTATTGAACAATAAGTAGGTATTATAGCAACAGTATGGCAGTTTCAGAATAATTTAATGATTTAAATGAAACAAATTAAACGAAAAATCCGGCAAGTGTGAGTCGAATTCGCACACAAGGGATTCCGTACATTGTAAAAGCTTGTTCATGAGATACAAACAGAAAGACAGATGGATGGACTTAATATTTGCTTTTATAGCGGTAATAGAATTCTCTAAAAACTAGCATAACTTTTTTACCCTGCTTTTTCTCAGATGGTACAATGCTTTTAGCAAAATGCCTTAGACATGTTTTATCAAAATCGTTGGAGCCGTTTTCGTGTTACTCTCTTAAGCAAAACAAGTTTTTTCATAGTAACTAGTGCAAGCAACTCAGGCGAGCAGTATGGATACCCTACAAAACAAAACAAAATCGGTTTATCCGTTCTCAAAATAATCTTGGCTCAGAAGAACAGATAGCTGAAAATATGTTTTTTATTTAGGAGGCGTAATCATTTGTGGAAAACCGTACAGCGACAATTTTACAATATCACAATAATCACAATAATTCTTTGATTACATATATTATTGGGAAAGGGGTAGAAAGTATAAATTGTGCAGTTTCGTAGCCTTGTGGCATTTTTGAACTCTATTTTGTGTAATAAAATGATAATTGTGTATTCTAAATATTCAACTAGATTAAAAACGTCAACGGAACTTTAGGAGTCCTTGTTCATTTCAGAAGCAAATGAAAATTAACTTTTCAAGCACAAAGATATCCTCCTTCATTGACTAACGGTTTGTATTTCTCATACTCAACACAAATTCAATACTTCATTGTATTCTAACATGTATCGTTCAAAAATTCCAACACTCTCGTATGTATTCAATGTAATTATCAGTCCATCATTCATGTTTGTGATATCATATGAATATGAAAACTATTTTCGATAATATTCCTTCTATTCGTGCCGCGGGCATCATTTGAATTGCAAATTCAATTAATATTAATGATGATGGAAGAGAGAATTCGAAAAGAACCAATACGTAAAAAATTGAGCTCGCTCTATTGTTTTAAATATTCCACAAAAAACCGAATAATACCAATCCGTTGGCTATATATAATATTTGGACCTTAAGTTGATGTGTGTTAAGGTTGAAAATGGCCATATTATTATGATATGCTTTTCGCCACTACCCCAGCGCCACGGGTGGCATCTATATGAACCTGACCACCCGTAGGCAAGAAGTATTCGAATTTCCAACAATATTAATCAAATTGTCATGTTCTATTATTCAAAAATAAGAACAATGGTAAGGCGTAAAGGGTTTTGTTGTTTTATTTATTTATTTTTTGTTCTCTTTCCATTTAATTCTTTTATTTCCGAGTTGGCCAGTTGATTTTCTCTCTTTCAAAAAAATACATGCATGATCGATCTTTGTAGAATAATAATTGTCGGCCATGTTTCATTATTTGTTATTCATTAAAAAATTCTCGCTCATATATATGTATTCCCATGGCAAGTTCTCAATTTAATAATAGAAAAACGTTAGCTTATCCGTTTTCAAATAGTCGTTGAAAAATATAGCAGCTTTTATGATAAAAATGTAAATTATACGTCATAACCCTCATGATCTTTTTACCAAACTGATATGAATCCTGGGCCTTCCAAGTTCTAATATATAAAGCAGCAACTACAGAATCTTTATAATGGATATGCAGTTTCATCTTCATTGTTTTCTTCATTGTATTTGAACTTAAGAAAAAATTCCCACAGCACGTAGCCCGTATGCGATCGGATTTCAACCCCTTGAAGATATTATATAGAAAAAAAACCTTGAGTCAACATCAGACAAAGATTATATGTAGAAGAAAAATGAAAACTACATCGTTCGTGAAGCTAACAAAAGGATGGCATACGAAGCATCAATAAAGGGATAAAAAAACCTCTACCACCCTTAAAGATCCTCGCTTTTAAAGGTACGGTGAAAAATTGCGCAATTTAGCAAAAACGATGTGTTCAACCCCAAATTTCTCATGGTTATCAGGTAAATAACAACATCATTTAGTAATCCGGGTATCATCTTACAAAATACGATGTTGAAAGAAGAAAAAAACTCACCACCTTACCCGGCGAGCAACCCTTAACAACTTGAAAGAAGAGGTAAGGGGTGACTGAGCATAGATAGATCATCATCCCCTTTTCCTCTTTGGATAAAGAATAAAAAGCGAGAAAACTGAAATTTCACACAGTTAAAAAAATGCTAAGTATGGTGATGCTATATGTAGGTAAAGGTATTTTACCTAAACTACATCTGCACTTCGGGATCTTGTTCGATCCAACATGAATGCTCACCGAGTGGATTGATATGGGCCGCTGTATTGCCCTAGGATGATTTACTGACATTTCGACTGTATTTGTGGTAATCGTTCTTAATATGTGGTAAAAGGTATAGACCTTGTGATATGGGAAAGATTTATATATATCTATGTATAGGGTTTTTATTAGTTTTAAAATATTTTTTCTTCAGCTGTGTAATATTTCTTCGAAGCTTTGAAAAATGGCATAATTATTATTTCTTAGGGTTATCTATCTATCAGTTTTTTTTTGAGAATGTCATTAATCAAATATTTTCGATTATAATAAATAATATAAAATGGACGCCTCAAGCCCTTTAGATACACAAAATTTGTGTTGTTATTATTATTATAGAATCTCAACGAAGCGTGGACGTGTGGGATATTTTCTCTCGAATATAACATAAAATCATCACCGAAGAATAGAGAATTAATAAATTATTCATCAGTTTCGATATCAAATTCCTAACGAGAATAATGTGACTCATATTCGAGGCGCAGGTTATGAGAGAGAGGATATTTTCTTCCACCAAACATTCCGTTCCTATCTCTCTCTATCGCGCCTTGGAATTTATTATCAGGTTTAAGTAATATTTGATCCAATTTCCTAAACTGGAAATTTGAATTTCTCAAATAGAAGCCATTCAACAATAATTAACTGTTAAATGAAAAAAACATTTTTATAGACCTACATACGTACAGGAAATACGATAAAACTCGATTAAGATATTTACTTACTTATTGTATTTTAGATCACGAATTCATTTAAATCATCATCATGTGGTATTATTTAATACTAGCTGTTACTAGCGACTTCGTCCGCGCAACCTGCCATTGGACGTCCTGTCTGAATCGGCTTAGCCGTTACCGAGATACCCCGGAACATACAGACAGACAAAAAATATGAAAATTCCTTTTTTGTCATTAGTGACACATATTGATCCTTATGGAATTAGTTAAAGCCAGTTATTTTGAAATTACAAACATACACTTCGATTTTATTTATTTGTATAGATTTTTTTCTCAAATAAAAACAGCCTAAATTATTTCTTACAACATTAGCTACATGCCAGTGAAAATCCCGTCGGAATCGGTTCAGCCGTTACGGAGATTAGTACTAACAGACAGGCAGAAAAACAAAAAAATGCTGTTTTATGCATAGGTTAAAATATCACTCGTCGAGCAGAAATATTTAATTGATCAGCAATTAAAGAAATACACAAACCTGAACCAATTTAATAATGACAAAAATATGCCAAATGTCCCTTGCATTTTATATACTTATACTTATACAGAAACATTTGGTTATGGCTAAAGTGAATTTATTAATTTACTAATAGAATTATTTACGTAAATTCAGTACCTTGTCCAACAACTTTAACAATTGAAGCAAATGATCATTTTTGAAATAAATGTATTCACATTTGAATGTAAAAAGCACATACCTGCCACAAAATGACAACGTCAACGATAATAATATGACAGATCAAAGATCGGGAATAAGAGTAACTAAATAAGTAAATATTTATATAATTTTTGTGAGAAAATAAATGTTTATTGGTGGAATTATCTCTTCTCTTTATTATAAATTCCATAATAGCTATTGTTTAAATACCTTTTTGACCGACGAACCCAAACGGAGGAGGTATATTTCGACTGTATGTCTGCGTGTTTTTTTTATATATATATTTGTTCGCGACTTTTGCATTGTAAAGTTGCTCCGATGTTGATGATTTTTTTTCATTTGAGAGTGAAGACTAGAGAAATGATCCTAAATTCATAAAAACTCAAATCCGAAATCTCCTTTCCTCCGAAAACCGTCCCAGAATGGGTTGGTGGGGGCAATTTTTCTCGAAAATCGAAAATCTGAGATGGCAGAATTAAAGGTAAGAAAATATCCGGACACGTTTAAAATGAACATTTTTTTCAAAAGGACTACGGTTTTCGTGTTTCATCGATGTTAAAATTTGAAATCTGTGTGTTTTTACAATTTGGAAGGGGCAATTTCTTTCGAAAATTGAAAATCTGAGAATAACTAATTAAAGACTAAATTATTTCTAACAACATTTACTTGAACATTTTTTTCATAGAATTACCGTTTTTGAATTACAGCAGTGGTAAAATCTGAAATTTGGGTACATAAGTATTTCCGCCGCTATGTTTTCAGATCTCCAAATAATACTCGTAACAAGTACAAGCAAAGAATATACATGGGTAAATGGTATAAGTGAATGTTCAATGATTCACGTGACTAATGTTACACTCAAAAGTGTGAAATAATTTTACAAAAAATTGGACCGATATTATTAATTAAATAATAATAAAATACAAAATAATATTAATTCTCTTGGTGCTGGTACTTGTGTAGTTGGTGCCAAAAGTTTTCAATCTAACTGCAACTGCACAACTTCAAAAGTACCAGAATCAATAGAATTCAAATTATTTTGTATTTTTCAGTGCACCAATAAAATATTTATTACTTTACTGGAATTTAACAAAACCTAACCATCTTCTAAATATACATAATTTACTAATTTAGCTTCTTCGAGAACAAATAGATACATAGATATGTAGATAAAAGTCTACATATATGAGGAATCTCCCAACAAAATTTTATGTCTTCATTTGAAAAAGGCTGTGTACTTATGTAAATGTGGAAGTTGTAAAATATGAATATTAATATCCTTATATGACTGACGCGGCGACATATCATCACTGTTCTTTCTTTTTCTTGTATGTATCTCTACGAAATGTAAATAGTTAATAGGTATTATATGAACAGTTGTTAGAGAAATATGAAGTTGAATGTACTACGTTGTATGTTGTACAATTAATGGCTAATGAGATTTGATATGTTCTGAAAGACAATCAAGTAGCTATTGGTTTGTGTTTGATTATGAGTGTATAGCAGTCATCGTTGCTCAAAATCGTTTAAGCTAAGGAGGATGATAAAGCAGAATATCACAAATTTGAACCTCTTCTTTCTTATTTTGGCATCCAACAATTTGAACGTTTCCAGCTTGAATATTTCCTGAATAAGTTGTAGTGTCTTTGTCCAAAATTGATTGAATCTTTCCATACTATCTTTAAAATATGATAACAATTTTTCTAGTATCAATTTCATGGCAGGATAATGTTTTATTTTTATCCTCATACACATCTTTGAAGTTAGAGTACCATACTGACTTTAAAATATGATATCAGCTGTTTGGCGATGTCAGTTTTATGTTGAGTTTAAGTTAACAATTTAACACATAGCATTCTAACTTTGATTGGAAATGCGTGTGTTCGCCTTCTTCGCATTCCTGAACCGATAATAATTGTGTCTTATGGATAGAAGAAGCAAAGTACCCGCATCATCTCCATGTAGCTTTTGTGGTCAATTCAAATTACGCCTCTTCACTCTTCACTCATAATTCCATTTGGGAAAAAAAGTTTATGAAAACGAACAAAAAAATATACCTTATAATATCTACATATGCACTTCAACTAAAATGCAGCTGTGCATATAATAAGGCTGATGGTAATTTTCGAGTTTTCAGATTATTTCTTCTTCATGGTTTCGTCTCTATAATATGTGTATATTTTTTCAGTAAATAGAGTTTTATTAGGCGTGGAAGTTTTTATTACCGTTTTCACACTGAAAACTGTTAGATGGTCTATCTGTATGTTTGTGCTATCACTTAGCAAGGGGATAAGAGCTGATGAACGCTGATAAATATTTAAATTTTGAAAGTATGTTTGTGGATAAGTAGATAACCTTAACGGCATCGACAGAAGAAAATACATTTTAATAAATATATCTGTATAAATATGTGGAGAAGGAGAATACGAAGAGGGCCAACGTACATTTTGAATGTTTCAATAAATACCTACCGGTACCAAGGTACCGAGTTTCAGTTGGTAAATAAAAACAGCTTTTGATTAAATGCGTAAACCATCTAGTAAGTCATCTTTTTAATAATTTAAGATGCGAGAACTATTCATTCTTTGACTTTTCGACCGACATCCCAAACGGAGGAGGTAAGATACAATTCTATTATGTGCTTGTGCTAAATGGAAGAAACTTTTTGCGGATAATTGATTAATCTTTCAAAAAGTTGAATAAAAAAATATTATTAAAATAACTATATATATGGAATATTCTAGATTTGTTTATGTTTGTTATACCTCATTTTCAAACAAAGTTCTATAAAATAAATACATTAATACTAATTCTTTATCTAGTTATTTAAATAATGCGGTCTTATAAATAATTCTTGGAAAATTCACAATCTTGACATCAATAATAGCATGATATAATAAAATATTTATTATTATTCAAAACCAGTCTATTATAGTAACAACGAAATATATTTTGCAACATTTTTTTTTATTTATCATTGTAAACGTTAACCTATTTTTTCTTTGGAAAAAAACTGATTATTAAGGAAATAATTTGAGCATATTATATACCTACCTACCTACATAGTAACAAAATATTCAAAGTACAAAGTTTTCGTAACACTCTATACTAAATGTAAATTAAATATTACATTATTGTAGGTTATAATAACAAAAATTTTATCATAATAGAATGTCCAATCAAAGTGGCAAAATATGAAATGTTATAATATATTAACAATATAAGTATATAAGTTTTTATTCTCCGTATAGGATTTTACGTCAAGATGTATATTTTTTTCTCTGTTATTTCATATCAAAAACGTTATTGCCATGAAATTACAATAATCGAACGTAATTTTCTATACCGAGAAAACGTATTAAATATCAATTTATTTCAATTGAAACTTAATTTATTAGATTGTTCGAACCAGACATGATCGTCAATACATACCTACCTATATTATAATATATTCCAAATAAATTTGAAATTTTCGGGGTAATGAGAAAACTTTTAATAGTCATATTCTGAAAAATGTTCTTGACGTAAGTATGAACATGCATTAGTGCATAATTTTTTAGTATAAAAGAAGAATAAAAGCATTATGTTCGTTCATAGTCTAGTCAAGCGGGTGGACATAATTATTAAATGATCTACTTTGACCTAATTTGTTATTTATATAGTTGCCTATTCTTTCTGTACCATTTCATAATTCGAAATTATAACAAAAAACATCTGTACCTAGGCCAAATCGTTTGACGTTATTCTAATTGGAATTGGTGTAACCTTCGAGGTTCCCACCATGAATTTCTTCGCAGATCAAATAAGATAAGAACAGTTCTACACAAGGTCTCTGTACTAATATAAAATTGCGAAAAATTTTATGTAAAACGAAATGCATTTTTTTTAAATCCAGAAATTATGAGAATCAATCTATAATTTTTTTTTGCCTGCATTTAAAATCTCAAAATCTTATTTTATCTTTAAACGACTGATTTTTGTAACTACCAGTTTATACAATTCAATACTTAGTACCAACAATATATAAGTTTAAAAATCATATTTGGTAAAATTAAAATAGCTCCTGGGGTTTTATCCGAAATCTAATTACCTAACTATTATATAATATAGTCTGATGTGACTATGTTTTTTGGTTTCTAGATAATTTGAAGGAAAAATTGCTGAATCCATATATGTAGTTTGAATAATCTCAAAAGCAAAACATCAACCTTCTGATAATTATCATAATTTCCATTTTGAGTCACACAAATATACACTTGACAACTCGACTATTTACAACAAATACATCAAATAAATGTTGATAAATTAATGTTATACAGCCTTTTCCTAGAAACCAGATACTTATATACACACATACACGAAACGTTTCCTCAGTGGGACTTTTTTGATGGACGTTGTTTTTTTTTCGTTCACTTCACAAGAATAAATTAATACATTTATGTAGATGTAACATAAAAAAGCAGATTGTTCAAATTATACCAAGTCATCAAGCAGCTGTGTAGTTCGCCTCTATCTATTATAGAATTTATTTAAAATATTCGGTTTTTTTTACTTCTGAAGCAATGGAAATTTTAATGAGTTATCATTATTGTTATTTAAATCTGACGTATTAAGCTTAATAAGTATTTCTTTATATGGTGTGAAGCTTTTGAATTATATATTCTTTTCACATAAATGTAACCTATGTAATCCACTGAAATAAAATTAAACATTTTCTCAAAAGAGTTACTGTTTTCAATTTAGAGGCATGTTAAATTTACAAATATGAGTATTTTGGTTATGTGGAGAAGGCGATTTCTTTCGAAAATTGAAAATCTGTGGGTACTACATGAGAGACCTAATTATTTGTGGCAACATTTAAATTGAACATGTTTTCCTTAGAGTTACGGTTTTCTAATTACAGCAGTGGTAAAATGGTAACATCTAAAATACTTACCTATGCGTATTTCCGCAGCGATGTTTTGATATCTCAATAATAACAACTACAAGCAAAGAATATACGTGGTTAATAGGATAAGTACTATCTTTATTAGTAGGTATAAGTGAACGTTCAACGATTTTCGTCACTAATGCTACATTCAAAAGTGTGAAAAAAAATGGACCGACGTTATTAGTTGGTGCACTGAAAAATACAAAATAGTATTAATTCTATTGGTGCTGGTACTTGTGAAGTTGGTGCCAAAAGTTATCAATCTAATTGCAACTACACAACTTCAAAAGAAACAGCACCAAAAGAATTAATATTATTTTGTATTTTTCAGTGCACCAACTAATAACGTCGGTACAATTTTTTTGTAAAAAAATATTTATCGAGAAATGAAATCTCAATGATTTCTAAATCGCATTATTACTGCTATAAAAATACATTTAAAGTAGAATGTTTGAAAAAAAGCCAAAAACTCTTCAAGCGTTGATGTATCACAGGTTTACTTTGCATCTCAGAATCATGTTGTTGTTTATCATGTTGTGGTTGGTAATTTAAAGTTATTCAAAGAGTACGCGTCCATTTTTTCTTGTGACAGCTATCGACACTCCTCGATTTTGAGAAGAAGAAAAAAAAAGTTAATGAGGTATCGAGAACAAAACCGTTGAATTTCCAGTACAAAGACGTTTTACGCTACACCATGTACGTCCTCCACAAAGTTATTATTATTTATATTCTTTCTTGGATGTACTACAAGTCCCGAAAAATGCACGAAATCATCGAAAAATGTGCCATATCATCCAAATTAATGTAGGTATGTAGCATAGGTATATAATATAAAAATTCTTTCAGAAAGCTTGTTCACAAAATACATATACGAAAGACTTAATGAAAGAGCCCTTGAAAAGGGCTGTAAATATATAATTATAAAGATTACTCTCATGTTTTTTTTTTGGTACTCCACAATAAGCTTGATTTTAATGGGAGGATCTTTTTTAGATAGCTATATGACCAGCATCCCTCTTATTATATTGTTTTTTTGTCATGTCAAAGGCTTGGAACTCTTTCATGTCCTCAACTACAGATATCTACACTAATGAAGTTAGTTTAGTTTTTTTAGTCTAAAACTATCTTTTATAAAGTGTGGGTCAACTTTCGTCGTGGGTGTCCCAATTGATATCCACGAAACATAGAAAACGGCGTTTGAGGTTAGGTCATGATCGGGAACCATGGAGATAAGAATACAATAGAGAGGGAAAATGTAATAGGCGCTACTGAAAGTGGAAATACCGTAGCGTCCTAATAGATAGGTAAATATGATAACGGAGAGAGTTCATTTCTTTTTCAACAACAACATAGATCAATCTTCTGTTTCTTTTCTTCAATTTTTCTCATGGTATACCTGACTCTTATGTCGAGAACAGTGCCATCTGACAAAAAAACTGACGTATATGTATATAATGAGTATTTTGAGTATTATATTGATTTATTAAATTATAAAATTACGTCAACACTATTTAAGGAAGCTCGTCCGCATCATCACAAACGTTTCTTTTGTCCTTGAAAAAAAACATGTCTACCCCAAATTATTGTCTCAACCGAAATTCGATATTTTTTGTGCACCCCGACATATGAACACAGAAGCAACAAAAAACAAAAACGGGCACCTGTTTCGCTGACAGCCCTTTTTGCCCCCAAAATTATGCGCGGGTAGGAAGGCACTATCACATGACCGTGTAACAATAATTATATGTACATTCAAATTTATGGAAGGTGTTGTGTGGATAAACAAGAGATGGAGAAAAAAAAACTGAATGCCCCTGTAGAAATACACAAAAACTCCAGCGGTAGAAATTTTGTATAATTACAAGGCTTGTGCACATCTGCGCTGCACTTTGAGAAATGAAGATGAAATATCGCCTCGAAGCGTTCCTTCGTGTATATCGATTAAAAATTAAAAGAATCTGCTTCGAAAGAAAAACAAGAAGAAAAAAAATAAAGAAAAAAACAAAAGAGCCCATTTTAGAAACAGAAAATAACTAATTTATCATTTATTCAAAACAGAAAACAAATGAATTTCCAGTGTGCCGAGCGGCGGGCAGACTCTCTCTCGATTAAACGGAGGATAGTGAAAGAGACAGATGAACGAAACAAAAGACTCTATAAAGGGTGATTCAATAAAACGGACCGCTTTAAAGAAAGTCAGGGAACATTAAAAATCGCTATTTATAAAATTTACTGGAAAAAAACAAACGCCGTAATGCGGGTCGGACCCGCAAACTAAAAGTTCCTTACCATCGTACCAGAACTGTGTACCTACCTATTACGGTTGAAAAGATACAGCTATTATTAAGAGCGAGCCAAAAATTGTTTTTATTGTATTCAGTTGCGCAGATTTTTAGCGGTATTGTGGTAATTTCAAGTCGAATCTTTTTTCCAATTCAATACAGAAAAGTCAAGAGAACGAAGTGGCCAATAATGGCAATGTTTTGCTAACTACAAACGATTGTTAACACATTCCTCGAAAAATGCCATAAAAACATCAAAAATTGTAGGAGTAAATATTTTTTTTGATTTTCTAGGTTCTATGAAGAACAACAAACAAATAAATTTCACTACAAACATCTACGTCGTTTGTAGTTTACGAATATAATTTTTAATTAATTTTATTTTCAAGTCGGGTTCTAAGTTCGCGGAGCTAATAGTGTCGGCTCAAGCTTTTGAGAATTTTCCAGTTTGTAATTGATTCACCCTGTATATGTCAGAGTACGGGAGAATCAAGTATACTAGTAGTAGTAGTAGTCCTCAACGGACTGTGAATGAAACAAATAAAACAACAACTGTGAGAGGGAATAACATTATAATGAATCAGACGAAGATGAGTAGGTAAATGGGAATGATTAATATTCCAAAGAAGAATATATATATATATATATATATATATATATATAAACAGGGTTAAAAAATTATATAGCCTGAAAGGCTGTACGATGTGTTTTATGTCAGAGAAAAAGAATTTTTGACTTAATGAATATGCTCAATTATTTACAACGTACAAGGAGCGCGCAAGAAATATTATGTTTTAATTCTTGAGGCTTTATTGGTTGAGAAATTCGACAGCAAAAATCCTTAACACAAGCATGTGTTTACATGCACTTTTCGAATGACTATTACAACCTTTTTCTCCAAGAATCATAAACATTTTTGCTAATAATTGATTACTTCATTACAATACTACAATATTGTCTTGTTTTGGAAACTTCTAAACAGAAATAACCCAATGTTATCTGAACGTATTCATTATAAAAAAAATTATAAACTAATTAGAAGATTCCTCAGATTGTATGGATCGGTATATAGGTACTAAACTTTGTTGATTCGTTGATTTCCATCGATTCCTAATAGCTATATTACCTAATGTCATCTCAAACTTTATTTGACCTTTTTCTTTCCAGGCAAGATCTTCGAAAACCTCACCCTCAACCAGATCAAGAAGGACGCGGGTGGATCACCCCCCTCGCAACCTCCAACGCCTCCCTCCACTCCTTTGTCACCGAAATCAAACGATCTCGGCAGACAACACCACAGTATTTCCTTCTCCCACCACAACATAATATCTCAGTCTAGTCAAAAAATACCTCAATCCTTCTCATCGATGGCCTTGTCACAGACGACGCCACTGAACTTGGGTGGCAGCAGGAAGATCTCGTCTTCTTCTTCTTCGCCATCATCATCATCCAGAGCTTATGCTAATGGAGTGACGACATTACAGTCATCACCCGATTTCCCGTACAGCAGTGCGGAACTGGAGGCCATCAGGAACAAGATTAGTGAAGATAGGATACAGGAGCAGAAGAATGCTCTTAGTGGAAGGGTAAGGCAGTATTTTTCTGGATGTATTTTCTTTATAACGACTTGTGGGGGCTACGATCTAATAATGTAAAAAAAACAAAATTATGAATCTAGGAAGCCATAGGAGACTATCAAAATGCTCCCTTATGGGCGTCTTAGAATCTTCACAACATTGTCGTCGAACCTTATTCAAAATAAGAGACGTGATCAGTTTGATGCTAAAACTTTCTAAACTAGCTAATCTTGAATCGATCTAAGATGTTTATGAATATGGCTGAAAATATTTTCGTAGTAGAATACTATCTCAGAAACGTTTTTCGGGATTTCCTATAATTTATAAAAATGTATTTCCGGTTTCCAAATTTTATGTCGAAAGCACAAATTTGCAGCTATTCTTCTCATATTCCTAGTGTCTTCAGTCGTTATTTAAACATTTTAGTGTATACTTCCATATATTCCAAAGACTAATATGCTATGCAAAAAATGGCGCTCTTATCCATTAAAAATGTATTTTCAGTACAAAAATCCGCAATTAAGAAGAAGATTTATGTTTGTGTGAACACGCAATTAAATGAAAACAACAATCAAGCCGTTTTATACCTACAGCACCTAGTTTGAGAATAAAGATCATAGAAAATGATAAGTGGTAATTGTTTTCAGATTTGTTAAAAAATCATACACAAACTCATTCTTCTCTCCCATAATTATTATAAATAACTGTTCATTTTGTTAGATCTATCTTGTAGAGTAAATATTCAAGTTCATTGTTTATAATTTCTTAATTAATATTATTTGTATAGCAAGCACATTGCTTTTTGATGGAAAAAATGTGAGAATTGGGTGAAGATTATAATGAATCGAGATTGGAAGCAACGATAACGAGAAAAAAGATTACTTTTTTCTTCAATTTAATCAGTTTGTTTTGTGGTGTGAAAAAAATCATAGCATAGCAACAATAACTATGGACATAAAAGCACCAGAACAAAATCCAATTATTTAGTTACATACAAGCAAGAATTTGAAAAAATACAAATTCCTTCAACAATAACAATTTGTCGCTCATAGCCATTTTGCATATTTTTATTTTTATCCTTTATATACCTACTTGCACAATATACCTAATACTTATATGTCGGAGCCACATTCTTTACATAACTATTGTCCACAATATATTTATTATATTCACATGAAACAAACGAGACGACATAGACTCTTGGAAATTATTTTCATTTCGTAGCCCACTTTTCATCTAATTAGTGGTTGATTTACTGCAAAATATTTTAATTCGTTTAGGTACATAAAGAGATCAAACACACGGCATTATATACTCTATATTTTGAATCTTGTCTTATTATTTGAATAATAGGCATATGCATGTGAAACTATTCGTATTTATATGTGTGTGTAGATCTTTCTGTCTCTGTAATAATCCTAGAGAAATAATAGCCGTAGGTAGTGGTGCTTGCTTCTATTTCAAAGCTATTGCCAATTACTTAAAATATTATAATGGGTTAGGTAGTTTGTCTGCAACTACTGCATTTATAGATTTTGTGTTAATTCTGCCAAATTGTTTCACCATTTAGAGCACCAGCACACGTGCTCTGTCAATTAATTCTATTCCGTTTCCATTTATTTCTTACTGTATTACACAGGGGATCCCCATGTTTATTTGAAATTGCAAAAGTAGGCAAATGGTATTCAATCTTTTTTTAGATTGTTCTTTTATCTCTAAATTTGGCTGTAGATGTAGTTTTTCTTTGTTATTCTCTAACGAAACAATGACATTTTGTATGCAGAACAGGCATTTTAATACTAGGAATTTCCTTCCGAAAACGGGAATGTTTCTGTATCCCTAAAAGGATCTTTGGTATGACTTTATTTAAGTATGTAAGGAGAAACATTTTGTATTTATTAACATTTTGTTATATTGTTTTAGGGCATTTTTCCTACAAATATTCTTCCATACTCTCAAATTGCAAAGACTGAATCAACTAGCCCCCCTCTACTGGAGCCCAGCCCTTTGAATGGTAAGTACAATACAAGATTTAAAGAACAATAACTATTTAACATATTGCAACAATAATCATAATACGACTTCTCCAATATGAAATAACTACAGCATGACTTAATATATTCTGTCTATGTATTGTTCTTCCATAGCGTCTTTCATAGAATAGTATGGAAGGTTTATTTGTTAAAAAACGCGATAATGAAATGGCCACGAAGACAGACAGTATAATTGACCATCTTCTTCTTAGGTAGCTATTATGGATTTTTCTAAATACTTCGAAGGCGATAGTTCCCGGTGCAACTAATAAATATAACAAATTAAATTATACTTATGTTCTATGAGTTTTTGGCTCTCAACGCTAGCTCGCCTGGCAGTAGTCCAATTTATTGATAAATAATTTACTCTATATCAATTTTATACTTAAACTACATTGGCGTACAAATTAAGAAAGTATAATTAGTGAAAAACAAAGGTTCTACGTCTATGGAATGATATTGTTTCTATAATTTCGATATAAGTTTGTTTTCCTTCAAAATATGAGATTTCAGCAAAATCACATAAGCTTCGAGGTTATATAAAATAATTTATCAAAATACAGAATCAAATCAATCAACAAATAGTGACATTCATGATCCATGAAAATACCATTCGCCAATTCCACGTACAATTTCAGCTATAACTTTTTTTTATAGTCTTCAATACTTACAAGCAATAAAAAGAATGGTTAATATATACCTAAATAGCCCTTGAGTTCCATCTCAGAATTCCTTTACAACACAGTAAAATTATTTCTTTCGAACGTGCTTATGGGTACGTATTCGCGTATCAAAAGAATTATATACACAGATGTTTTTAAAAAGCATTTACACTCTAACCACAATAATAATGAAATTGCAACGAAAACTCTCTTTTGTCTGTCTGATGATGAAGGACGTTTAATATCTTTTTATTTATGTATTTATGTCTTTTCTGTGAAATATGTCGTCGTTATAATTTGTGGAGATGAGGTTGGAGAAAATAATGTATCGCTCATGTTGCCAAATCACCTTTGAAATAATTGATAATTATATATTGTAGATTATTGCACAGGAAGGCGTCTTGCAAAGAGAAATAATTTGGCGCCAAATTATGACAAATGACATTTGTCGGCTTTTTTTAATGCATCAAAGTACGTAAACGCAACCAAAATTAAAAGTATTAGCCTGGCCAGGGTTAAAATGGCCGTCCGAAATTGACAGATATATGGACTCAAACTCAATATAGGAAACTGACATAATTTAGGCATAGCCAGGCTCAAGAAGACAGGAAACAAAGAGAGTAAACTTCCTATGCTTCTCTACGTAGCCACATGACATTACAGAAGTTGCAAACGCCTCGTGTACGACGAATATTGACGAACATCTTAATATTTTTGTTATCTTTATTTATCTTCGTGATCATGATATGCTGTCTTTTTGCGAGAGCCGCTTGTTGCGCACGGCATGGTGCGCAAAGACGCATTTACAAAAGATATGCATATGAAATTTTACAAGATTTTTAGGACGAGTTTAATCTCCTTGTTTCCAGTCTTCTTGACCCGGCTAAGGGTTTGTTTTTAGGAACAGGTTGATATAGTAAGTAAGAAAAATCGTCGCCAAAGTCGTGTTCTAAGAACACCATTTTCCCATTTTTTTATTAACAAATTATCCAAAATAGCGACATCCGCCTCAAATTTATTAAAAGTTCTGCTAACATACATCTATTTTTGCAAACATTTGATTTTTAGGGCTTTTATAGCAAAAGCTTCTAAACTAGACTATTAACATTCATTGTAATTTTTTGCGAATATATTCTAAGTAAATTGATAATTTTAGAGAAATTATTGATTATGCTATGTTGTGCATCTTTGAAATTATTTTTCAAAATAAGATATTACCAGCCCGTTCATTAAACACACTTGTTGGTAAGAAAAAAAATCATCATCATTAACTGCAGCAAACGTTGAAAATATGTCACATACCCTCATCCGACAACCATAAAATGGGTGTAGGCACCATATCTGGATATTAAAGTTACAATGTAATTGTATAGAAAATTAAATTTTACGACATTATATTTACTTGCATTTATTCACCAACATAAATTTCAATCAAAAGAGCTTCGATAAATAAAATGTACATAACATTTGCACCGTATCTTAAGCTAATATTTAATGGGTACTTTACCAATGGTGAGCAGAGCAGTGAAAAAAAAGAAGTTATGATACACCTCGTATACAAAACAACATTATATACTTTGGTAAATGTACTTTGTCCTGTATCTACTACTATACTACTATGTCTGTCGTCTGTTCGAAATCGTGTGATAATCGAGAGAAGAGTTTTGCAATATATTCTTAATACTAATAAAATGTCAAACGTAAAGGTAGAGGATCTGTTATGTGTTGTTATTGAATGTCCCTTTGACACTTTAAATATCCACTAATGAGACCAAATGGACTTTGGGTGTGGAAATTCTGCATCAGCTTAAAGATGATATAATTTGTCACTTTTAAGAGCTTCGTTAAGAGTTTTACACATTTGATAAGTATGGAGCGATCAAAAAAAATATATAATCAACCCCAGTATGCCAGGGAATTTGAGTTTTTGCATACACATATACATGAATCATCTAAAATTGCTTATTTTTGATATATCACATATTACTTTGAGTGGAGATATTTTATTTAGCAACACTGAAACCACTGACATCCAAATATTTTCAAACTTGACTTTGCTTTCAATGATAATCGTTATTTGGCGTTGTCCAAACGCTCTAATTTCACCATTTCATCTAAACGCGCCCAATTTTTATGATGACAATCTCAACTATACCTTTTCTCCAACTGTAATTCAGAAAGCATCAATTTAACTTCAGAAGATATCAAATGTAATTCAGAATAATCAATTAAATTTTAGAAAGCGTCAAATGCATTTCATATTAGTCAGTTGTAATTCGGAATTCGTCAAATGTTTTTCATATTAGTGCATTGTAATTCAGAACAACTCGTCAAATTTAATTCAGAATTTATCAAATGTAAATTAGAACGTATCAAATGTATTTCAGAAATACGAGTTTCAAATATAAATCAGAAAGCATCAGATGGGTAATTTGGAACATATGTGTCAAATCACGGGTAAACGTGGTGATTAGTTTTGTCAGTCATATTTGTTCATTGTTTTTGATTGTAAAAAGCAGCTATACACTTACCAATTTGCCAAAATGAACTACAAAGACAATTGTGAAGTTTTCCGACCTACAATGATAAGAAATACATTTGATGCTTTCTGTTTTACATTTGATACGTTCTGAAGTAAATTTGACGAGTTCTGAATAAAAATTCACCAATATGAAATAGATTTGACGAATTCTGAATTTCAATTGACCCATCTGAAATTCATCTGTATAGTTCTGGATTTCAACTGACTAATCCGAAATACATGTGATGCTTTCTAAAATACAATTAACTATTCTGGATTACAGTTGACGACTTCTGAAATACACTTGAAAATGTTGTAGTTCCTAACCATTGTAACTGTATAAATATTTGGCATAAGCACTGACCATGAACCGTCAAAGATGAAGATTTGTAGGGAGTATGTCATTGTCCGGGCACGGGCTTGGTATCTTAGTGCCTATTCCGTAAAATTATATAGTTCAGTGTTTCTAGTTACTATTTCATTTGGATGAATTATCTGATACTCATACAAAGAAAAAAATTCATTAATTGTTTCACACATTCAGTTCAGTAATTTCATAATTTTGCGGCTATTATCCGAATATTTTCGGATACCGACAGAAACATATCTAAACAAAAAAATAAAAGTGACAGAAACTATTTACAATCAATTATCAGTCGTAGTCGCAATTTTGTGGAATAAACCATTCAATAATATAACACACATTGAATATGTCTGTAGACTGTTCCAGAAACAGAGATCAATTAAAATCTCACATTTCACTTCTAAAAATGATAAATTAATGGAAATCCATTATCATTTTGAATGCCACAAACAAGCGCTTCAACTTTCATAATAATAAATATAGTATTATTGATACAGGGTGGCCAATCGAAAACGAAACTGAGCCATTTTCAGGAAGTGTGTCATTATTTTAGGAAAAAGCAGTAGGGATCCGTCTCTTTTTGATTCAGGGGGAACACTTTTTTCATTATTTTAGACTCCAACACTTTTACCCCCTAGTGCGGGTAAGAATCACCCCGAAATAATTAAATAGCATTGGGGCTCGAGTAAGATGTCTTTTAACAGCTCTTGTAATTCCCCTTACAATAGTCTTTAAATTTTGGAATTCCGCCTAATACTTTACAGTTTAAAGTGTAAATGATGGTTTGCTGCTTAACTTACTACTTGGTTGATTAAATGTTCAAACTGATGACCATCTACCTGCATAAAATAATAAAGATTGTGTTCGAAACGTTCGCGCACATTCCGAAGCATTTCCGGAGTGATTCGACGACACTCGTCAGTCAAGAATAAGTCTTTGACGCAAATCTTCTAGCAACGCTGGTTGTGTTCTGTAGATTTTACTTTTAGGCGGAATTTACAAATAGGGAATACTGAATACACCAGCTGTTAAAAGAAATCTTACTCGACCCTCAATGATATTTAAATATTCTAGGGTGATTCTTACTGTCACTAGGGGGTAAAAGTGGTGGATTCAAAACTACCAAAAAAAGTGTCCCCCTGGAATCAAAAAGCGACGGGTCCCTGCTTTTTCATAAAATAATGACACACTCCCTGTAAATGACTGTTTCATTTTCGATTGGCCACCCTGTAGGTATATACTATGTCAATAATTTCGAAAATTATGATGATTCCGTACTTTAGTATTTCTCTCTAACATTTAATATTAAATACGCATTTAGAATATCGAAGAACGTAAATAAAATAACATTACAGAGATATTGAAGCTCATATTATTCACATTTAGATGAACAAGTAAATATATACCTAATGGATTTTATGATGTATGTACGTTTGTATTTCTGTTTCTGTGTTAAAACACATTTACACAAATAAAAAGATACTCTATATAACTTTGCTGTTGAGTGTGTGGACCAGACATCCGTTCTTCCAAGTTTTTTCTTTTTTTTTTCTGAACATTATCTCTTCTTCACAATATGGCTTTGCAAGCTCAAGCAAATGGATGAAAGAAACGGAAAATAATAAAAAAAACGGATAATTATACTCGGCTTGTGGGAGATTCCCTTAGGTATATTTATATTATTAAGGTTCATATTTCTGATGGAAAATTCAAATTGGGAAATATTCCTATGCTACTCCGCTCATTGTAATTATTATATTATTATTAAGTTATGCAGTTAGAGGAATAATATTAATTCTGTTGGTACTGGTAATTTTGAAGTTGTGCAATTGTAGTTAAATAGAAGATTCTTGACACCAACTTTACAAGTACGAGCAGCAATGGAATTAATATTATTTTGTATTTTTCAGTGCACCAACAAATAAAGTCGGTCAAATTTTCTGTAACAAACATTAGTCATGAAAATGGTTGAACGTTCACTAATACCAAAGAAGATAGTACTTATCCTATTACCCACGTATTTTCTTTGCTTGAACTTGTTATTATTCAGAGATCTCAGAACATCGCGGAGGAAATACGCATATTTTACGACTGCTTCAACTTGAAAACCGTAACTCTATGGAAAAAATGTTCAATTTAAATGTTGCTACAAATAATCTGGTCTTTAATTTGGCCGTACCAGATTTTAAGATTAAGTGAAGCGTCACCCAAAATTAAGGCAATCTTTTTAAATAACGAAATTGTACAAAAACTGGATGGATAATAATTTAGATTTTTATTTATCTCTGCGAATGATGTATTTGAACAAAATGTAAACAGAAAACAAAGGAATCACCATTTCTATAAAATACTTTCTTTTTCTCTATGTCCTCGTAATATTATATGTGACTCACTCAAATCTCTTATTTCGATATGACGAAGAAAGAACTCTTTTTTT
This sequence comes from Crioceris asparagi, assembly GCA_958507055.1. Taxonomy (NCBI): domain Eukaryota; kingdom Metazoa; phylum Arthropoda; class Insecta; order Coleoptera; family Chrysomelidae; genus Crioceris; species Crioceris asparagi. Next base: position 11,329,382 of record OY293831.1, on the reverse strand, counting down.
GTTGTTGTTCAATCCAGACCAGCTCAGCATTCACACGTGTGTGTTAAATTTAAATATAATAAAAAGTACCAAAATAAAAGGGTTTAGAATTTCAGATTTTCTATATAAAAGGGGCTTTACATAATACAAAAAACTACTACTACTACTGCCTTATTTATCTTTTAACCCTTTTGAAATATCAAATAAAAGAGAGTTCACATAGACGTTTTTAAGGATTTTAACAGTCGACCAACTCAAATTGATCAATGCTATACAATCGAAACGTTGTACACTAACACAACCGGTCCACATTGTATAATTACAGTGGAACAGAATGTGAATCGGTTGTGAACTTTGTTGAGATGTTCAATGCTGATATGGTCGAGCGGGTCTTAAAAAACCTACAGTTTAAGTAGTATTTATACGGTGCCTGCAGTACATAAGGGTTTATTTTAAATATATATATATATATAGTTTTATATACGTAATCTGGGGGTGCCCTGATACTTGCTCGAATCTATATAAATCGGAAAGGGTCTCTAAACATATATATAAAAGGGTTATAGGGCTGCTGCTGCTGCCGAATTTTTAATAACCGAAAATACTAATTTCCAACAACAAGGGCCTTCCATCCATCCTCATCCTTCAATAATAAAGGATCGAATTTTACACGTGACAGATTCCATGTCAAAACCGGATAGATTTTTGTTGTAATATAATAATACATGTATTGGTCTAATATTAGAACGCGATCGATAAAGTTTAAAGTTCTGTTAGTAATCTGTTGATGGATTTATCCGTTATTTTCTAAACAGAAGGCATTTTTGTTGACAATGGTAATCAATATTTTTTTGCCATTAATGCTTCGGTAATAAAATAAAAAAAAATATAAATACATAAATTAGAGAATTGTTTCGAAAATAGAAACAAATAAATACCTACTTACTTACCTTTTTATTGATCGACGAACCCAAAAGGAGGAGGTATACAAGTCGACTGTCAGCATTTTGGATTTGTGTGCGCGCTAAACGTAATCCGATTTTGATGATTTTTGATTTATTTGAAAGAGGTAACTTGAGAAATGGTTCCATATGCATAAAACTTCATTCCTCCAAAAACCGCCTCCGAAGGGGGTGGAGGGGGCAATTTCTCTCGAAAATCAAAAATCTGAGACGGCAGAACTAAAGGTAAGACAATATCCGTAAACGTTTAAATTGAACATTTTTTCTATAGAGTTACGGTTTCCGAGTAAGAGTAGTAAAATCTGAAAATATATATGGATAATAGGATAAGTACCTACTATCTCCTTTGTTATTAGTTTATGACTGCAGTTACACTCAAAAGTGTGAAATAAATATTTTTTACAAAAACTTGGACCGACTTTATTAGTTGGTGCGCTGAAAAATACAAAATAATATTAATTTTGTTGGTGCTGGTACTTTTGAAGTTGGTGCCAACTTCCAACTTCCCAGCAGCAATAATTGAATTAATATTAAGTATTTTGTATTTTCAGTATCCTAATGTCCAAATGTTCTCGATATACCAGGATACAAAAGTATACTTCTTCTGTGTCAGGTATATAAATATGTTGTTAGAAAAAGACAGAACTATCAACTACCTAAATCAGTCCATAAATAATTTATAAACGAGATTTTAATAATAGTCTGGAGCAATTAATGCAAAGAACTATAAAAGTATATTATGTATTTCTACATGGCAAAAAAAAGTATGAATGAACTTTTTCGAATTATAAAGCAATTAAAAAATATAAATTCGTTCTCTGTCAATTAGAATAATTAGAGTAAAGTCGGTATATATGGAATAGTCGGGTAATATGGAATTTTCCATAATTTTGAAACAGGTGGCTCTATCTTTTAAAGAGGAGCGGAACTAGAAAGTTCGTTAGAAATGTAGGTTGTTGCAATAGAACAAAATGACCAGTATAAGCCACCAACGCCACGAAATTTGTGGTTATGATTTCGGTGCATTTAAAGATTGTGCACGGCATCAGTTAAAATCTTTTTGTGACTACATTTTGTGAAAATAAATTTGTTTAACCTCAAGGTAAGTTTGTTTAGGCATAGAATAGTCGACATAGTGACCATTTGGTTTCATATTTTTCATTATAAGCATTAGGGTACTAGTTTTGTTTACATTTCGTGGGGTGGCTAATATGAGATATTCCATATTTCCTGCCCAACTACTATCCCATATTACCCTTCAAGTATGTGATTATGGAAAATTTGTCTTTTCAGAAATTATGCATACTCCTTTGCCAAAAAAACGAAAGCAATGGAGTAGTGATAATATGGCAAACGCTATCGAATCAGTAAGGAATAGAAACATGGGATATTTGGCCGCAGCAAAAACATTTAATGTTCCACGTGCAACACTTTTTCGCCTCTGTAACACTGACGGGCCTCCAGCAATTGTCAGTAAGACGAAGTTGGGTAAAAAACCAGTTTTATCATCGGAGTTGGAAGAAGAACTAGTTCGGTATTTACTCATAATGGATCGGAAGTTTTTTGGACTTACACGAAGGGATGTCCGAACTATGGCATTCCAGCTTGCTAAACGTAATAATATAGCACATCCATTCTCACTTTTGCGCGAATCTGCGGGAAAAGATTGGTTTTCTTCCTTTATGAAAAGGCATAAGACTACATTAAGTTTACGAAAGCCCACTGGAACTTCTCTAGCAAGAGCTGTTGGTTTTAACAGAGAGAATGTTGCTGAATTTTTTGACCTACTAGAAAAGACCATGACTGCGCAAAACTATGACCCTCACCAAATATATAACGTTGATGAGTCGGGGTTGTCTATTGTGCAATCGAGATGTCTAGAAGTGATATCGCTAAGAGGCAAGCGACAAGTAGGAGCTATCACGTCAGCAGAAAGAGGCTCTCTTGTAACCATAGTTATGTGCATAAATGCAGGAGGTGATTTTGTACCGCCCATGATCATCTTTCCACGCAAAAAGGCAAGTGATCAGCTGAAAAAAGGGGCACCTGCAGGATCGTTGTTTGCTTTTCACCCATCTGGATGGATCCAAACAGATTTATTTACAAAGTGGTTTGATCACTTTCTAGAAAAAACCAAACCTTCAGCAGCAAACCCAATATTGCTGGTGTTAGACGGTCATCACACTCACACTAGGAATCTAGATGTACTTATCAAGGCCAAAGAAAACTTCGTAACTATTTTATGCTTGCCACCACATACAACGCATAAATTACAGCCCCTTGATAAGACCGTTATGGGTGCGTTAAAGACCTTTTATAATGAAGAAGTAAGAATCTTTATGAGAACCGAAAAACGTGCAGTAACACATTTTGATATTTGCCAGTTATTAGGAAGCGCCTATCTCAAAGTGCAGTCCGGGGAAAGGGCTGTTAAGGGGTTCAGTGCCACTGGGATCTATCCTTTAAAAAGAAATATATTCGCTGAAGAAGAATTTGCAGTCGAAATGCAAAAATCCAATGAACATTTGTCAGATGATATTGCACTTACAGATAAGAAGCAAAATAACTCTCCTATTGTTTATCCTAGTGACATTATTCCAGTACCAGATTTAATAAAGAAGTCAGGAACTCGGGGAAGAAAATGTGGACGTTCTAAAATAATTACCTCCACACCGAACAAAGAAGAACTAGAGGAATCAATTAATCTTTCACGACAAAAAGTAACTCGAAAAATAGTTGATGAACCCGGATCGAGCCCTGGACCTAGTGGATTACAAACTAAAACACGTAAAGTCACGAAAAAATGTGTCTCCTCTAGTTCCTCTGAGTCAGAGTCTGAACCAGTAGTTGATGGTTCATCTGATGAAGATCTGCCATTAAGCTGCTACACTAAAAAGCCAACTAGTGATGACGTGCAATGCATTTTTTGCCAAGAAAACTTTTCCACGAGCCGAAGTAGAGAAATATGGGTGATGTGCGTAATCTGTAATGAATGGGCTCACGAAGCATGCACAAATGCAGAAAAAGATGTTTTTGTATGCGACTTCTGTAACTCTTAGATAGGTATGTTGTTTTAGCGAAACGTTTTGTGTGTATTAGCTCTATTCCATATTACCCTATATGACCATTCCATATTAACCTCCATTTTTATATTCGAGAAAAAATGCGTTTTTTTTAATATATATTTTTTTTAAATACTAAATGCAATTTTATTTCCAATTTAGTACTAGTCATTCTTTGGAGATACTTAGAACTATTTAATAATGTAACATTGCAGCTCTAAACCTTTAAGTTTCCACGTTATCACTATATTAACAATTGGTATTCCATATATGCCGACTTTACTCTATTATTACGCAAAGTCGGAACCTCAATGTTAATGGCCATTTATTCTTTTCAAAGTCAATGTCAGTTTTTGTTGTTTTTTTTCCTTACCCCGTTTCTGGTAGAAAAAAAATGTTCTCAACAATATTAAATATTCATTAGAATAACCTACCTAAAGATGACGGAGATTGTTATATAACATAGGTAGTTAATATATATTTTTATGAATCAGTTAATTAATAATGATGTCTAAAGTTTGTTGTTGTTTTTTTTACCTACTAGAAACTCTGGAGTTTTATACTTGACTATAAAAAAGTCATCAGCAAGAAAGTAATACCTACCTATTTCAGCTTCTTAATATTTTCAGGTTCATTCATGTTAACAATAGGATATGAATGTAATTCGATTTCTTAAATAATGAGAATTTTTATAATTAACGTAAATGTTCCATTTGCTTGTTATTCAAATCTTTCAGCGTTTTTGATCCTGTTCTAAACCCACAGGCTATTCCTTCTCCGCTAGGTTAAGATCAGGCGATCTTGGTGGCCATGAAGCAAGATCTAATGATTACTAGCGGATTAGTGTTGGGTGTTGGCCTCACTTAGATTTTCCATAGGAATTTGCATATCTCGAAACCCTGGTCTGCCTAATTTCACTTTGTTCAATCCCACGTCTTTCATATCTGCGAATCAAATTGCGGTACACTTTAAATAGTAGGGGGGCAGGCCTACTCTCAAACTCATTTTGGTACGAAATCTCCATAATACAGCAATGTAATTTCTACCACATTCGTAATATAGTGCTGTACTAATTCAATTCTTTTTAGTATAATCCTTTCTTACTAAATCAAATCAATTTAACAATATTATCGGTGATTCTATATATTGTTGTCCCTGAGACAAAGATTTGATTCTTGAAATGTGTGATCAAAAATATCCATCACCAACAAGGCATAAATTATTATCTCCTCTATATTTTATATATATTTTTATCCATCTCTGATGAAATACTAGACTCACTGAACAGCCGCTCCTCGTCATCATCATTCTGTTAAATAACATAATATTCAAATGATGTATGTAATATAATAGAGCAAGCAGATGGTTGAGCAAGCAGAGCAGCAGTAACATACATTTATACTTGTATGTGTGTTTTTTTTATTCTACTTCTTCTTTTATCTCTGTATTTTCCACCGGAATTTATTTATAATCAACACAGTTTTCACCGTCTGTATAAAGAACGATACAACGAATTGTGTACTTTTTCACATTATCATAAAAATCATCATCCAGTAAGATGTGATAGTAAAGATGGAAGACAGACAGATAGACACGTGGTCTTGTATGTCATCGTTCCTTTCGTATTATTAGTGCATTCCTAATAAAATAAAACAATTCGCATTAATTAGTTTCGTAAAGATGACAAACGATATAATTATTTTTGATCTACGGCATACCTATCAGTTTTTTTTTTCTATGTCCATTTGATTGACAATTAAACAAATTAATTGATAAGGCGATACGAAGAAAAACCAGTTGACAGAATACCTTTAGGATTGTGTAGATATTTTGTCTCGTTTCACTTTATCCGGATATCGGGTGACATATAAAATGTAGAATCGCAACAGACTCGATTATTTCAACAGTTTTATTTTTTCAACTGCACCAGAAATGAATGACAAGTAAGGGTATGTGGATATGGTAAAAGAAAAAAACTCCATCGAGTTCATTGACCGAGTTAATTAGGAATTCAAAGTAGACTCGAAATCACGGCCAGTGAAACATAAAAAATATTCCATCCACTGCCTTTTTATAAATTTGGTTTATTGTCACACACAACATTTTCTACAATTTTCAGTGTACCTAGATTATAAAGAATAAAAAGTACGTTGGGAAATTTTAAATGGATTGAGCTTTTTCAACATATTTTTTTAGCTTTCATCTTGAGAGCCATTCCAATAGGACTCTCGGAATTTGATATTGACGTTGAAACTGTAGCAAACAAGCAAGCAAAAAAACCATTTGATTTGATAAAATGGCATGGACAATCATAAAAGTCGTACTATAAAATGGTTTATGGGGCAGTACCTACCTATACCTAGGTATATACATGATACTAAAAACTTGTTTGTATTATGGCGAAAATGAAGAACGCCACACTTGGCTTTATAGTTATATACTACTAAATCACGTTTTATTATATTTGAACATTTATTAGAAGTTCTTGTTTTTTGACCGACTTCAGAAAAAGGAGAAGGTATACAATTCGGTTGTAAGATTGCTTTTTTTATGGCTGTTCGCGCGTTTTGCATAGTACTCCGATTTAGACGATTTTTGTTTCATTCGAAAGAGGAGAGTTGGGAAATGGTCCCATATTGAGAAAAATAAAATCCATAATCTCCTTCCCTCCAAAAGGGGTGGAGGAGGCAATTTTTCTCGAAAATTGAGAATCCGAGACGACAGAATTAATGAAAATTCCATATCCGAAAATGTTTAAATTGGACATTTTAAAAAAATAATCATACGTTTCCGCGCTACAGTCTAAAATATGTGTTTCAGCTATGTGGAAGGGGCAAATTTTTCCGAAAATCAAAAATTCGAGATTTGAATTTTGGAAAGGGGACCATATCCGGAAATTTTTAAATTGAACATTTTTTTAAACGAGTCACGGCTTCCGAGTTTCGCAATGGTAAAGTCTGAAATATGTGATATGCGCGTTTCCGCTATGTACAAGCTAAACCTACCTATATCTTTTTGGGTATTAGTGAACGTTCAACAATTTCCATGACTAATGTTACACTCAAAAATGTGAAATAAATATTTTTTACCAAAAATTGGACCGACTTTATCAGTTGTTGCACTGAAAAAATACAAAACAATATTAATTCTATTGGTGCTGGTAATTTTGAGGTTGTGTCGTTGTAGTTTGTTGTTATAGGCACCAAGTCCACAAGAACCAGCACCAATAGAATTAATATTATTTTGTATTTTTTCAGTGCAACAACTGATAAAGTCGGTCCAATTTTTTGTAAAAAAAATATTTATTTCTTAAATCTTTCATCCGCATTATTCCAGCTGGAACCTAACATCACCTAATAAGTATATTGGTATAATGAACATCAAATATTCTTACTATCTACAATTAATTGTTCATATTCATATATTTATATATGCAGTGTAAATTGTTACAATAGATATATTTTTTGGACGTTCGTTGACTAGCGCTACTACAGCGGAATTGGGACAAATTTTTGGGACCGGTCACTATTTAAACGAATTAAATCATGTCACACTCAATTTAGATCAATTTAACACATGTTTTTCTTAATTTATGGATGTTTTTTTCTCTTCTGTATACGTTGTACCATTAAATATGACTCTCTCTCTAATATAAATATCGAATATTGTTGCAGTATTGTATAATTTAGTTACAAAAAAATCTGTAACGATTGAAAAAATTAGTGTAAAATTGGAATAGATACTTAGTTGTTTAAACAATAATAGCTCAATATGTTTTGTTTTTGGGAAATTTACAGATGCAAGACTTTAGAGTAACTTTTAGCAGTTTATAGTGCAAAATAATAGCACTAGAGAAATCTCGCGGCCTCAATCATAATTTGTAGGAAAACCTTCATGAAAATCGTAATTAACTCTTTTCTCGTGAGCCAGACTCGCACATAACTGATTTTTGTTATTGATGCTACTTCAAACCTTTACAATGCGATTTTGTCGTCCAAGGAACTTTACTAATATTAAATAGAACATTTTTGTGTGCCCAGATTAATGCAGAACGGACAGACAGACTTTCTGTTGATGTTTTCGCCTACCTAATTACTAAGAAAATTAATTAGCTGCAAAGAACATACGTAGCTATTTCATAAAGGAAGAGGTAATCAATAAAAATAATATAAATATTTTCTAATTATCAGCTGTGAAAATTCAAATAAATCAACTAAATGGAGTACGGCAATATTATCGGTAATATGCCGTGGAAATAGAGACCCTTCCGATAAATAACTAGGCGCTGTAAAAAACATATAAGTCAATAACTCAAAAATTCTAGACACAACTAACTGCCTAAACGAGTATCTGATTTATTTATATATTTTCAAAGCATTTCATGCTTAATACAGTTTTTATATTTATATTTACGTTCTAGTTGAATGGACTGAAAAAGCCGCCACATATTTTTCTTTTGAAAGAGAAAGATAGAGCTGCAGTCCGAAACCAAATTAGGCAATGATTTAATGTGATTCTAATTAATAATCCTGATGGCTCCAATCCAATTATGTAAATCATATATTTTTCATAGTACATATATATATATATTGAACCTACCAACAAAACCATCCGCGCGTATACCGAATTGAAAACCAGCTTGTGTTAGTTTCCTGTTAGTGTTATGCGTGATTGAGATTTCGAGTGAAACCAATTTAGATGTTATGTACCTATATTTAAAAATCAATATCAAATATTAATTTCGTAGTACAGTAGTAGTTATAAAGAATAAATTCCTCAGAATAATTTTTATTTTCATCGTACTACTTCCAAACTATAATGAGAAAAAATATTTTACAATAAGGCTTTATTCTATCACTTATAGACGTATGCAAGTATTTATCTTATTTATATAAATGTGGTGTGGAATTTGAATCATCTCAAATTACATAAATTTAAACATCCGAATATTTTAAAAATATTCATATAAAAAAAACATTTGAAAATAATTATTGAAATGAAGTTAATTTTCTCACAATCTTATTGAATTCTCAATTTGAGCTCAAAGATCTTAAAAGGAAATCATACAGCAGATGCAAGTGCCATAACTAACGTACATATTCTTGATAATATTTAAATCCCCTTCAGTGTTCTCGGAAAAGTACCAACACTACCTAATAGAATTAATATTATTTTGTATTTCTTAAAGATTGCTTATTATTTATTCCGATTAATAATTTGTTTAAAATTCTGAATACGCAGATTTTAATTGATTCAAAAACTATCTAAGCTGTATTAGGTCCGGAACTCTAAGAGCTAAGAGTCCTACGCGCACAGACATACTTGTGTAGGGAAAACCATTTAAATACTTTACATAAACATCATATTGAGTTTAAAAATGTACCTATTGATGATATCGACGGCGAAATGCACTATATAGTTGAGCTGACGTCACCTGAGAATAATGAGAATGCGCCTTTTAAACAAAAACAAAAAACACAGTAGATTTCACTTTGGCATGCAGCCTAGCTGCCATTTCGAATAAACCTCGGCAATGCGCTGCTCGCTGCTACTATATAACCTTTTCCTGATAATTTTAATTTTAATTACCGCAGCATTCGATTTGCTTTTGCTACACTAACACTTTAGAAAATCTAATTAAAGAGCATAATACCGAGAGAGAAAGAGCGCAGCAACAACTATGATGTACTTTGTGAGCCAAGTGGCGGCGACATTTTTTCCCCGAGCACCACCACAATTCGAAATGTTAAATTTTTGGCTACATATACTGCCGCAGAAATTCTATCAAAAATCCAAACAGGACAATTTTGTGTTTAAAATAGATTTATATATCATATGGTAGGTAGAGTGATTAAGTAGTGGTTAGGATGGAGCGTTTGTTTGCTGTTTTCGTCTAATTAACAAATGAAAACATCAGCGATAGCTACCATGCACGCTTTGCGCCTCTGGATAACGTGGCAGATCAACATAGCCGGAACATTGGGGCTCTCATACACTTCAAAATATCCGCCTTAGAGGATTCATGTGCAACTCCCGACTCTGTTATCACGTAATTATGGACCGTATACCTATAACCTCTATACACGTAATGGTTGTCTCTGCACGTAATGATGATTCGGAATTGAGAGATAGGAAAAGATGATATATGTGTCCACGCGACGACAGTCCCTCTCAAAACGTCATAAAACGCAAAATTCAAACAATATTCTCAATAGTTTCGCTTGCAGTGTGGATTGCAGTAATTCGGATTTTTCTGTACCATATACCTACATGATATGTTTGTGGCTTCTACAATCATACATCATGTCGAAATAATGAACCAATATCTAGTAGTCGATGCTCAATTATGGTTTAGAAATAAATTTATTTTGCCAGAAAATGTAGATATTAGGTTCGAACATATCCTGTTTGTCCTAGTATTATGGACAGACATATAATGGTTCCGCTTATTGCTTATCCGTCGGAATGTACGGAACTTTAATAATAATGCAGTTTCACTTGTCACCTTTTTAGGAGCAGAAATATTATATTAAACAACAATGAAAGAAATGAACAAACCTAAATTTGTTCATACCTACCAAACGTTGAAAATGTCTTCCTGAAAGCTTCCAAACACTTTTGACCTATGTTGATAAAAATACTTTTTGTAATAACTAAATATGGTTACAAATCTTTTTCAACTTTCATTTATCGAATCGAAACAATTTATAATAACACGTCAGATATATTTGTTAGATTTTATATAACTAATTCTATTCAGATTACAATAAAAGCTGAACTTTCATGCACCCACTGGAATAACGACAGTTTATGTCACTTTAAGGTGTGGAGATTGTAACCTTTGATTTGATATGGATGAATAGTCGTGATTTTTTTGCCATCAGTATCTCAGAAGGCGTTGTTCAATATTTTATTAACCATGTATACCATGTTCATTTAAACTTATACTTTTTTAGAGTTCCATACCACAGGGTGTCAAAGGCACCCCATTACTAGGCATCCGCTGTCCGTCTATCTGTCATTTAATTAAAAATAAAGTGGAGTCTCTTTTGACTGTTTGTCTGCATGCTTTTTTTATTGATGTTCACGCCTTATAAACAGTAAACGTTTTCCGATTTCCATGACTCTTCTTCCATTTGATCGAGGACTACTGAGAATTGGTTCCATTGAAAAAATCGACATTCAACATGTCCTTTCCCTCCAAAACTTCTGGTGGAAAATCTGAGACTACAAAATTAAAGACGGGACTATATCCGGCAACATTTAAATTGGACATTTTTCAAAAAAATGTACGGTGTCCGAATTATAGCCACGGGGAAGTCTGAAATATTTGTATAGGTATTTCGGCAATGTACTCTGAATAAGTATAAAGCAACGTATATTCTTCTTTGGTGAACGTTGCTTGATTTTGATGACTAATGTTACACTCAAAACTGTGACCAACACTTTAGTTGGTGTACTGAAAAAAACAAAATAGTATGAATTCCATTGGTTCTGGTATTTTTGAAGTTGGTGCCAACAGTTTTCAATCTAACAACAACTGCACAATTTCAAAATTACCAGAACCAATAGAATTAATATTAGAATTTTTCAGTGCACCAACTAATAAAGTCGGTACAATTTTTTGAAAAAAATATTTATTTCAACTTTTAGAATACTTTGAAATATAGGTTATGATATGACTCCATATTTTATTAATTAGGTACGTCCATGGCTCTAGACCTAGTCGGAAAACAATGTTCTATCGGTGTACATTTATTTCTATTCTCGTATTTACGTAAAGACACCAACCAATATATATATAGGTATACCAATCACACCAGTTCGTACGCGAGTGATTCATTAGTCCATTCCACGAAACAGCCAGTCTCACTCTCTATATTACTCTCTTTATATATCAGCCAGAAATATAATAGCGCATTCCTAATCCCGTTTCTAATTCTTATTATTATGTAATGAAGCTGGGCACCAGCGCGCATATAGTGGTAGCAACGTCGTAGTCGTCTACATTTCACAAAGAAACAACCAAAAAAATAAAAAATATATGTATCTCATGTTGGCATGGATATACAAACACTGTCTGGGATTAACGTTGCGATTAAATATACTAAATTGTGTGTAATATATGTAACGACATTTTGGTCTATTACCAGACGCTTTTCACTCAAGCACACTTAACTAGAGTTCTACTAGTTGTATTTATTGAGGCTCAGGCTCATATGAGCTAAGACACCACCTGGACAAGGACACCGCAAAAATAATGTGGAAGACATATCAGTCAACACTCACGAGAGCGCAAGTATACTTATTATATAATATTATGGCACAATATCAAAGCTTGTTTTCATCCGACAAATGTGTGCGTGAAGAAATATACAACTTGTTTGACAAATTCTGATGTTGTAAAGAATGTAAAAGCATCACATTTTCGTCGCAGAAATAAATTTGTCAAACATAAAACACAAAATGCATCATTGTCACATAACTGATTCCATAGCCTTCATTTGTTTTTCTCACTAAATATTGGAATTGACTGGAATCTACCTATATAATTGAAAATTTTAAGAGTTAGTTTTATCGAAGATGGCTATTGGCTGCTACGGTCAGATGTCAGATGGGAATTAGCTGTCATCTGTCTTGTCAAAAATATTGGGTTGTGTTCGGATTCGGATGACCATGTAGATCTGTGGCAGCAATATTCATCAGAATAAAAATGTAATAAATGAATCTGTGATTGTTTACTTGCATATAAATTCATAATTTGTTCTGTCATGTCCATGTCATAAGTAATGGCTACATATTGCTCTGATATTGTAGGTACATACATGTAGATAATTCGAAGATGAGTTTATTAATATGTGAAATGATTTTGTAAATATTTCATTCAAACATTCGTCTAAAGGCCGAAATAATAGTTTAACTGCTTTAATTGAAACTGACCAAATCAATTCAATTTCACATAAGTTACAGAATATTTAGACAGGCTTTGTTTAAATCTGCAGTAATTTATCTCCTTTGAGGAGCTTTTAGAACAGGAATTTTAGAATGATTCAAATGAACTTAACCTGAGAATTGATTGAACTGTCCGGAAATTACCAATTCACTCTAATCATTTCAATTTCAGATGATTCAAGAAAAGACGACATGTTCGCATATTACTTGAATGAGTTTTTTTTCGATAGCTCAATATTTTGATCGGGATATTTCCATTGTCGTTCAAGATGGAAATTGACTTTATTAAACATCTCCTGCACCAATTGCGGAGAGCAAACAATGTATAAGTGAGCGGGTTTATGAAATTTTATGAATAATAAAAAGACCACTAAATTGGTTAAATTGACGTTCAATTGTCGTGAGAGTACGGCCGGCTATGATTTTATTGGATTCAATTTGTAGTGATTATCTTCCATCATATATATTCAACAACATATACACGACAGAAAAAAAAGGGAGACAGAACCACTTGTTCTCCTCGTATGTATGGATGTAAACGTACATGTATAGCGTATGTACTTAAATCATGGCGGTTAGATTTAATATTTCCTTTTTTAGACAACTGCAGGCTATGTTTATACATCAAAATCAATTTAGAACGTTTGAAACTACTAAACAACAAACACTAATAGATAGTTTACACATTGTTACACTTATTTTAGACACTTCCTGTCTGTCATTCTCGTTCCTACTTACATTGGTTGTTTATGAGTTAAGAAAATGATTATTTCAAATTTCAAATATTCATCACAGCAAGAAACAATATTTACTTGAAAATTTCAGATAATTTGTTTTGAATCTAACCACACTTTTTAGAAGTTTGCTATAAGCAATATTGGTTTCCGAGAATTTGTTGCAGTTACTTTAGACACTGTTTATGCCATTTACAAATAGAATAGAAGATATGTCCATGCGCATCTGCGATGACATCAGTACGTGACAAAACACATGTTTCTAACGACAGTCTCGTATTTTGTGCTTGCATGCAATTTGGGTTGCGGCAATTTAAGTTTCTAATACATTATTAGTTTATGATATTTGTTGATTCTGCAATATAATGCTCCCACATCATGAGGGATTTCTTGCCCTTAATTAGGTATGTGTAGGATGAATAGGTAAAAAAACTCTTATTAATATATAATTCATTCACCTATATGTATTTTCCAGTTCAACTCACTGAATGACAATTTGGAAGGCATAACATCTTTGCTTTCCGATATCCAATCGGAAAATCCATTTTCCAACAGGAAATCGGATACTTATGTTTTTTTCAATTACCAAATTATATCACACATATAGTAGTATAATTTCTTTAACAAGTGCTATCTAAAATATTAATGATTAATGCTTGAACCAGATATACATGATGATATTAAATGATACATATATGATATGTTCTCTAATTGAAATTTAGTCTATTCATATGCATATGGGATTCAAATTTAAATCTCGTACAGAGATCTTCCCGTTTGCTTCGTGGTCCATTTCTACAATTAACAAAAATGAGAGTACACAGATTTGTTTTTCCATAGCGCAGGATGCTTTGGTAATGACGTAATCTCAGCCGGTTGATGTGTGTAACCATGCCTCCTGTATTAAATTTAATATTATGAAGAGTTATCCAGATGTTTTTTTCTTCTCTCTATTGAAGCATCTAAACTATTATAAAGGGTCAATCCCGGATACACAGATTGGTTTTAAGCGATTCTGTGCTTTATGAACAAGCACGCTTGAAAAGACCTCTTCTTTTTTTGAATGAACCCACTTTATTTGTACAAGTGTGTGCCTGGTTAAAGTAGTTCTTTAGAAATTGAAATCTCCAAATTTCATTCGTTAACACGTAAAGGTTCGACGACTTGTATTAAAATATCGTTGACCTTTTTTCCCATTATGATGTTATGAATGTTAGCATTTAATCAATGAATGAGAACAAATTCGTTGAGGTTATTCAAATTATAATTTTTTTTCATTTCTTTATTTTGTATTATGAATTTTCTTTTTATTCCAGCTATGATGGTCCAATCTATGGCACCAACGTCCAGGGAATCCATATCTTCTACAAATATTATGCTCACAAAAACTACACAACTAGATTATTCAAAATATGTGAAAAAGTTTTCATCATCTTTAGAATGCGGAAATTCCTATTGCAAGGATTTGAATTACAGGTAAACAAAAAAACTAAATTCATCCTATCACTCCCAAAACTTTACCCAGGAATTATAAAACTAGAAAAGACTTTTAAAAACATAAGTATATCAATAATTTGAAATCTATCAACAATAACATGACTATTTCTCTTCTAATTGAATTCTCCAAGATTTTCTCCGAATAATTTATAGATAATGTCAGCAGGAACAAAAACAAATGACAAATTTTATTCCAAAACAAAAGAACAAATCATAAATTTTGTTTTTCCTATAAAATGTTTCGATAGCGTGCTCTATCGGCAGATATTGGAAATTACTGGAGTTCAATTCATTTGTCATGAGATACCTTTGAAAACGTAAATTCCTTGTCGTGGTTTCCGCTACTACCCGATAGAGCGCGCTAGTAAGAGACTTGTAGACATTCAAAAGAACTCAACAAAAGTTCAAAATATTCATCGTTCAAGAAGAGCAGCAATCAGAATTAAAAACCTATTATTTATTAGAGATTCTTATTTGAATAATTATAATTGATATTTAATGTTTTTGGTTGGATTTCAGGGAGCACTTCCACTGCCTAGATTGCAACTCTAGAGTATTCATTAAAAAAGAAGAGATGATCCGTCACTTCAAGTGGCACAAAAAACGCGATGAATCCCTTCAGCATGGTTTCATGCGCTACAGCCCACTAGACGATTGCAGTGACCGATACAACAATTGTACACACAATAAGAAACAAACTCACTATCATTGCATTAAAGAAGGTTGTGATAAGGTCTACATATCTACCTCTGATGTCCAGATGCACGCCAACTATCACAGAAAAGACTCTGCCATAATTCAAGAGGGTTTCCAAAGGTATAGGGCGACTGAAGAATGTGGCGCCAGCTATTGCGCCTTTTTTGGACAAAGAACCACGCATTTTCATTGCAGAAGGACGGGCTGTCGGTTTACATTCAAAAACAAAAGCGATATGGGTAAGTTACTGATAATTATATTGCTAAACTTACAAAAATTCTGTATATGAACATCACCGATATTGACCACAGTATTGTTTACTTTTTTTTCAGAAAAGCATAAGTCCTACCACATCAAAGACGAGCAACTCTCCCGAGACGGCTTCAAGAAGTTCATGAAGAATGAAGTATGCCCGTTCGAAAGTTGTCGCTTCTCAAAAGTATGCAATCACATCCACTGCATCCGACCACAATGCAGTTATGTGCTTCACAGCTCAGGTCAGCTGTTCTCGCACAAACGCAAACACGAACGCAAAGACTCCGAACTGGCATACAGAAAATACAAACTAGCGCAAAGTATGATCAAAACATTGGCAGATGGCTCAGTCGCACCACCATTAGCATTCGCTGGTCGAGGGGATTACGAATCTCAGCTGGACAGCATCAATCTCTCCATGTTCAATCAATCAACTGGTGGCATGTCCAACATTTCTGCCATGTCTAATACGGAAAGCTTGAGCGAACGCAACTCACCTGTCAGCTATGAAGAGTCCGAGTCCACATTTGCAATGGATCTGAGCGCAAACGAATCCAATTTTGCTCAGGAAGATAATTTCAATTTCAACAACGACGATTTCTGGCGAAAGTACTGCCAGTTTGTACCTGAAAATCAATGCCCTACCGAGAAGTGCGAATACAATTTCAACGATCATTACCACTGCTTCGTTGACAATTGCGAAATGTCCTTCAATAGCAAAGAGAGTGCCAGAGAACATGCCCGCAATCATGAGCAACAAGAAATTATCACGGAAAACTACTTCTCCAGCACCGGCAACTGTGATGACTCTTGTATCTATCAAGATAAAGAGAAACACTACCACTGCAACTGGGAGAATTGCAGAGAAGTCATTCTTCCAAGTGATAAACCTTTCCGCCGAATGGAACACTACAAGATGCACGAGTACTCGAAAAAGCTCAGCTTAACCAAGGACCCTCTAACAATGACCCACCTATCGAGCTCCATCGATGGTATGTTTTGCAGAAAGCGAGGCAGGCCACCAAAGAACCGTGTCATTGAAGTATGGAACGATTATGTAAGTACAAAAATTACCTACAATAGTTTCAGTTCAGAAATAAATTTGTTTTTTTTACTATAGAACCCAATGGGCACTCAGACCATGATGGATAGCCCGCAAGCCATATTTACAAGCTTCAAACTGCCCAAGCCCTCCGCAACGCCATCTACCAGTAAAGAAGTGGAACAGCATGATTCAAACGATGAGAGGTCCAGTCCCTTCAGCCCAAATGTAAGTAGATTATATAATTTAGTATTGAGTCACATATATAGGTATCTAATTATCATACCCATATAGAAGATATTCAGTCAAATATACTAAAGTTGCTTTTATTCCAGTCCCACGACATTGCTCTTCATGGTTTCGATATATTCCACGAGAATACCAAATGCCCCGACAATCGCTGCCCTTACCTGGGCTCCACGCACTTCCATTGCAATCAAAATCGTTGCTTATATGTCACCGATAAAGAGGACACATTGATTGTACACTCCAAAGATTTCCACGACAACATTGACATACTCGATGGCTTTGAATTTTATGACAGAAATGTCGATTGTCGCCTACCAAATTGTGCTAGCAATAAAATAAACAGACATTTCCATTGTACGAGGCCGAGTTGTAACTATTCATTTGTTCAATACACTACAATGGCAATACATAAGCAGGAGCATGCTGATGAGAAACATCAAATGTCCGAAATCAGGGTGAAGAATGAGACGCAATTATCCGAAAGGGTTCAACAACAGGATGCTGGTGATCAATTCAAGGCCATCAACTTGAGTCAAAGTGCCGAAAGTAAAGTTTCTGGTAAGTAGATTTTGTTTTGAAACATAGGTTAAAATGTATATTGAACTAGTTTAGAGATATGTATGCGTAGATATTAAGTAAAAATATTTTTGAAATCGTTGTATAGCATATGATTTTCTATTTCTTCTAGTGGTGAAGGCATCGGGGACTTTCTATCCTTTATCTACATTGCCAAGTGAACAAATTCAAAAATCACCATCAGATTTCAAATCAATAGTCCCAGGTACGAATGTGTACTAACATTCAGTAAACTTTTGTTTCCGCAACTAACAAACAAACACGCTTATCATTACATTCACAATATGATTCTTCAAAAGTAAATAATTCACCAATATTTAATTCAAAATATTCGAAACACTAAGTTAGGTTAGGTTAGTTTCACACACACTCCATGATATAAAAGCAAATGTTGTAACAGTCCAGAAACAAAGCTATAGCATATTATGACGTCATAACATGGCACTGCTCATTTTTTATGCTAATATATCAAAGCTTTTACGTTAAAATATTAAGTAAAGTTGAAAAACATTGTGGTATAGTTATTCAGATCATTGAGACATCTTTTAAAACATACTGATTGACCTAATTGCATCTTTACTTCTAATAATATGTAGTTCAGTTGGTAATACCTGGGATACTACACTTTTTTATATTGCATGTTATTCTAATCTATCGATTTGAGTTTGTTGACTGGAAATATACCCGATTTTTAACATACTTGATTTTAGTTTCAGAATCTCATGTGAAGAGTGAACCAAATGTCCAAAATGCTGGCAGTAGCACATTGTATGGTCCAGAATTAAGCTGTTCCCGGCCTTTTTGCAAGCTTAAGAGGAAATTCCATTACCATTGCAATGCATGCAATCAAGCCTTCAGTGACATGGATCGTCTGACACTGCACGTAGCAAAACATAGCAGTGGAGCCTTAAACAGTCAATTCCAAGAAGACAATAACAATCAGTCCTCGCCACTAGTTCAATCTTCACCTACTACGTCACCATCTGCAGTCAGCTCGGCTCCAAGCATCGTTAAGCAGGAATCAAGCTCGAAAATAAGTGTGGCATCGCTGCAATCGCTGCAGAATCCACTGTTGACACAGCAAAAGGAGCACGAGACATATCTGACACCCACGTTCGATGCCTACAGTCATTTCAACAACTTTCCCGCCAATCTACAATTTGCCTTGATGTCACAACAGCAGCAAATGCAGAACGCCTTTCTACCTCAGACGCTGTACCAAAACTCGCAGCTGATGTTCCAACATGCTCAGCTGATGCAGAGTCCCTTACTGCCACCACAAAGCCCATATGCCAGTGAGAACCTTACAAACCCTCTGGCCGCAATGGCGGCCAATCTGAATAAGCGGACGCTCAGCGATCACGATATATCACCGGAGGCAAAGAAAGCGCGCATCCAAAACTCAATGCGAATACTGAAGGATGAACCGGTGCCAGAAGGCTATCTCAGGTTCAGATTCAACGAGGACTGTCAGTACCAACATTGCGGCTATCGGGAACATCAGACGCACTTCCATTGCCAACGACAGGACTGTGGCTACAGTTTTTGTGACAAGACTCGTTTCGTTCAACATACAGCACGCCATGAACGATTGGACACACTGATGGGTGGTGATTTTCAGCAGTACAGAGCGAATGTAGCATGTGGCCGTGGCGACTGTGCATATACAGCAAATCTAGGTAAGTTTTTCTTTTGAAATTGTCTAGTCGTTTAAGATTACTCTAATTATTTATGCTCTGGGTTTAAGTCTCCTAAATATCTTCAGCAATTTCCTGCTATTCCCACTTCTTTAAGTCAGCTTATCAGATTTGCCTTTCAATTTATTGAAACCCAGATTTTTCCTTTGAATCTTAATAGATTCACAAACTTATACCAATTTATACTCAAAATTGCTTTAGGAAGTTCATACAATGTTTGATTTTAGTTTTTATTTCTGATATACTTAACCATCCGCAGCATCTCTTACTTGAATTCCCTTGATATAGAAATGCGTTCAATGACTTAATTTATTCCTACTACTACCACCAAATACTTAGGGGTTTGGGTTTTTTTCTCATTACCTTGTCCAGAACTATCAGGAATATGAAGGCATGAAAACATTATTTTTAACCCAGTGTGTTGCTCATATATTATAATGCTTGCTTCCTTATGACATTTAGTGAATATTTATAGTGTAAAACTTTATATCCGCAGGTTCGACTCAAAACAAGGCATCCCACTTCCATTGCCTGAAATGCGAATTCGTATGTACCGATACGAATAAAGTGGTGGCACACCGAAGGCAACACCAGAAGCTGGATTCGATCCAGGCGGCTGGTTTTGAAAAATTCACACCCAGTCAATTGTGCAGGGTGCCAAACTGTCAGCACAGTGGAAAGCAGACACATTACCATTGCCTGCAATGCCAGTATGCAGTGTTGGGTTTGGCGCAAATGTCCGCTCATAAATACAGACATTTAGAAGGTTGAACATTATTTGGAATTGAAACACTTAACATTAGAAGTACTATTTTGCTGTATACGAGGGCTAGATATAGGGGTGCAGTACAAAAACTCTTCCATGCTTAGAGCAGGAGAAAGTTTATTTTGTGTATGTAAGGTACAACTTATTTGAATCCTAGAGGATAAAATTTATATATATATATTGTATATATGTAGCATGTATTTTTTGTATATTGAAGAGAATACCTCTGGTATATTGAAGAATATGATGGAGGAAAATTTATATCAAAAATATTATGTAAAAAACGAAGTGCGGCAGTGAAGCGGATATAATGTCAATAATTTAGTAAAACGACTGAACTTTGATAAAAGTTTAAAATATTCTAAATATGAAATGAAAAAGGAGTGTAATATATAAATAGTTATAATGTCCCCTCCATATAGTTCCAAGAATCTTGGGAAATGGCGGGAGGTTTACGAAAAAATTGTTTCGATACTACGAAATAATTTCTTCACATACACATACATGGTGATAAACTGTACTAAAATCTTACAAAGAAAAACATTTTTAATTACAAAATAGGGAACAACAACAATTTAAATTCAAAAGACATAAATTAGTATTTTAGCAAATTAGAGTGTAGCATTATTAGAAATAGAGGCCTTTTCTAAATAGATTTAGTGCCTTAGAAAAGACATATAAAGTTTGTGCCTTTTTTGGGTACTTTTTTTGGTAGAGAAACAGAAATGAATAAATATAGATTTACCAGTTTTTTGAGAAAAGATGAATTTGTCATTCCATATGAATATATATATACCGATTGTGCCATATTACAGTTATATACAGACAGAATTTTTTCAAAATGTAGTGTAGTTTATATATATAAATTCATATATATATAGACATCTAGAGAAGTCTATATATAGTGTCATATCTTCATAATCATTTTTATTTATCTCATTTCCCACTATTTTATTTATTGCACCGATGTACATTTCGTTTGTGAATTTATTTTGCCATATTGTTTAAATAGCTGTAGAAATTTCTACGGAGGTGTCTCTTATGTTTTGTTCATAGCTAGTCTTTCCCTTTTCTTTTGTTTGCTTTACTGTATCATTTTAATAGTATTTTAAGTGTACACACATTTTATTCTCCCAATCATAAAAATGATTTTAATTGAAACTTTTTCTTGACTTAGAAGTCTTTTTTATTGTATTCTAACTATTTACGTTAAAAATTTTGAATAGGAATGGATGTATATATATTTTATGAAGATTTTCATGTATGAGTGTACTACCTATGTTATTTCTCTGTGATTGTAAGATTTTAAAAATATCAGTATTTATACCAATAAATGCATTTTTATTTACCCACCAATCTATAAGAATTGATTGAAGAATTGATCAGATGCAGCTGTATTAAAGATAGTTGTCAATTACCTATATCAGCAGGTATAAAAAAAATAAAAATAAAGCAGACAGTCGAATTGTATACCTCCTCCGTTTGGGAAGTCGGTCAAAAACAGACGCTTACTCTACAGCACAGACAATCTATTCCAACAGGAATAGGAATAGATTGTCTGTGACGGATTTCACAATTTATTATTTTCAATACTCTACTGTGTTGCCGGTGCTAAAATTTTACCTGTTTTTAAATACCTAACTGATATAGATATCGAATAAATACCTAAGTGAAACTGACAAATTAATTATGATCATGATTGTAAAATCATTTATTATTTATTTACTACTTCGCTCTTATTCGAAAGTGGTACATTTTTAAGGCACTAATAATATTTGTTAAACGTATACTACTACTATACTATACTAAATGGCAACAATGAGGTAGATGTAGCAGTAGCAGAGAACAGAGACGTATATGGAACTGCAATCCTTAATGTTAATACATCTATTTACTGAGAGATGGCAGAGCGATCGTTATTCTATTTATTAGCCTATGGTTTTCGTACGCTGTGGGTTATTAATTAATTAATTAATATTTGATACCTAGTTATATTTCTTCTAACATTGCCTACTCGTGCATACATTATTTTGGTTTTAGCTTTTGGTTCAGATCACACGATATAGCTTTTTTTATAATTAGACGCGGCCCGCTGTTGATAAATATATAGGTACATTTCAAGTTATGAAATACAAGGTGGGAGATTAGGAGTGCGTAGGTATTCGGACGATTACGGGGTTATTGTAAAGATAAGGAGAAAATGTCTATAACTAACCCAATCGTATTTTAAACATTCTACAACATAAAAATATTTTCAATTATACCGGGTGTTTCTAAATAGTTGGAACTCTACACAACTTTGTTTTTTCTTATGGAATGTTTATAATTTTAATTTATTTTTCAGATCAAAATGGAAAAACAATGTCAGTTTATTAATATGTCTTTATGTTTATAGCTAATATTTTATGAGATATTAATTAAAGGATAAGAGAGGCAGTATGTAGTTATTCGCGATTTCATATTTTTTTTAGTATATCTATATTCATGTCCCCAACAATAATGGTAATGTTACTACCATTATCAATGTTGTGCAAATATGCTTCAAGATCTGTAACATTACATTTAATTTCTTGGCAAGCGCTGAAAAGAAAGATGCAGCATATATATATATACGGGTGTCCCACTAAGGTCAGCGAGGTAGGATGATATGGAAACCGTAAACCCTACGACTTCGGGAAAAAAATTCATAAGTAAATCGGCTAAAAGAAATTCAGCTAAAATAATTTCAAGTTTCTAAAAGGGCCGCTAGGTGGCGTAATTACCGTGGTATAAATTAAAATTAAATTTTTCTCAAAAAATCGAAATATTAACGTATTGTTTTGGTACCGGAAATGAAAAGTTCATTACATTCTGCGTAATTTTGGTCCTCACACTTTTTCCGTATTTTTGATTATATGGGTGGGGGGAGTACTTTATTAAACCGCTGTAATCTCGTAGACGCGTTATCCAAATCTAATAAGTTTAGTCATGTTTTCAAGATAACTTGACGCTTATTTTAAAAATAATGTCGGATGTGTTCGCAAGTTCACAACTTTACTCCTAGGGGGCACTGATAATCCAATATTCAGTTTTCATATTTTTTTGTTAGAAAATTAAATGATACGATACATTTATTAATCATTGGTATTAAGAGCCACATAAGTAGCTACATTTTGGCTAAAACCGCGACTCGATATCTTTGCTCGTTTTTGAGTTAATGTAAAATTGATATTTTTGTTTTATTAAGAAAGTAATAATCACTATCACTACCTATTTAAATATATAAGTTGATTATTGCTTATTCAGTTAGGTTAGGTTAGGTTACCACTGAGTAAAAAAAATATTTCTTTAGGTACTTTAATCATAATATCCCTAAAAATGTTGATAGCTGCGCAATTTTACTTTGCCGATAGACCATTGGATTACACTTCCGTGTCAACCTCGGTAGAGTTCACTTCGCGTCTGAAGGAAATCAAAAATTTCCGTACGGGAAGTACACGCTAGTAGAGGACGTGAGTGCTGGGCCCCCGAGGTGGACAGGGAAGTCTCGGCCGTGATAATCGAGGGTAGTTCGGGGTGTGCAAGCGAAAAGAGGTCGATTCCTATTTAACTTTTAAGGTTAGAAGCACGTGGCAGCGTGGTCTGGAGGAGACAAGAGGGAAAACCTCGCTGATAACCTTAGGAGCGTGACAGAGAAGGTTATACTCGGATCGAGGCACATTGCTGGACTCATCTTGACACGTGCATTGAAGAATAATCATACAAGAATAACACAAAAGAAATAGAGGAAAAAAAAAGCTATTATTAATGGGTTACAATATGATGCAAAATCAGACAAGATTGTAACCCCCCGAATGAGCTGGCCCAATGCACCAATAGGGAGCAAGAGCCAATAACCTTAGAGAGAGAGAGAGAGAGAGACCATTGGATTATTTTTATTCGTTCTTAAGTTAGCGTAAAATTAATTTTTGATGAAAAAATAATTGAGGCCATAGCACCAAATGGTTTTTTGATCGACGAAAAAACGTGAAAAAAACATAATAATCTATTTAAGCAATATTAGCGGATTAATAACAACGTAAAGTAAAACATAAAAATGATTATTTGAGTGAATTAATAATTTTAATAATACGGACATGGCCACAAAACTACCGTCAGCTTCGGCTGTTGGGGATAACATTGAAAACGTTGGACAATTAAATAAAAAGAGTGTTTGTAAATGTGTACTGTATGTGCTTCTCTTACTTAAGATTCCACCGCACGCCACTGCTCATAACAACAAGTAATGATAACAACTATGTGCTGGTTTCAGATTTGCTATTTTCTAACAAAAGCAGAAAAACATTTTTATTTAGTTTCTTTCTAATCAGTCTATCAGTATTTTTGTTTCGTTTGAGATTACATTTTACAATAATTCAAAAACGAGTAAAGATATCGCGTCGCTAAACTGTGGCTATTTATATGGCTTTTAATACCAGTAACAGAAAAATGTATCGTGCTATTTAATTTTTTTACAAAAAACGATGAAAAGTGAATATTGGTTATTCAGTGCCCTCTAGGAGTAAAAGTGTGAATTTGCGTACACAACCGACATTATTTTTGAAATAAGCGTTGAATTATTTTTCAGACAAGACTAAAGTCGTTAAATTTGGATAACGCGACTAGGAGATTACAGCGGTTTAAGAAAGTACAGTCTCCCAGCTCCCTCCACCCTTATAATCAAAAATACGGAAAAGTATGCAGACCAAAATTACGCAAAATTTCATGAACTTTCCATTTCCGGTACTAGAACAATACGTTAATGCATCGATTTTTTGAGAAAAAGTTAAATTTAATTTATAACATGTTAATTACGCAACCTAGCGGCCATTTTAGAAATGAGAAAATATCTTAGCTGAATTTCTCTTAGCCGATTTACTTATGAATTATTTTTTCCGAAGTCCTAGGGTTCACGGTTTCCCTATTATCCTACCTCGCTGATCTTAGTGGGACACCCGGTATATATATAGGGTGGCTCATGGTCGATGGTTAGTAGGTCATCGAGATAATGTTTATGGATTCTGAATATAGAAATTTGTCCTGCGTTATACAGGGTCGTTCAAAATGTGTGATTTTACTGCTAGATACAAAAATGTTTAAAAATGCGTTTTTTTAATGGAACACCCTGTATATTATAAAATATCCTAAAAGATACCTAAATTTCCTTTGATTTGATATATCATGTTCCTATACCTAAGTAGCTTTCAAAAAAATCAAATTATATTTCTCATATTCATCTAGGTTGCTATTAAATGTCATCATAGTACATGACATAATGAAAATTTGACAATTAGTGCATTATTAATTATATCTTTAAGTATTACTCAACGTAAGTGATTTGAAATGAATGAAATAACAATTTAAACGAAGTTCTATTAAAATTGTTTATTCTTCATGGAAAATGTATGGAAACTATCGCAACGATACTCTTCCAATGACAGATTGTCCACGAAGTCGTTCACAACTGACCTTAGAATTTCCAAATATTTCTCAGAATCCAACGGTTCATCGTAAATAAGAAAACTTATTCGGTGATCCTTTTTAAAGCAAAATACGTTGAAACTAAACTTCTCCTGAAATCCCATTTCCTTGACAATATTTGGATTTTGATCAGCCCAAAAATGCCCGTTCCTTCTATAAAAATTCCTTCTCTGGAAAATTTTGATTCGTCTGTCTAAATATTTTTTTTTAAGAGTTCATGATCTTCTTGGATGCGAAATAGGATTGTTATGCAAAAGTGAACCCTACTTTGATGATCTTCTGGTTTTAGAGCTAGAACTTTAGTAAACTTGTACGGGCGCATTATGGATGGATAATCAACTGCATTGAAGAACTAGATGCTAGTGAAATAAGGAGGGCTACAACTATATCTACAAATAAACGGACATCGAAATGTTTGGAAGCCAATGGTCGGCGTTTTGAGAACTAATTATGAACATTTTCTAAATTTTAACAGATAATTAATTAAATTATTTTGTGATCGTACAAACTTCCTTTTGTTCATTGGATGTAAATCAAAGTACGTTTCATTTAATTATCTGCACGTTGTTGCGATAGTTTCCACACATTTTCCATGAAGAATAAACAATTTTATTTATGAATTGTTATTTCATTCATTTCAAATCACTTACGTTGAGAAATACTCAAAGGTATGATTAATACTGCACTAATTGTCAAATTTTCTTTATGTCATGCACTATGATGACATTTAATAGCAACCTAGATAAATATGAGAAATATAATTTGATTTTTTTAGACAATTGCTCTTATCTCGGAATTCAGGATACTATAGGAACATGATACATCAAATCGAAGGAAATTCAGGTATCTTTCAGGATATTTCATAATACACAGATGTTCCATTTAAAAAACGCATTTTTAAACATTTTTGTATCTAGCAGTAAAATCACACATTTTGAACGATCCTGTATAACGCAGGACAAATTCCTAGGAATTGAAATAACGCAGAAATAAACATTTAATTTGAGCTATGTTTTGGATAAAAAATATGGAAAATAATATCTCGAGAACCGTTAAAGATAGGTGTAAGTGTGGCAAAAATTTTAAGAAAGTGAGGACAAATGCAAAACGCAGTAATATATAGGGTGTTCTATTTGAAAATACAAAGATGCTGCTATTTTTTGGTATAAGTGACAACGCTGCATCGATGAAAATATTTTAGTTCGATAGATTAGGAGCAAGTACTTGAACAACCAAATTTTCAGAACGATCCTATGTCCCGTTCTCCGTAAATGTCTAAGGTACCATCGACCGTGAGCCACCTTGTATATACATATATATTTGTATTTACAATCAATATGATTATTGAAAATTAAAGTTGGTCCGTTAGTCCGCGCATATATTATGAGACATCCTTTAAACCTAATGAAAATAATTGCTAACACCGTATTAAGGAGACTTAGAAAGGCGTGGAGTATGTATAAAACTTATTATGAGTTGAAAAAAAAATGAACAACTTATGTTTCAACGTCATGGAAGGAATTTTGGGGGCGGTGAGAAGCGATAGAATCACTTGATGAAAATGTACCATTAAAGCAAAATTCGTATACAAAGAAACATAAAAAGTTGTATGGGTGTGGAGCTCTTACTGAGCGTATGCGAAAGATTTGAGATTTTTTTGTCGAGTTTTGCTGAATATAGCTCTCACCTCCAAAAGTCTTACATTGGAAATGTTTTTTGGGGATTATATATACAAAGATATTTTATCTATGGATAAAATAATCCTGTATAAATTTGCTGACAACATTTATTGCGCCATCTGTTAGTTTAAAATACTATTATTGAATATGAATGATCAAATATATATGAAAGAAACCTGCAGCCAAGCATCATAAATATTGGCGGTATTTTTGAAATTATATTTACATTTCAGTTGAAATTTGAATTGGGATAAAATAATTAAAAAAATCTTTTGAAAGAATTTTATTAATTAATATAAATCCAAATAACATAACAAAATATAAATCAAAATCAGAATAAAGAAACAGTCAAAAAATAATACAATATATACATGTCATACTAAACATCATATTTTAAACAGACTGCAGGGAATAGAAAATATTATACAGGTATAATATCTACGTATTAACGAAAAATAACATTCGTAATATAAGTCTTTAGTTTTCACAGTAAATGTTCACACAACATATAGAATTAATATGGCAACTTAATTGACACTATAAAAGTAGAATCACTTCAGAAATCTGGAAAATAGCATGATATCATCGGAAAAAGTTACAGTTTTAAACTCATCGGAAGCTCTATAGAAATCAGTAGCGAAAATTAAAAATAAAATAGAAATATGGAGATAAAAATATATTAAGATACATAATTAAAATTTGTTTCTCCTTAATCTAGATACACTCTGAATTGGTTTTGCATTTTTTAATAAATCGAGGCATTATACTGGGGACAGGTCTTAAATCTGTTATTTTAATTATTCTATTAATTTGATTCGTAAAATTGAAAACACGGACCTTATAATGAGGTAGGTAAAAAATGTTGTAGTTTTCTGGCCATGGGGGCACACTCTCAGGGATATCGCAATAGTCCTTTGCAAAAATATCCTCATCCGCTTCTTCTGGTATATCTCCTTTAAAGGAAAATTTGTGTTCAATAGATGCAATTGAAAATATATAGGCTGTTGTCAAAAAAGATTTTTTACTGCTAATACCACAGATTAAAGTCTGTGCTAATACTGTTTAGATAGAGCACTGTATAGCGCTCTAGTTTAGACAACCATCAAATCTATTCGTTGTGATTGTCATAAATTGTTGTTCTGTCTCACGCACAGATCTAAAATGTCTCATTTAGGAGGAGTAAGTTTTCTAGCTCCTTATAATCGAATCTGTGTTCCTGATAATATTTGACAATTAGTTAAATTTGAGAACACAGATAAATTCTCAAATTTCTTTCCCGCCAATTTTCTTGACACTTTCTCTCATATCTCTACCCCTATCACAATTTAGACAGCCATAATTTCTATTCAATATATTAACGATTGCCTAAGTTCATTTTTGCTTCACGAATCACTGCTGATAAAAGCAATCAGTTTTTTTATTTACGTAGAAAATTGTCCATTTGGATCATTTTAAATTGATGTCAAAATTGTATCAGGAGCACAGATGTGTGAGGTGGGTAGATAATTGGCGGGAAATCCCCTTGTTACCTTTTTCCCGCCAATTTTCTAGCCACCTTCTTGCATATCTGGACGCCTAATACAATTTAGAGAACCATCAATTCTATTCAGTATGATTGTTGTTCTCTAGTAGCAGGAGTCATTTTTCCCACCATTTTCTAGTCACCTCTGCACCAGAGAGCACTACCTCCAAACTCACTCCTGATAAAATTTAGACTATGGAGGGTATTTAGACAATTCAGTTATTTATTAGGTAAATTTCTTATAGAAATGTACCTATGGCGATCGTTCACACTTTTGAATTTGGAAAAAATTTCAACAGCATGTTGTTATATGTCTATAAGTTCGTCCAAAAAACATTTGGTTCAAAAGTTTATATATATATATATATATATATATATATATATATATATATATATATATATATATATATATATATATAAATATATATATATATATATGGGATATTACGAAATTTGTTAACACGATTGAGGTCGCAGTTTTGGAGGTGTCAAGTTCAAATTTGCTACAAAAATCAATCTCTCAAATATCTCGGCCAAGTTCGTTATTGGGCAATATCGGGTGAGTAATTTCAAAATGGCGACTGTTCAAACATTTAAAAAAATTATCAAAAAAGAGCCGTAGTGTAAATATCATCAAAAATAATTTTAAGTTATAGATATAATCAGTACCTACAACTTTTGTTCAAAGCAATTTTTCATAAAATGCACAGATAAAAAAATAAAAAATAATAAAGAAAAATAAAAAATATTGATAAAACATGAACACTCAATATAAATTTGATGTAATTGTACATTTTCCGGAGATCTTAATATAGACCCTAATTAAAAAAATATATAGTATATTTATTGAAAATAAATATGCGAAAAAAAAAGTCTGCCTTGAAGTGGAGCGCGAACCCTGTCTGCTTTATATTTTACAGCCAAAACTAAAACCTCTAACCGCAAGGCTATGACACATAGACACTTTCATGTAATAACATGTAGGTATACCAATGAAAAGGTTGTTCAATTCAATGAATTTTGAAAAATTTACCTTTCCGCTGACTATAGTAGGCCATCGGGATTTTTTTTTAGTTAAATTCTCAAATTTGATAGGTCCAAATTGATGTCAAACTTCTATCAGGAGCACAGATGTGTGAGGAGCAGAGAAAACATACCTCCGTGAGGAGATGGCAAGAAAATCATCTTGTTACCTTTATTTCTCGCCACCTTCTCGAATATCTGGATGACTAATAAGATTAGATAACTATTATTTCTACTTAATGTATTGATGGTTGCCTAACTCATAGTAATTTATTTCTTAATAGTTAACTCTGCTGATTATATTATCGGCTGATATTCCAACATCTTAATGGGTGATAGTGCAGAAAAAAAAGGCTAATAAAAGTGTTAACAGTAAATTGCTTTATTTAAATTAAATAAATAGTTGTTCATAACAACTCGGATTGAAAATATAATACAATACATCCAATTTAATAATTAGAAAGAAACAAAAATATTCAAGTATCACAATTGTAAAGTAATTACAATAAAATTATTACATTTGTTTTATTTTTTTGCTGTTGAATTAAAATAATTTCAAAACCATATTTTACTAACAAAAGCCAAGAATTTTTTTACTAACAATAAAGCTACAAAATTATCGACTAAGATTATTAACATATATATGTTTAAGCTCAGTTTTCGGAGCATTCTCAAATAGAGCTGCCCTATTTTGACCTTCGCCCTTCTTTACCCAATGCCCGTAGACTCTGAAGGCGCATCCATCCACAATCTGAAAGAGAGATCCAAAGCAATGAACAATATAATAAAACAGTTTTATATTATGAGAAAACAAGAATATAAAATATCATCTTCAAGTTGACTCCAATGCCACTATTTTTCCTTTATAAATTGAGGATCTATTAATGTGTTTAGCTCCAAATTTTTGAAATTAGCTATTAATGGTTAGCTAAATAGTAAAGTTTCAGTTTTCATATTAGACTTACTTAAGAACCTAGGAAATTTTACTCATTCAATCTATTTGTAAAATTAATTCAAATTGTTAGCTTAGCACAAATGATGGTCGTCATTTTGAACGCAACCTAGTTCTATATAAATCTATATGTAACTATTCTAAATACAAAAATGAATTCATTATGATATAAATCACATTGTTGAAGGAAAAACTAAAACTCTATTATCTAGTGAAGAGCTCAACAAATTAGAAAATAAATAACAAATACTTTTCTCACCTTTCGCAGTAATTTCAAGCGGTAAGGATCAGCTCTGGCAGTGACTAAATTTAATGGTTCTGGCGTGAAACGCAATCTCTTGATTCTTATCATAGCCCTTACAACCAATATAGCCCATTGGAATTTATGTCTGGGTTTAAATTCAGTTTGATGCAGTTTCTTCAAAAACAAAATTGTAAATTAATAAATGAATATTTTATTATTTTTAACAAACATTCCCAATAGTTAGAATTTAATATGAAGTTAGAATACAATAATTAGTTTTAGGGGGTACGATTACTGGGATTAATGAAAGCGTAACATGTATCAACCAGGTAATCAAGTAGAATAAGAAAAAGAGAAATTTAAATAGATGGTGACTTTAGATAATTTGCTAAGAAACTCAATTTACACATCATAGAGATAAATAATTAAACAGTTTTTTTGTTTCAAATGACTTCGTATTACTACCTACTGGTTTAGTACCTAACCAAAAATTACACCAAGTATAAAATTTAAAAATATGCGAATATCGAGCTGTTGATACAGTCAAAAGCAAAGTATATATGTATAAGCAAATGAATGATATAGAACATATTAAAAGATATCAACCATACTGAAGAATCATCTAACCACGAAAGATGGTGCTTTCATGCTCCATTTATTTTGCAGCGTGATAGCTGATGCTAAAAGTCATTTATTAAAAATATCATATCAGAAAATACAGTAATATGTTGCAAATAGTTTAAATATGATTTTAGCTAAAATTCAGACCTATATAGCACAGCATAAGAAAAAAGAATAGGTTCTATAGTTCCCTGTAATTTTCTAGATCAATTATTAATTTCCTGCCATTTGTGTAAAGCGAAGATTCTTGTTTTTTTATATTTATTAAAATACTAAAATTTTTTTTCAAAGTATTTTGTAGCCGTAATATTGCGAAAAAAAAAGTGATGCTCTTTCTTACTGTAATATGTAGATGTTTTAATACAAAATATTTCCATTGCGTTTTTTGTCATTATTTTAATGGAAAATAATAAGATATACGTAGTTTTTGGGAATTCGATAATACTATCAGTCACCATAAGTTTTAAATGTATCCGATTTCATCGAATATTAAAATACATTATGACAATCATACATACATACATTCTTCCCCAATACAGTTAGTAAAGTATTAATTTGACAATGACATTGAACCCTCCATTATACAGTGTTATATTTTTAAAACTTGACAGGACATTTTTTTGGAAAGAAAAGACTAGTATTTCCAAAGGTAATTTTTTTATTTGTGAAGCCGTTATTGAACACTCGGTCGAAATCTTTTGGAATATTTTCTTCTAATTCACATTCTATTGCTATTTATTTTATTAACAAGTTCTAATGGAAGTTCTAATCTATCTATTCCAATAAAAATGCCCATTTCAGGTATATAAAAAAATAATACTGTACATCACCGAATGTTGTTAACTTAAAATATTTGTGCTCTTTACCAGTGCTAACTCTGATATACGACTGAAGCGTCTGCTGTTCTTTCTCAATGATTTTTTCAACGGTGCTATGTCCTGATCCCACAGTTGCTGAAATATATTATTTAAACTAATGTGCTAAAAATTGGAAGCTTTGTTTAAGCAATACTGATTGTTTTTAAATAAAAGCAAAAATATTTACGATGACAGCTTATTATTGAAAAAAAGAGAAGAATATTTCACATATTAAACAGAATTTGAAAAATACGTCAGAGAAAAACCGAGTTTTATGAATTTCTACTGATAAAAATGTATGATCAAAGACACACGTTGTTGCTCAAATTAAAGGTCAAAATTGGTTTCGTTTATGTATTTTTTAAAATATTTTTTAGACTAGGCTACATCGGCCATCATTGTTATAAGAAATCTGAATGTGCCATGATATAGGGAAAAGTTATTAGAACGTGATAATTACCTACGAATCCAATTCTAATTATTTATTTTTGTAGAAAATTTAATAATATTATAATTTAAAACAAATAATTCAAGCTCGCGGGAGATTCGGTACGAAAATGTTATACCAAAGAAGTAAATACAACTTTTGACAGTTTATAAATAAATATTTGTCTAAAATTATCTACGCTTGTTATTCTGTCATCTGCACGTGACAGCTGTTAAGCGAGGGAAATTATCAATTATTAATTTTGCGACCGATTTTAATAAGTGATAATTTTCCTGGCTTGACAGCTGTCACGTGAAGATGCCAGAATTAACAAACGTAGATTATTTCTGACAATTATTTATCTATACACTGTCAAAAATTGTACTTACTTTTAAAAATAATTTTTGGTATAAAATTTTCGTATCGAATCTCCCGCAAGCTTCAATTATTCTCCTTAATTTTTTTCTCAGTTGCGATTTTTTTTGCACATCGAAAACATATTCAAGCTCTAGGGATATTATACGTGAGAATTTTAAATCAAAATAACATTTTTATATAAAAATAGATATTTAGAAAGCTAGATGCGTTAGTATTTAGAAAACTGTTTCAATATTTCATTGTTCTAGTGAAATATTCGACATTATATTATAGAATGAGATAAGAGTAATTATTCACAGAAAAAAAAAGAAAACTATTTTTTGCACTTTTTAAACTTCTCAAAGCTGATTTCTAATAATAATTCAAAGAAGCTCACCACTGTTTGGAAGAATGGATGTGCTAATGCTTCTGTTATTGAGATTCTTCGTTTAGGATCAACGACTAGAAGTTTTCTTATCAAATCTTTGGGTTCTTCTGCAAAGTGATGATAATAAAGTGAAAATAGCGGATGAACAAAAGTAATGAAAATTATAAAATTACAAAAGAAGCAAGGAAGACCTAAGATCCAATTTGTAGATTGTATCTCTCTAGTTAAGAAATTTCATTTCACATAGTGTAGCCCGTAGAGAGGCTTTTTAAATATAAGTATCTCAATATTACTTTACCTGATATGTCTGCCCACTCTGGAGATGAGAAAGAATACTTCCCATCCATGATATTCCTCAACATGACCATCTGTTTCCTGTGCCAAAAGGGAGGACAACCTACTAACCTACAATCGAATCAAACATAATAAAATTGTCTCATTTCGTTTATGTTTCACTTGGGTAATCACTTACAAAGTGTACATTATAACACCACAAGCCCATCTAAAAAAATAATTTAATCAAAAGTCTTATTTATTTTTCAGTATTATTCTTAAACATACGTATCTACTTCATATGAGTATCCGGGAGCATCTTCAAACATATTACTTCTTAGAGTTTCTGGTGCTAAATACCCAGGAGTGCCACACAAATCTAAGAGAATATTGTAAAACAGAATAACTGTACATGTACTTGTAATAGTTGTACTATGTTTCTTCTCTTACCATGCAAGACTTCATTTTCACTCAGAATCCTTGCAAATCCAAAATCGGTTATTTTTACATTTAAATTATCATCTAATAGTATATTCTCTGGCTTAAGATCCCTATGTACTACATTTCGTAAATGTATATGCTGTACACCTTCCAATACTTGTCGCATTATATACCTAGTTTTTTTCTCAGAAAGTGTTACTACCGTTGTTAAATAATCGAAAAGTTCCCCATTTTTGCATATTTCAAAAACAAGGAAAATGAAGGTACTCGATTCGAAGACATCTTGCAATTCAACTAAAATAGATAAATATATTTTATATTTATTCTACCACATAATAGTAGTTAGAAAAAAATATTTTTCTATCCAACTACCTACTTATGTATGGATGGCCAGCAACATGTCTCAAAATGTTCACTTCCTGTCTGGTAGCTTCCAAATTGGATCCATCATTTTCTCCATCACCACCACTAAGATCTATAATTTTGGCAGCATATTCCCTGCCTGTTTCTTTCTCTATACATCGTCTCACAGTAGACGATATACCTCTAAAATTTAATTACACATTCACAAAGATTTTATTGAGACATACTCAAATGAATGGATGTATGTACCTGCCCAGTATTTCTTTAGGTTCGTATTTTGCATAGAACTCTTTAGCTGCATCTTTATCTGGCAATTTATCATATTCCTCTTCTTTGGCCATTATTGCAATAATTTTGAGGTAATGTATATACTGATGAAGATTACTCTAAAAATAACTAGCATGCCATTTCTTTACCCTTCAGTTGTTTTAAAGGTTAAGTGCTCGACTATGATTGAATACTGTCTCAATTCAAATATACCATAGCTAATTAATTTAAATTTTAATTGTTACTAACTGTATCTGGATCTATTTCAATTGGAGCCAATTAGAATTATTTTATTGTTTGTTAGATTTCTATTTTGAGAGAACATAACCACAAAATATTTCCTTTGATTCCTTTGTGAAGCACAGAACGAGAACAGAATTTTCCTTCTCTCTCTATAATTTTTTTCTTATTCTTTCTCAGAGATACATCCATCTCTCTGTTCGTTATCTATTGAAATATGCATAGAATTAGTACTATTATTTCTATGGAAATATGAAATAAGTCAAAAGAACAAAGAACCTCAAACCCTTAGACTCTAGTCTAAGCTCAACATGTTACTTCACCACAGACCACTAGATAAAACAGAAAGCCATAATTTTAACTTACAATTTTGATATCCTCAGAGAAGTCAAAGCTCAGAGACATATCCTGATTATCATGAACAAAACAAGAAAAATTTCGGATCTCTGATATCTCTTTAATTTTAAATGTTTTATTAAAATTTTGCAACTGCATTGAAACAACCAAGCATGTCGTACACTGCAGAATGGTAAAACAGAACAAATTCTATACTTAATTCTTAAAATTATATTTATCGAAAAAATTTCGAAAGGTACGGAGATTTCACGTTTCATCTTGTTTCGTCGTTTTTAAATAGTTAAGTCATCGATATTTTTAAACAACCTACCTATATCTTTTTAAATCGATTTTGGTAATACTTTTAATTCTCTTCTAAGCGCTTTAAAACTTTTTATGATATGACAAAAAATGAAAAAATATTCTATTTAGTGAAGAAAACTCAAAATTGGGAAAGGTACTTGAGAAACAATAAAGATTAGCAACATTTACAACATTTATTAAATTATACAAGGATTTTTTCTCATACATTCAAACATTCACAAGGAGAAATATAAATAAAAATATGACTCTACCAACATAAAATTTCATGTAATATATAAATTTAGGCATCAGAGAGCGCTGCTACACCTGGAAGAACTTTCCCTTCCAGCAGTTCCAAGCTAGCGCCACCTCCTGTAGATACGTGCGACACCTTGTCTTCGGTGTTCCATTTGGCAGCACATGTAGCAGTATCACCGCCACCTGAGAGAACAAAAAAAATACATCAAATATAATCCATTGGCGGGGGCAGTAGCCTGGATAGTAGTTTTTCATAGAAAAAAACATTGATTACGTATAAAATACACAACTTTTGATACACAAATAACTTTTGTTAATAATAATAATACTCAGCTTATTCCAACAGTGCCAACTGTTACTTTGGAATGTTGTAACTGAGAAAATAATATAATTCTTACCAATAATGGTGATGGCGCCTTTTGAAGTTACAGCTACAACCTCGTCCATGATTGCTTTGGTGCCTTTTGAAAATTTCTCGAACTCAAATACACCAGCAGGTCTGTGAATAGAGTTATAATTTGGTAGTATATTAAAAATCTTGATATATTTTCTCCAGATTTAAACAGAAAAAGTCTTTTCCGACTCAATAAGTCTATATACATATTTTCAGAATTCAGACTATATTATACATGGTGTTTCAGAATAAAGTACCGTAAATTGGGAATTGTATAATATAGATCTTGACGAGAAATTAAGAAAAAGCTAAATAACATTTTTCGGTA
Source organism: Crioceris asparagi (assembly GCA_958507055.1). Taxonomy (NCBI): domain Eukaryota; kingdom Metazoa; phylum Arthropoda; class Insecta; order Coleoptera; family Chrysomelidae; genus Crioceris; species Crioceris asparagi. The sequence continues at coordinate 11,292,143 of OY293831.1, read as the reverse complement.
AACCTTCCCGTTAACGTTCTACAGGGTGATGAAGTGAAAGTGATAAATACATATTTTCAAAATATTTTCACTTAGATTGGAGATATTAAATTGAAAATAAATATCTTACCCATTCCAGACAATAACCTTAGCCCTCCTAATGGGTTCTCTGAACAACTCGATAGTTTTTTGACCAACATCTAAGCCCATCCAACCTTCTGGAATACCCTGTTCGACGGTAGCACAACTGGACTGGAATATGACAACAAAAATCATAACTAGAATACATTATTATTTTTAAAAAACTTACAGATATACTTGTAAAAATGATAGAACTATTATATTGTTTGAAAAAAATCTACGTACATTCGCATTTTCATCAAATTTATCGGCAGTCACAAAGTCAACTGGTAGATGGATTTGAACATTATTTTTCTTTGCTTTCTCCAAAAGCTTTCCTACAATTTTGGCACCTTCGGCATCGTAGAGAGAATTACCAATCTGGAAAAAATAGAATAATCTGTTCTAGCTAACATAAATAATCAATATCACATTGTATAATACAACTTCAAAATATCAACCATATCATCTGTCATCTATTTTCCTGTCAATAACTAGAACACACTGAAAGTGATGCTTATGTAGTAGTTTCACCATACCGAAGACAAAATCAAGAGTATATTAACGTCCAAATGGCTAAAAACAACCACAATACTGGCAAAACCCAAAGTTTATTGGGTGTCCATCAACAACAACGACCGAAACATTTGAAAATTGTCTTTCAAAATCTCGTACAATTCTGGAACCAACAAGGCCTAATACATCCGAAAAGATCACAAACTGCTCAAGGTTTAACAAGATCTTCGACGAATTATTATCAAAAAAATGCACAAGACAGACTACAAGAAATCAATCAGAACCTTAGTGTAATGTTGGAGAATAGTACAAAGGAAATCGATAGAATTTGCGGCAAAGTTAGACATTGTCTATCTCAAATGGATGATATCCATAAGTAAGTAAAATTTAAAAATTGCTCTTTTTCGGGATCCTATTCCTAAGCCTCCGCTATCTGTCCGTCTGTATCTCAATCAAATTTTGGTGAAAGTCTAGTTTAGCGGCTGTTGCTATAAAAACCCTCAAAAATCAAATTCGCAAAAATAGATGCATAACTTTTAATAAAATTGAGGCGGAAGATGCTATTTCTAATGTTTTGTTAATTAAAAAAAGGAAAAATGTTGTTAGGACTTACGACTTTTAGCTGGAATTTTCGATTTGGAAGTATCCTTTCAATTCCAAATAGTATAATCATCCCTGCATTCGGTTAAACGCAAAAAATGCGTGAAAATAATAAAAATAAGTTCGCGAAAAAGTAAGGTTGAACGAATTGATGATTGACTTGTGCAGAATATTCAGCATTCAATTGCTGTTAATATCAATGTTGCCAATGCTGCCAGTAAAACTTTCGCAGCATTATTTCATTTTATTAATTCCATTTTCAAGAATATTTGCTTTAGAAATAATCAACAATATATTCTTGTAAAGCAATCACTGAATTCATATTTTCGAAAGCCTCAAGACAAAATTCGTAAGTATCAAATTTTTGCTCTCAATAATTTCTAATTATGCAACTATACCTTAAGATACTTAAAATATATATCAATTGATTTATACTTTTGTTATCGTCATATTGGCAGTTTTAGCAACATTGGAATTGACAGGTTTTAAACGTCAAACTCACTGCACAAGTTAATCATCAATTCGTTCAACCATACTTTTTCGCGAACTTATATTTACTATTTTTACGCATGTTTTTTGTTAATTTTGAAAAGGATGTTAGTTTTAAATAGAAGAAAGGGTGATTACATACTATTTGGGATTGAAAAAACGACTTCTAAATAGAAAAATCCAGGTAAAAGTCGTAAGTCCTAAGAACACCATTTCTGCTTTTTCTAATAACAAATCATTAAAAATAGCGTCTTTTTCCTCCATTTTATTAAAAGCTCTGCTAACATACATCTATTTTTTAGGGCTTTTATAGCAAAAGCCGCTAAACTAGCACTCGGCCGCATTTTTTAGTTTCTTTAGCTAGAATAGATATGTACCTATACATTTCTTTGTAATATTAACTCGATGCAGGAAAGATGGTAGATCAAAATTTATCAACCCATTTCAGATCAAATATCTCGCTAGGTACAACAGATGAGATATCAGTTATAGAGAGCTTGGACGGAGAAAATGCAGAAAAACCTCCGGATGATACACAAAAGACCTTAACACCATTTATCACAATAATATCAGACGATAACACAATAACAACGCAAAAGAACGATTTTCCAAGACCAGCAACAGCTTGGAAGAATAAATTCTCATTGGCAAACAACATTGAGAAGCAATCATCACTAATATTTGAAGAGTTTAAGAGAGCCCTAATGAAAAACGAAGATGAATACGAAGTCATGGACAGAATCATTGAGAATTTAAATGAAGATATTGCAAATCTTTCAGCTACATCGTTACAAAAACACGATCAAAATGTTGAAAATGTAAAGGAAAACCACAAACAAGAGCAAGAATCAGACAGTGAATTTGGTAATGATAAAATTCCAGCTTTGACAGCAATCAAAACCAGTTTGACCAACATAATTCCAGATGTATATCATCGACCAGGAACAACGAATCTACATGAAAAACTTTTAATACAAATCGAAGCCAATGACAGTTTCATTTCATTTCAAAAAATGATGATGCAACGTACATTTGGAATGAAAAAAAAGTCACCAAAGAAATCACCACAACCATCACAACGTGTGAAACAACTCGATTCACCAATAAAAACAATTCATGCATCTGTCAAAAAGATATCGTCTTCGACAATTCCATTGAGAAAACATTCTAAATACAAGGATTTGAGTGCAAAGTACACGGACAGTTTGTGGTTTTCAGAGAAAAAGAAAACTAAAACTAAGAATAGAAAAAATAACAAGACATTAAGCAATCAACATTTCCATACCAAAGTATCTAATGTATCAATTAAATCACCAGTGATGAGAATGCGACGGAAAAATAGTACAAATTTCAACAGGATGACATCGAAAATGTCCATGATTTCGAATAGAAGCATTCAAAATGAGATAGAATTGAAGCATTGCCAAAGTGCTAGAAGCACCAAAGTCTTCAACAACAACAAAGCCAAGCATTGCAACAAATCAAAATCCACCAACTTTGCAAGTACAGTTAGCAATTTTAATATGTAGGCACTATTTCTCTGTCAATTTTAATCATTACAGGTCCAATGTATTGCTTGCAATACCAAAACCATGGTAATTCACTTAGTCCACTGGCCAAATGTCGCTACAGATGGATTGAAGCTAGAGCTCAACTGGCACCAGTGCGACGTCTACAATTTTTAGATATACTCGATGATTTAACAAACAAGTAAATGAAATTTATTAAAATAGAATATTTAAATATGATGTGAATTCTCATCGTCAGGGATCTGGAACCATTGAAATCCGAATATCCTAGGAAGGATAACATGAATATTTGGAAGAACAATGTCAAAGATACGTACCTCTATAAACTTGTTAGTGGTGGACAAAATGTATACAGTTCTTGGAAGTATTTATTGCAAGCAAAAGGCAAAAATCCACATTTAAAACAGAGTAAAGTAGTTTGTGACAAAAATGAAAGTGAACATGAAGTAGAAAGAACAGGAAATGAACTGGTATCAAACGATTCATTTTTCAATTTGATTGTATTGAAATTTTTCCATCTACCTATTTTATAGCAAATATTCAACAATTGTGCAATATCAAGAACGGATGTAGTGAAAAAACTTTCTTCCTATATATACGATCCTGAAAATGAAAGACAATACTATCAAACAATGATTGTTATGCCTGTAACTGTACTGTATGATAATCCAAAATTTGAAGAAATGCCTGTAAGATTGCAAGCACAACAACTGAGTAATAATAATATACAACCAAAGTTACCACTGAAACCGTTAAAAGAACCAAAAGTTATATACAATAAAGCCACATGGCATCCACCGAAACCTTCGAAATGTAAAATTATGATTTAAATGTTCAAAATTAAAATGATGCTGTAAAATTGTTGATTTTAGCCATTAAAAGTTCCACCATTGAGCATACAGGTGCAAATTCTGCCAACTTAGTAAAAAACAAAGCAAAGGAATGTAAAACACCCATCAAAAAGAGGATTATTAGTAAATCGTTTCCCCCAATAGGTAGAGGTGCTCAACATTTTTAGAATCAACTAGTGTATTATTTGAATTTTAATTTCTAGAATTTGGTAAATTTCAAACATCTGAGAAGAAGATTGCACTTTTGGATTATGGTTCAAGTGAAATAGCAACAGTCGCTAAAGCGCCAGAAGTATTTATAACCAAGAAAAAACAACAAGTCTCAAATGAAAATCCCTCTAGCGATCAGACAAGCATTAAAAGACCAACAATTGTAAAAGAGAAAAACACTTTTGATTCTCAAAAGTTGTGGGCTAACAAATATAAGAAACCTATAAATAGACAATTAGTTAATTTCCTTCAAAAACAACCCGTCCTGCACAATAATGAACAACAAATAGCTAGTAAAAATTGTCAAAATGTCTCAAAAATACAAACGAAAAATCTGACAGTAGAAAATAATTTGACAGATCCTGATTATATGAAAAATAAACCTCAAATGAAAATACCGAAAAGTAAGCAACAGATTACTAGGAAAAATGATGAAACAAATAAGAAAATGGTAGAGAATAAGAGTATAAAACAAGGTAGGAAAAATATTTTGTGTTATGTTTGTTGTATATTTTTTTATAAAATATTTCATAGGTCCAATAATCAAAAAAACAACATTTCCCCACAAACGAATGCTCGATCAATTGAAAGGATTAAAAGAAAAGAACACAGTCATCCAGGATAACATTCAAAAAGCCATCAATGTAATTGAATCCAAAATGATACATTTACTGAGCAATGGTAATTCGAATAGTGTCGAAGCTTTCAATAGTATGGAAAAGGAAATTACACATGTACTGAGTATGATGAAATGTGATGGTCACAAACAAGAGCAAAAACAAACAGAAAATGCAGCTAATACTTCAAGTACTTGTAATCCAGTAGAAATTAGTCAAATAAAACAGAAAACGCTCGAAGAGGAATTCGATATGATATCTGATCAAGTATTTACAAAACTTAATAATATACTGGAAGTCAGCAGATCCAGATCTAGCACAATAAATAAAGAAGGAACCGGTGAAAAACATAGCGAATACAGGTAGGTATACGGTATGGAGAATAATTACAACCTAATGAATTTGGTGTTATTTTTTTTTAGTGAAGCACCACTTGAAGTAACCATGACTACTATGAAAATGGTGAAAGCTCCCGTGACTCCACTAACGGCTGTGCGCCGAAATGAGCAGCAAAAAACAAAGTTTTCCCATATCAACAACGATGATATGATGATGATGCTAAATCAACAACAACAGCAACATAGCAGTAGCGGTGATCAGAGTGACAATGCAACAAGACAAGATTGTTGTGGTGGTGATGTTTCCAGTTCACTAGATGAAAAAGACAAAACATTATCGCTAGATGAATTATCCGATAATAGCAAAGGTGATTATTTTTTGGAAAATAATAATAAGGAATCGATGGTGGTTAAGGAACATGTTGAGAAAAAAGAACCAATAACAAGACCTGTAGCTACAGTAAAAATAACACCAAAGAAAGAAGAGGACAACAATGCCGATGAAACGGATACAGAAGACAGTTTGAGTTTTTCTGAGCATGTTAATAAAATCATAAAACGTGTCGAGGATATCTACAGCCATTTGGATGATATTCAAGCTGTAATTATTTTTTTCATATTCAATATATCTACCATAATTTCGATGCTATATAAAATGTTGTTGGCAGAGAAAGAGTGCAGTTAAAAATCATACACACATATCACAAGTTTTTTCCTTCTTCGTTTTCGATGCCAGAAAATAAATACGATGAATTCAATGAAACAATTTTTTTCATTTCTAGGATAATGATGATGTTGATTTGCCCCGATTCACCGAAGAAGTGAAAACAATCAATGTGAAAAGTGAAGAGTTCCTTACACCTTTCATGCAAGCTGTCAAAAGTAAACGTAGTGGCGGCGGTGAAGCCACTGAATGCCAACAAAAGAATATGATGATGACACGAAGCCCATCGTTTTACAATGTGCTAACTTTCTTGGATACATTGGGTGATATACGTGAAGATACGCCAATGGAGGTATTCATAGCTAGATTATACAATTTTACACAAGTGTGGTACATACCAAAAATCATCTATCAAAGTAGATTAGTACACACAACAAAATGTCAATTAGAAATGGCGAGTTGTTTAAAAAAATGCAATGACGATAATGGTAGTAAGGTTAACAAGAAAAAGGTCTCTTTTTTAGTGATGCAACAAGATACATATCATCAAACAATCGTTTGTCCTGTACACATGGAAGATGATGATAAATCCTTACAGCTGGATGAAATACATCATGAAAATATAAATTCCAGTAAATGTGATCGACAAGAAAATATATCTGCTGCTGAACACTTGTACCAAATTGAATGTAATAAAAATATAAAATGCAATAACATTCCTCAAATACCTACAGAACATTGTATACCAATTATTGAATGTCAATGTGAAAATGTAACAGATGAAATACCAATGCAACAGACAAATTCATCAGAAAGCTCATCAGTCAGTGAAGATGTACAAACGCCAAATGAAAATGAGACCATACAACAACACCAAGACAACTCAGATCTTGTCTTTCCATTGATTATTGACGATAATGATAACTTGGATGTGTCAGATTATTTGGAAATGTCAAAAAGTGATGACAAAACAACTCAAGTCTATCACATTACAAGTAAAAAGAAGCAATACCATGAAGAAATCGAAAAGACCAACGACATAGACAAAATTGATGGTAATTTAACGACATGCGATACACAATCACAAGCACCACATATCAACATTTTCTATGATGAATACGATGAAAATGTACCAAAAGTTATTATAAATACAAGACAAGATGATGATGATGATGATAGCTGCAAAGAGAGCTATGTAAAAGTGAAGAATTTTAAAGGAAAAACTGTAAAAGTTGTACCGAAAATTGTGGTATTTCGTGATGAAACGTCCAAACTTTTACATAATAATAATTATAATCATCCATTGAAAATTTATTCGAGCGATTCAGCTATACACAAAATATATTCGCGAGAAATGCCGGTAATCAGAAGACAACCGTCAACATCAGTTGTATGTCAAAATGAAAATCCAAAGCATTATGGTGGTGATGTATATACTGAAGAGAATCGAGAATTTCTGTTGAAATCTGTTTACGCTCTAGTCTATGTTATAATGTTCACGGCTCTCAATATGGAATACAGGTGTTTATAGGAATTATTAATATAACTATATCATATATATTGTATGAATATATCAATTGTATTTTCGACCAAAAAAATATAAATTACTGGTGCACATTTGTCATTTGTTTTATCAATAAATTAAATAGTACATACACCAAATCAGTTGCAAATTTGAGAGCATGAAAATCAGCACAAACACTTGATTTGTTTCATTGAGTATTCATAAAGTTTGAAGAATGATTGAATGCTGCTTGGAAGAGTAATTTTTATCAAAAAAAAGATAGTCAAGTTTTTATGAAGTATGATAGTAACAGTGACAATATCAAATTATTAAGAATGAATGAGATCATCTTGCTCTAATAATAATATCTACATAAATATGTACGAAAACACAAGGTGAAACATTCTTGTTTTACCACGATAATAAGGTCTAATATTGATTTGGGCGCATGAATCCTATTTGCGTTCCAACTTATTTCACAGAACCAGAATGAAGTCGGAACTGCATGCCGGCCACTCTACAGTACACTCCGAACTTTTGGTAATCTTCGTTCTTCAAACCTGTCATGAAGACATATCCTGGCTTCATTTGAGAACAAAACATACGTCCACTATTCCAATAGACAATTCGAATAATCCTGTGCGAAACTTGATATTACACTTGAATGGTTAATCTTCTTTAATTGACTAGGCGCAGTTACAGCCTGACTTCATGCAGCCTTAATCGTAAATCGAGGAAATCATTTGAATGTCTACAGAATCAGGTCATGGGTGAATGGTTTTTGGGCCATTTCCATTTGCAATTTACAGGCTTTTTAGGTTAGGTTTTTATCCATAATTGTCTGCAACTAACTATTCTTTCTCTCTGGACCTCAAGGAATTTCTGATCGTCTAGAACCTTAATAAGGTGGACACAATAATGCTGTATTTTTTGGTCTCCAACTCTACATTAAAAGGATCCAGCCTGTCCTAAGTAGATACTGCATGTCGTTGGAACCGTTAAATTTAACATACGTATCAAAAAACTGAGTTACAATTAGGATGCTATGTCCATTTCCAATTAAAACAATTGCTTGTTCGGTAACCACTAGTTGTAGTTTGTGTTTTGTTTGGAATCGTGACGTCAGCACATAACTATTCAGCACATCAGACTTTACTTCAAACCCTACTTGGAATCTAAGTGATTTCCCTTCATATGGCCGATTTCTAAGCACTAACCAGAGAACAGAGCTCTTTTTTTACTCAACCTATACCAATTAGGTACTATTCTAGCTTACACAAGTTTTTCTTTCTAAAATATAATACTTACATTCATACCCTTTGACTCTTTAAGGAATGTATAAGCCATACCACCACCAATAATCATCTCATTAACTTTATCCAACAAGTTGTCAATGAGCTGGATCTTATCTGCCACTTTGGCACCTCCCAAAATAGCAAGGAATGGTCTAGAAGAAGGTTAACGAACAATTAAGCTTTAAGTGAGAAGTATTTAAATTTAGTAAGTAGTTACCTTTCAGGGTTATCTAATGCTTTCGCGAAATACTGTAACTCCTTCTTCAGCAAGAAACCTGATGCACGTTGATCAAATCCTTCGCCCATCATGGAGGAATGTGCTCTATGGGCTGTGCCGAAAGCATCGTTAACGTACACATCGCCCAGCTTACGAAGACTCTCTCTAAACTCTTTGACTTTTGCGGGATCCGCCTTGACTTTCTTACCAGAAGCATCAACTCCCTTTCCTACAATGTTTCATAAATTCTAACTCTACTTCTCTCCAACAATAAATCAATGAATTATCTCTTAGCTTGGAAGCATTAAATAGCGGATAAGAGATAATACATCACTGACCTTCCTCTTCAACGTGATATCTGAGATTCTCAAGCAAAATCACAGATCCTGTTGCAGGATCGGCACAGGCCTTCTCAACTTCAGGTCCAACACAGTCGTTAAGGAAGATGATATCTCTGAAATACATATATGTACAATAAAATAAAATCATGAGGGGCCCAAAGCACACACTTGTTCAGAAGTTTCTGTAGTTCGCCCACAACTGGTTTCATAGAATATTTCGGGTTTGGATTACCATCCGGACGTCCCAAATGGGACATCAAAACCACGCTCTTAGCATTTTTCTCCAGAGCATATTTAACGGAAGGAAGAGCAGCAACAATACGTTGATTATTTGTTATGACACCGTCTTTCAGAGGTACATTGAAGTCAACACTAGGATTAGGATATTTTAAAGGTTATTTGAATTAAATTATGTCTGGTGTACAATATACAACTTACCGCATAAGCACTCGTTTGTTGGCAAGGTCTAAGGAATCGATTGCAAGCTTGTTGAAAGCCATTTTACTTAAATTTTTCACGTAAACTAACCGGCGGCGAACTAGCAAAGGTGCTGATCTCCTCAATAACTGATTTAAAATTGACAATGTCATGTGGAGGTCAAATAATTCACGTTCAATCGGTAACAAAGATCTCTATAGCGATCTTGAATTTGAAAGAGAGGAAAATCTAATATCAATTTTTATTGAAAATCAGTCACAGCATTCTCTTCTGCATAATAAACAAATTGTTTCATATTAATAACTATTTTCCATGAAGATTTAGGTTTATCAATTCAATAATTATCCGTGAACTCTTAATATCTCATAGCGCTTTTGTTTTATAAAAATATATGATAGCGACTCAATTGGAACAAAAGATTATCGAGTCCAAATTAAAAAAATACATAATCTTCGATTACGGGTCATTTATTGACCTTCGTAGTGTCTGAATAGTAGAGAGAAGGTACAATTATTCTCTCTAACGAATAGTTTCTGTTCAATCGTCTTGTCTCGTTTTTTAGTATCATTCTTCAAGTAGGTATTAATTGTTGGCACAAGCCTACTGCCTTAATTAATATAGTTATTAACATTATCAATAATTGAAAAACAAAAGTCAATAATCTATTTATTTGTATCAATAAAAAAAGGTGGAACCTGGGACTGAAGCCGCAATAATTAAGGCTACCACCGTAAAAATAGTATAAAAATTATTTCATTATTTGTACGCTCTAAGAACGGTTATTCAGTCCATCTATGTGCACAATGTGGATTAGTGCATACATAATAAAGTCTCATCTCTTCTTCAGCCCTCCTAGTTTGGGCTTGGAAAAACACTGCCTCCCTAAAATTTACCATGTTTTTCACAATGAATAAATTTCGATGCATTTTTTGCGTCTTACCTATGATTACATTCAGGGCACTGATGATCCTCTGTACGCGGCAATGTGGGATCAGATATAACATCGGGAACTATGTGGGTGAGTTCACTGAAAATGAAATAATTTAAATTAATTTCGTGTATAATATAAAGAATGTGAAGCGGGTCATACTCAATTTCGTGCATAATTTTGTTGACATATATGCATTTTGAATCAGCACTCTGTTTGTAATCACAGTTTCGACAAGCATAAAGAAGAATCTTATTTTCTTTGTCTTCCTTAGGATATAACATGTTATTGCTGAAACAAGTAAGTTAGGGTTTTGTTAATCATTAATAAATTATATTAGGAATACATACCATTCCTGACAAAAACGAATACCCACAAAACCTGGGCCCTCACTATGTGAATCGTATCCTGTAGGTTTAGACATTTTATACAATCTGTATTTATTTATTTATAAATATAATTTGATAAAGACAAGAAAGTTGACGCCGTTAGGTTAAGCTGTTTGACCTTGACGTTGAATGTCAGTCAGTGTCAATCATATATGTCAACATTGCGTCAATCATGATTCACAAGAATTATGGAAACACAAGATGCGTTGGATAACCTGATTGGTGCGTTTGGAAGAAGGGACAACCATGGTTGTCTCTGTTGGAAGTTCGACAAGTACCAAATAGAACGTATGTTCTGTTTTGCATCTCGAAATCAACGGTAGACACGCTAGAAAAATCCCATGATCTCTGGCCACAGTATAAATATTTCTTTATACTGTGCTCTGGCTAAGATCTATTTTTGACCGACTTCCCAAAAGAAGAAGATATAGGTACAATTCGATTCTATGTTTTTTATGTATGTTACCGCGGTTCACGTTGTAAACAGGCATCGATTTGATGATTCTTTTTTCATATGAAAGAAAGTCCCATATTTTTTTTAGTTCATTCATCCCTTCGAATGTTAGAAAATTTATATTTCAAAAGTTGAATCTTTCTTTGTTAAGCCCGCTGTAGACGGAGTATTTTTTGCTGCATGATTGCTTGCTTGTTTTGCTGCACGGTCCGATAAATGTTGCCGCGCATGGTGTGTTGATGGCTCCCTTGCTTGTGTTGGCTTCACACGATGCAGGCCATCATGTATGTAAAATGACAGCACAGAGAAATATGACTGTGACAAATGATACAAAATATTGAACATTCTAATCAAGCGCTATTTGTAATCATTCTTAAAACAGAGAAAATGTCCCAACAATCAAAAATAACATGTTATCATGTGCAAAATAACTTTTGAGTACGACTCGACTAGTTCCGAGTGCTCCGACAAGGCACGATGGGTGAAAACAATCACCAAAAATATTTTTTACAAAAAATTGGACCGACTTTATTAGTTGGTGCACTGAAAAGTATAAAATAATATTAATTCTATTGGTGCTGTTACTTTTGAAGTTGTGCAGTTGCAGGTAGAATGGTAACTTTTGGCACCAACTTCACAAGTACCAGCCCCAATAGAATTAATATTATTTTATACTTTTCAGTGCACCAACTAATAAAGTCGGTCCAATTTTTTGTAAAAAATATTTATTTCACACTTTTGAGTGTAACATTAGTCACGAAAATCGTTGAACGTTCACTAATACCAATGAAGATAGTACTTATTCTATTACCCACGTATATTCCTTGCTTGTAGTTGTTATTATTGAGATCTCAGAACATCGCTGCGGAAATGCGCTTAAATATTTTAGTTGTTACCATTTTAACACCGATTTTACTCGAAAACCGTAACTCTAAGGGAAAAATGTTCAGTATAAATGTTGCTACAAATAATTATGTCTTTCATGTACTGCAAACAGATTTTCAATTTTCGACAGAAATCGCCCTCTCCACATAGCGAAAATAGGTATATTTGAGAATTTAAAATGTCTCTATGTCGAAAACCGTTACTCTTTTGAAAAAATGTTCCATTTAAACGTTTCCGGATATTGTCCTATCTGTAATTATATCAACGCAGATTTTCAATTTTCGACAAAATTTGCCCCCTCCACCCCCTTCGGGAGTGGTTTTCGGAGGGAACGAGATGTCGGATTCCCGTTTTTATGAATATGGGACCATTTCTCAAGCCTCCTCTTTCAAATGAATCAAAAATCATCAAAATCGGAGTACGTTTACTATATGAAAGGCGCGCACAAAAAAAAAGCACACAGTCGAATTGTATACCTCCTCCTTTTGGGAAGTCGGTCAAAAATAGCACCTATCATCAAATCATGCACGAGTTCAAGCAACCAACCGTGCACGCGATGTCATTTTCTTACACGGAAGCATGCACAGCCCCATGACTATGCCTAGCTCCCGTCAAGGAAACATGCAGCAAAACATACTCCGTCTGCAGCGGGCTTACTTATGGAAGGGTTTTCGAGCTCGAGCTTCGAGCAGTAGCAGAGATAACCTGCAGTAGATTGAACTATGTGAATGTAAAGCATACGCATTTTAATTTTTCTCTTCTCAAAATTGAAATGCGCATGCTTCTGACGATTTGAGTTTGGTTTGAAATGCTGCTCATTTTCTCGTCAAGATACATACAATCCCCAATTTATGGTACTTTATTCTGAAACATCCTGGATAATGAAGTCGATCCGCATTTTTGTAAAGGCATGTTTTTCATCATTCTGCTTACCATGAAGGTTCTGTTTTGCCATGTAGGTAGGAAACTCTAATAAAATGAAGTTCATTTGTATATAAACTATGTTTTTATTAAATATAGTTTCATCTTATAAGCTCTATACATAATAATAATACATTTAAATATATCTATGGAACATGGAACTCTAACTAAATGACTAGTGCAACTTTGTTCAAATTGTATTGGATAGGTAGGTACTTGAATTATTACATTCATAAATATATATACTCTCTTATTATATAAATGGAATATGTATTGCTCGTATATATGAAGATCATATGATTTAGATTTTTTTAGAAATATATAAATAATACAACCATCCAAATCAACGATGAAGATCCCATGCTGTTTAGAGATTTGTTACTAGCTGAATTTCTGGGTTTTTTCAGACCCAACTGATTTGGCTCATCGACTTCACTGTCTAATTGATTACCAGCAGCTGGGTACCACATTGTGCTCGTCTCACTTGGAGGATTGTTGTATGGGGGTGAATACATGCTTTGTGATGTCCTCGTCAAATCAAAACCTAAGAAACATAAAAGCTTTGAAAGAGATTATGCAATCAATACTACACACTTGTAGAGAAAATTCGACATAAAATCATAGGTTTCCACAAAAATAGAAGGGTTACCAACTCTTTTACCTCATCAATATTGTCTCTGAGTCTATTAAGGCAAATATTTTGTTAGATACAGATACAAAAAAAATGGATAAAAATTGTAGCCGAATACATTATTTTCGTGCCACATGTACATAAACTGTAATTCTCATCAGTACGCGGTAAGGCATTGAGACATTTAAACCTGTATCCACTATAGGTACAGCAATGACGGTGGAGTAGAACAGGCAGCTACTAATTGTATTGAGGCAACGGAATCGAAAGTTGGTATATTACGTGGAAATGTCAGCATATTCAGAGAGAGAAATGCTTTATTGTCGAAAAAATATAAATTTTGTAGACAAAGCAAAATAAAAATATCAAAATAAAACAATACAAAAACAAAACAAAGTCAAAACTAAAAATTAAATTAAAATTAAAATTGAATAAATTTATATAATATAAAACAGAAATATAAAAATATAAAGATGTAAAAATATAAGATAATAAGTATCAGAATGTAACCTACAGCTGTATATTCGGTTAGAAAGTAAGTTAATATACAGCTGTAAATTCAGTCAGAAGGTAAACACTAACTAAATCACAAAACAAAAACGAATTTTGTACAAACAATAAACCAGTGCGTGAGCTGAGCAGAAACGTGCCTTAGTGAAAAAAGTCGTTAACTGCATAAAAGGCATTATCCTAGGTAGTAGGTATTTAATTGAATCTGGGATAAGCCGTTTAGCCGATTAGATTTAATTTCGTGTGACAGATGATTTTACATTACAAAAGACCCTTAGGATATCAAACATCAAATAATATTCACTAAACCAGTGGGTGTAAGAAGCTTAATATTAATTATTAACAATTTTTAACAAAAAAGTCGCTTACTGCATAAAATGCTCTCTCCAGTAAGTATGATTTCAAAACCTTTCGAAATTCAGGAAAAGATCTTATGGATTTGATTTCAAATGGTAGATGATTGTGCATTTTTTTTTGCATTGTACAGTATAGAGCTTTTAACCAACTCTGAGCGAGGGGTTGGCAGATAAAGATCATGCTCCGTGTTTCTAAGCGGATAGTTGTGATATGGCCTCTCTGGAATAGAAGATACGTGCTTGCGGATTAAGTATACAGATTCAAATATGAATAGGGATGGAAGAGTTAATATTTTAAATTTTTTGTAGTAATCCTGGCATGAGTCCTACTGCTAAGTCTCAGTGAATACCGAACAGCTCTCTTCTGCAGTTTAAAAATACGTTCAAATTGAGTCGCACAACACGTACCCCAGAATGGAAGGGCGTATCGGAGATGCGACTCAAAAATGGCATAATAGACTGTTCTAGAAGTAGATAAGTTGAGCTCCTTGGAAACTGATCTCAGCGCGAAGCACGCAGAACTTAACCTTTTTGATAAAGCATCGATGTGCGAGTCCCATTTTAAGCGGTTGTCTACAATAAGCCCCAAGAATTTCACAGATTCAACGGCCTCAATAGTGGTGTTATTAAGTCCAAAAGATTGCAATGTACTTTTATATGATAAAACTTTTGTTTTAGAAACATTGAGGCATAGGAGATTTGAATCGCACCAAGATTTAATCGTGACTAAGTCTCTAGATACAGTCCTTTGAAGTGTCGTAATATCCGGGTTGCTCCACGTGAAACTAGTATCATCCGCAAAGAGGCAGATTTCACCGCAGTACTGAACCTTGAGGCACTCCATATTCAATTGGTTTGCAAGAAGACATCGACGTATCAACCCTCACAATCTGACTCCTGCTGTTGAGATACGACTTAAACCATTCGAGAGACACTCCTCTGAAACCATAGTACTCCAATTTATTAGTTAATATATTATGATCTACGCAATCAAAAGCCTTAGAGAAATCACAGAAAATTGTTGCTATAGAGTGATGGTTGATCAGGTTTGAGTATACATTATTAAAGAGGGAAAACATGGCATCATTTGTGCATTTGTTACTTAAAAATCCAAATTGATGGTTAGAGAGTATATTATATTTAAAGAGAAAAGATAAAAGCCTTTTTTTAACCAATCTTTCGATGATCTTTGATAATGTGGGAAGGAGTGCAATTGGGCGATAGTTCGAAGCTTGATCTTTATCTCCTCCTTTATGCAAAGGAACAATTATTGCCGTCTTAAGACAGTTTGGAAAAACTCCATTTTAGAATGATTTGTTAATTAAAGTAATAAAATGATTCAATAAGCATTCCGGCAGGTTCGAGCACATTTTCAGAGTAAGTCCATCAGCTCCAGATGAGGATTTGTTTTTAATGTCATTAATTGTACTGTTAAGCTCTGCTAATACTACGGGCGTAAAGAAGAAACTGTGTAAATTCATATTAGCCTTAGGGAGAAATGAGAAGGGTCATCGGAAGGAGTTATGGTGTTCTTTAAATTTTTTGCTACATCTACAAAGTCATTATTTAGGTTCTCGGGTGAAATAGAGATTGTGTTAGATGAAGAGGTCTTATTTCTTAAGTCATTCACAATAGACCACATTTCATTAGCAACATTACCGGAATGGGCCAGCCTCCTATTATAATAAATGTCCTTGGCAGCTTTTATAGTCTTATGATAGATTTTTCTGTAACGTTTTACGTAATCATGGTAGAAGACGCTGTCCGATGATTTTTTTATGTAGGATAGTGAGCGCAGAGATGGTTGTCTCTGGTGAGCGCATGTTCTTTGCAGATGTACGTAAGCCTTTAGTAGACCAGGGTTTATGTTGTTTGAATTCGTTTGGCAAGTCGTTTAATTTATCATGAATATAACATAACTTGCTTCTTCTGAGAACATCCGTAGTCCCTTAAGTGTAGATAAATATGATCTTATCGTCCAGGCAACAACTACTATCAAGCCTACTACCAGCGCCAAATATTGGATTTTGGATTCATACAGTACAGTTCACACAGTCATATCACCTGCTGTACCTACCTGAAGTAGTAGAAGACTGTCGAGCTCCATTCCAACTAGACACGGTCGCCCAATTGGGTCTCGGTGATGGACTCGAAGGCAAATCGGGATACATTTGCACCGTATTGCCAGCAACATTATTACTACCATCAATACTTCCAGCGCCCCCCCAGCTACTCGATCTACCATAGGAGGCGGGTCGAGTCCTGGTGCCCAGCATTTGGGTGGGAAACAATTGGTCGGATGACTGTTGTTGTTGCTGTTGTTCCCTGGGCGCCGACGGGCTCCAGGATGTGGATGTTGAGGCTGTTGGAGGAGTTATTCTTGAAGCAGGGAACAGCTCCTTGGGCGATTTATGACTGTAGACTGTACTCCATGGGTACGAGTCGCCGCTGGTTGTGGTTGGTGTTACTACTGCCAGTGGGTCAGATCGATCGCCAAATGGCAGACTGTCGGTAGGATGGATTTGACAGTCTCCGGAATTTGGGCTAAATCAAAGAATAAGGTGATGGTGATATAGGATTAACATTAGCCTAGGTGGGTAATGGTTTCACCAATTCGAAGTAGAATATCTGTTAGATGTTTTGTAGAAAAAATATACTTTTCCTCTATTTCCTTATTGGTGCCAGACCAGATACCGATATTTGTTTAGATCCAGAAATTTAATAAGAAACCAAGAATTTCAAAATGTTTTTCAATTTCTCATTTCTGGCAGATATTCGGATAGTCTAGCTACTGAATAAACGAAGGAGTTCCATTTGAGATAAAGTCGAGTTCTCTTAAAGCGAAATTTAATACACCCTTTTAGAGAAAAACACTCTAAATCCAGTGATGTCCAAATAATTTTAACCAATCTCAAGAATCCTAGTAAGAACAAGTCAGCATATAAGCTCTCCATAACTTCTTCGTAGT
Source organism: Crioceris asparagi (assembly GCA_958507055.1). Taxonomy (NCBI): domain Eukaryota; kingdom Metazoa; phylum Arthropoda; class Insecta; order Coleoptera; family Chrysomelidae; genus Crioceris; species Crioceris asparagi. Next base: position 11,274,393 of record OY293831.1, on the reverse strand, counting down.
ACAGGGAGAGAACTATTAGTAATTAAAAAATGTGGGACTTTAAATTGGCCCACCTTGAACATTTAACTTACATATAGTTAAGACACTGATCCTGCAGAAAACTCAACGCCTTATCAATGATCTGCATAGCAAATCGACTTGCTGGTCCTTCGGCCACACCTCTATCACAAAGCCTTCGCGTTTCCTTTTGCACGCAATGCTTGAATCTGTCATGGGAACTGGAATAATAAGTTATTTTATTTACAATCTTCAAAAAACATTCAATTAAATGCATTGCATCTCATAAGTATTACCAGCATAATGTCGATTTTGATATAATGTCTCCCTGATCGACTTGATCCACCAGTAGATTGTACTGTTGGCCACAGTGTATGTTTTGGATGATGGTATTTTTGATACAGGGTGCATACAGTAAGTATTCTGCAAATAAAATGGAGTAGCAGTGAAAGAAAAAACACAACAAACTTGCAAAGTCTACAGAAGTACCGCAATAGTTGTTTAAAAGAACCGCTGAGGCCGAGCACAGGGGTGACAACTACCTCTGGGTAGGTAAAATAAGAAACTTTTTGTAATTATGTTCTGATTTGAATCTGAAGTATCAAACCAACAGCTTAGGAGATTTGGAAACTAGAGAATCCAGAATTCAATTAATTTATATGTAAACTTATATTTGATTAAAACACCTAAAGTACCTACCTCTGGACAATTAAAAATCTGGCGAAAGAACATAGGTATCGATGAATGGTAATGGTAAGTAAACTCAGGTCAGATTGCTGCATTCAGAGTTTCGCCAGTTAAGTATAGACTTGTGCCCCTACCAAAGCTTACCTGGTAAGCTGTGTCCCTGAAATTCTCTAGTTTCTGCTTTGATATATTGCTTTGCTACATCGACGGAATGATTCTAGACCTAATATTTGTACTTTTGGTCCCTTAATATCGAATGAAAAGATAAAATGGTCCAGTACAATAGGAAAGGACGTCATGACCAGACTAATGAATATCTGGCAGAATAAGCTAGTAGAATCAAAATGCATTTAGTTTGAGATCTGATATTCTCCATATTTTGCTATGATTTGGAAAGCTAAACAAGGTAAATAAAATAAAATTGACGCTTTCGAAATATTCTGCTGGCCTATAATGCTGCGACTGGAGCAGACCCATACCAGGTAAGTATAAGTGTTTTGGTAGAAGAAATAGTTTAGAGATACTCTTCGAAATAAAGATCTGGAAATTAAATTGGAAGGCTGATGAGTACTACGTAGATCTTCCGCAAGATACGTGGATCTCAAATTAGAAGCAAAACCTAACACAAAACTTAAGAAAAGTGGAGAGTCATTGTAGTAAATAATTGAATGAACTCACATTACTCGAATCTGAGCTTCCAATTAAGATAAAAGAGCTAAGTAGGTACCGAAAAACTTTGACACTTCATTATTGCTTAGAACTAAAAGTTATATACCTACCTTTCTGATAGCTTGGTTGCGTACACATCTCATGAACGCTCTCAATGGGGCTTTCCACCGCTCTATTGAATTGTTTACGCTGTTGAGCAGTGAAACATCCATCTGTGTAGACTTTGAGACAGTCCACAAAGTGATTCCATGTTGTGCAAACCTGCAGATAATATCTACATAAACTTAAATTTAGTGATGACAATAATAACTATAGTTGAGGGCGGGAAAAGCAATAAGTACGCCTAATCTCGGCAACGAATACATGGCCACTGGACTGGTATGTCTCGTCATCTCTGATTCAATAATCATTCTAAGTACTTCGTCTCTGCTACTTCATGTAAAACAGTACCATATGCACTTTTGCTCATTTTCCATTTGCATAAATTATCATAACAAGATATCTATCCTTTTGTTAGCATGGTTGCGCTCGGCAAAATACTTAGCCACAAATAAAGTTCGACTATAATGACGATAATAAAGATAATGGTTTTTTTTCTCAACTTCGAAGGAAAATATATCGTCCATCTCCGACAAATAGATATAACAATCTCGCTTACCTGATCAATGTCATTGATGTTATCGGGAAAAACCAAGTGGGCTTCTTTTACAAGAGGATCTGCCATTTTTATACATTTTTCGTACTGGTTTTTCGAACAGTCCGTTCTGGCCATAGAGATTCTTACTTGCAGTACAACAAAAAGTATGGTGGGATATGTGATCCACGACATTTTTCTGAAAGGACGAATTTCTTTCTTTTAAAATTAGTTCTCAGAATTATTGAAAATAACATTTTTCCTTTTTTTCCTAAACAAATTATTATTAAATATTTCTTTAAAAAAATTGAACCGACCTTATTAAGTCGGTGCATTGAAAAATACAAAATAATATCAATTATATTATAACTGGTAATTTTGAAGTTGTGCAGTTGGAGTTAGATTGAAAACTATTGGCACCAATTTCAAAAGTACCAAGAACCAACAGAATTAATATTATTTTGTATTTTTCAGTGCACCAACTAATAAACTTGGTCCATTTTTTGTTAGAAATATTTATTTCACACTTTTGAGAGTCACATTAATAGTTATCAAAATTATTCAACGTTCACAAAAGAAGATAATCTGTTACTCATACTTATACAGAGATTTTAAAACATCGTGGAAATGCACATATTTCAGAGTTTCAGAGTTTATCAATGATGTAACTCGGAAACTTTTTTTGAAAAATGTCTAAATCATATGTAGCTGAATATGATCTCTTAATTTGGTCATCTCGAATATTTGATTTTCGAAAAAAATTGCCCCTCTAAATAGCGTAAACACATATTTCAGACTGTAACGCGTAAGCCTATGATTATTTTTTAAAATGTCCACTTTAAACGTTTTCGGATATGGAATTTTCTTTAAGTCTGCTGTCTCGAATTTTACATTTTTGAGAAAAATTGCACCCACCACCCCCTTTGAGGCAAGGTTTTGAGGGAAAGGGCTTGTCTAAAATTGTTTTTTTTTTGATGGGACCAAATCTCAATACTCCTCTCTCAAATGAAAAAAATATCATCAAAATCAGAGCACGTTTACTATGCAAAAGGCGCGTACATCCATGAAAGTATGTAGACATACAGTCGAATTGTATACCTACCTCCTCTGTTCAGGAAGTCGGTCGGGAAAGCATTTTTATTAAAAGTTATGCTTATATGCACCCATTTTTGCAAACATTCTCATTTTAATAAAAATAACTATAATACTATAAAATTACTTTTCATACTGAATGCTTGTCGACGTAATTGTCAATCGTTATCGACTAACTTTTATCTCTCACTGCAATTTTGAAATAACAGAAATAAGGACAATCATACAGACAGACAGCAGACAGGTCTTCACCCTCTTTTGAGAATCGTAACAAACATTCTGGGACCGTACCTTACCTTAGTTCTCTTTTAAATGAAAAAAATCCGTGCTAAACTTACCAATCTAGATTAAAAAATCGGCCAAAAAGGATGAATGTGAATACTTCAAAACAGGTTAAAGTTGCCACTATTTAACTAACAATCTCCAATCTCAGTTTGAACATTACGGAGTTCCTATTCTAGAAATAAACGCAGAGATCTAGGCCAAGATAGAAAAATGGTGAATCATCATCAATTCTTGAGAAGATAAATTATTTTGTGTGAGGCCTTTCTTACAAGCAAATCTTGATATTTGCTATTCCACAAGGAAATCGTGACTGAGACTGGTTATCAGATTTAAATGCGCTAATAATTAAAGCTGTTTAAAACTCAATACCTATTAGAAGAAAATATAGGGAGTTGGAAGAATTCTGATGGAAAAATAATACAATACCGATAAATTAGCTAGATCAATAAAAAAAATAAACTACATTCTACATGGATTCAGAATATTCAAAAAAATAAAATAATAAAGCATTCAAAGAAACAGAGAAAATTGATTCAAGCCTCCAATTATAACTATTTTTATGATAAAAATAAAAATCAAAACAACACTAGTAGTTTTTGTGCCCAGATTCCAGAGTATCTTAGGAACGGATCAACCGATTTTGTAGACCATGCCAGTAGACTTCAAAGTATGAGGGAAATTTCTACCCTGAAGGTTACATAGTATTTAGGATAATATAGCGGAAGGATGAATTTTATTAAACAAAATGTAAATTCTAAAATAATTTTGAACAGATGCCTGTAAAAAATATTTATTTCACACTCTCGATCTTACTGAATTGTTTGTTGTTTACGATGTTCAACGTCGGTATTTACAGTGTAAAGTATCGTCTGCATATTGGATAAGTATGAACAGTACCGGCGCCCAACATTGAACCTTGGGGCACCCCTGCCACACCCTTCAAGAAGAAACAGAATGTATCTTCCTGTTCAACCATCTGGAATCGGTGTTATTTATTCAATTGAAACAAATTCTTTTCACCCTCATTCCGTAGAATGTAAGTTTTTCTAATAGGACTGATTATACATCGAATGAAACTAGTCTGATGACGATATCATTTATGTTTTCTGGAAAATAAGACACACAGGCACCCAAACCTATATGCATACAAATTTATTAGCTCCTAGAATCCAATTCGTTTGATTTCCCAACCGTTTAATGTTTTATTATACCTGGTCCAATTTTTGTAGTTGGCCAAAAAAAACGACTGGATGAAATTTCCAATGAAACCAACTTTTTTTCAAATTGACCTTCATGGTTATTATCAATGGAATTTTAGAAATAACTGAGTAATTACCGATGATAGAAATGCCAATTATTTAATTATTGTAATTATTCCAATCATTGTGATGGTGTCCCTTTCACATGTTAATTTCTCACTCTTCAAACCCCCATTCTATCTCCATAACTGTATGTAGGTAATGGAATTGGTTTTTAAATAACTTATAACACATAAATCAATCAATTTCTCATTAATTTTTCACATCTTAATGTTTATTTTTATTTCAGCAAGTTATCGCGGTCTAGGACGTGTTTCTGGAATATTTAATATGTTTTATGTCGAAGAAACTTGACAAATTAATATATTTTTGATTTGTCCTAAACGGAGGATTGATTGTTTATGGGTTTTTTTCTCTATATTTACAGATATTTCGTATAACTAGTAAACATGTTCTGATTTTGATGATCCATTTGTTAGCAGAGAGCTCAGAGATGGTCCCACATACCCACATTAAACATATATAATATCTAAAATTACTTTCCCCCAATGGAGGAAAATCGAAAGGTTGATATTGCAAAATTAATACAGAGGCCATTTGCAGCAACATCTAATTTAAAAAAATTAAAAGATTGATACCACTATGTATGTTTTGAAATATGAATATAAATGAACGTTTAACGATTTTGAAAACTACTTCAATGGTCAAAAATGTGAAATAATACTTTTTTCAAAGACTAGGACCGGCTTTGTTAGATAATGCACTGAAAATACAGGAAAATATTGTAAAGGGGCTTATAAAAAGGACTGGAGATAATCTTCAAGTTTATTTATTTACACACTATAACAGAGATTATTTATATACACTATTCTTATACAGTTTCACAACACTATGTACAATTTATATTTATTTTTTACACTATTTACAACCGTATTTGAACCGAGCGTTATTTATTTCTGTTGTTGATGGCCCCCTACTAGGGACCCAACTAAATCAGACTGCCGGATTGCACCGTACTCCGATCACACCAGCATACTGCCGGTCTCCACCGTACTCCCGGTCTCCACCATATTCATCATACTGACTGACCTGCGCAGCAAATCGTCTTCAATATATAGGCAAGCCCTCTCCATCTAGAAGCTTCCACTGACATCTTCCAATGCCCCGAACATTCTAGCAATAGCGCGAACTCACGAGATGTTTCGGGATATAATCTTGTCCTTGTCGTGTATCAGTGGCCAATAGCAGAACGCCCTACACTCACGTCACCCGGGCCACTCGTCCAGATCCTCGGAATGGCGTCGACAAAAATACTTTCGGTTTTTTGACGAGCCATCAAAGGGATTTGCGGGTCAAGTGGGACAGTTGTGTATTAGCAGGCTCTTTCAAAATTTACTGGGCAGCGAGAAGACGCGACAGTCCGAAAAAGCCTTGTTAAATTTAGCGGAGAACTGCAAATCTCGCAAAAATTTCTGCGATCCGAAAGACAAATATTACTTTAAAAGAGAAAAAAACTTGAAGCGTGGAATAGAATTGCGTTAGCCACCGGGAAATCTGCAGAAGTCTGCAAGAAGAAAATGTCAAGTTTATCGGCGACCTACGGGAAGGAAAAAAAAAGTATTGTCCACTTATATCTTGAAACTTTAAATCTGCAAGAAGTTCCGATCCTAAAAATTTTTTGTACCATCGCCGAGGCTTTCATCTTTTATTTAATAAGTTTGTTGACAGTAATAATGCACCACTGTCCAAAACTAACAAAGCTCTCGTTTGTTCTTCGTCGTCAGACATGGTAGGTCTTTTTCACTAAGCACTGTATATTCTTCAAAAGTTCGAGGGAGTTCGGGCTCGACTAAGGCGCGTCTCGCCATACACAGGTATACGCCATTGACATATGGGTTATGTCAATGGTATACGCACCTTTAGATTTAGATAGATTTAGATAGATCTGATCGCACTATACTTGCAGGTTCGGAATGAGCTTTCGACGGGTAGAAATTTTAACACTCTTATTAATGAATATAAAAGATAGGATTATGAATACGGCTGATAGTGTTTATTGATGATTGAGTATTGTATTGGATAAGGATGTTATCTGAAAAGGTGGCCGTCCAAGGGAAGCTGATACGGAATCTCGCCAAAGATTTGTTGAGAATTGTTGACCAGAGTAACGATTCTGAAGATAGATAATATTGACAACGACTTTCGTCAAAAATCAACAATAATAAACAAGTAATGCATTAAGACTACAGGCTACCAACACAACTAATTTGTATAACGAACATCATAGAGATATATGGCAACGACATGGGAAATACTATTGAGGCAAAGATTAGAAACACCTTATCTTTGATTGAGGTATCTTGAGTAAGCCTTTCCCTTTCCTAACGGACAGAGTACTCTTACATTCTTGTGGTCCCCGTTCAGTTTTGACAAGTTGCAATAACAGTTAAAAATTGCGTTTCCGCCCCTGTTATATTGCCGCTTGTGTCTTGTGCCCCACCTCACGTAATCAAATCTTTTTTATAAAATATACTTTTCAAGTTAGTGCCAAAAGTTTTCCATCTACCTATGACTACATAACTTCAAATTTACCAGCACCATTAGGTACAATTAATATTATTTATTTTGTATTTTTTCTAAGAAACTAATTTATTAAATATATAATGTTATAATAGACACAACAACAACAGCTTTGAAATGATTGAAGTACTTTCCAGGAATCCGCCCCTTCAAGGTAAAACGAACTCTTTAATTTACATAAACGAAATTACACAACAACTTTATAGCTTTTGTATGTAGGTATACCCATAAATAATCTTGATTTGAGATTAAGGAGTAGCAATTACAGTTTTTTGCCAGGAATATTTATGAACGATCGATATTCACGAAAACGAAATTCATTTCGCGTGAACCTCCAAGAATGTCGACGCAATATTATCATATAACAAACCTGAATTTTCAAAATAATTGAATTTAATAAACTCCGATAATTTCAAGTATTTGAATATTTTTGGAAAATTACTACATTTAGGTAATTAAGGTATTATTAAATACCTAGTTGATGACCTTATATCATGATCAACCCCATACAAATTCCTCATTTCACTAAAAAGCTATAATAAAAAATTAGGATCCAGCGATATACAAACAATAGAGCTTTACAAACCAACACATGTTTTGCCAAGAAAGTTGACATGAAAAGCTCCGGTGTGTAATACTAGTTTCCTCAAACCATTTGGACGTTAGTGGTGTATTCGTTCCATTGGTAGAACTGCATAGAATTTTCTAGATGGAGAGGGTTTCCGGTCCCAGGTATGAGAATAGCAACATCGGATCCAAATATATTGTAATGTAATAATGTATATAAATTATTAATAGTCTGTGTTTTTTGTGTTAAATAAATAACGTTAAAGATAAATAAACCCTAGCCATTTTTATATGACTTTTACAATACTTTGTTATTTGACCGACTTCTTTAAACAAAGGAGGTATACAATTCTAATCCGTATGTTTATTTTTTTGTATATATTTGTCAGTTGGTCAGTACCTATATTGTGGAAAAGTAATGAAATCCGTTACCAGAAACTCAAGTAACCCAAAAAAAACATCTTTTCATTTTAAAAAACGATCAAAGATGCATATATGAATATTACTAAGCTTATTGCTTTTTTAATACGTCGATAAAGAAGCTATTTTCCTACTATTATTAGAGGAACTTTTGCTTTAATAATTGTAATAGGATATATCCAAGTCTTGAGCCCTATTTGAACATGTCTATGTCACCTTCTAGAAGAATTTCAATGTTATTTATTATTCATATACTTGCGCATTCAACGTGGACATAGTGGACAAAGCAGTTTGATTTTAGTTATTAATGGAAAAAGTCAATTTTATCAATTATCGGTTGGATCTTTACTCATCTGACATATCTCAAATATGAGTATGTAAAGGTATTACCTATACTAATCAGTGTCTTGTGAATCCACTATTTAGATTATTTCCATCAATAAAAACGTTGTTTTCTGAAGATATCGGGATCTGAAGAACTAAGAAGTAACATCAACGTATTCTTGCTACAAATAAATATTTTTAACAAAAATTGGACCGACTTTAGTTGGTGCACTGAAAAATACAAAATAATATTGATTTAATTGATACTAGTAATTTTGAAGTTGTGCAGTTGTAGTTACATTGAAAAATTTTGGCCCAACTTCAAAAGTACCAGAACCAACAGAATTAATGATATTTTATATTTTTCGGTGTTTCATCTGATAAAGTCGGTCCAGTTTTTTTATAAAAAATATTTATTTCAAACTTTTGAGTGTTTAGTCATCAAAATCATTCAACGTTCACAAAAAAGAAAACTCGTTGCTTATACTATTTAAGAGATTATCAAACATAGCGGAAAAATACATATATTTCAGACGGCGTTAACTCGAAAATCGTAATTTTTTGGAAAAAATTTCAAATTAAATTTTGTTATATATAATATAATAACATTAATTTGACCGTCTCATATTTTCAATTATCAAAAAAATGCCTCTGATGTAACCTCGGAAACCTATAATTTTTTTCAAATCTCCAATTAAAACTTTGTTGGATATGGTCTCTTCTTTAATATTGTCTCATCAAATTTTCGATTTCCAAAAAAATTGCCCCCTCCACGCCCTTTGGGAGAAGTTTTTAGGGGAAATGACATCTTGAATATTATTTTTTCAATGAGAGCAATTCTCTATAGTCCTCTTTCGAATGAACGAAGAATCATGAAAATCCGAGCAGGTTAGGAAGAAACAGAAAACACAGATTGGAAGAAAAGTCTGAAAACTGCTAATCATTTCATAACTGGGTCGTCAGAATTACGCAAATCTTGGATTTTTGTATCTTTGGATTACCTACTAAGATTCCTGGTGTTTCAAATACAGATCCCTGTATATTGTTTCATTACTGGATTTAGTCTTTCAATACATAAATTCATCCATATGTCAAGCTTGAGATTTGATGTAGCTTATTTTGTTGGAAATGTAGAGATAATATACTGAATGGCCTCGTTCAGCCGATTTCAATCATATAGACTATTTTTTGGGAATATGTACTCAAATTGAAGAGTTCATAAAACCGAAGTCATCGATGAATCGCGATTTTAATTCATTAGACATAATTTGAAATGTAGATATCGTTCAATTATTCACCGACCAACACCGAACGAAGGAGGTATACAATTTGACTGTCTGCTTTTTAGGTAAATTTCTTATAGAAATATACCTATTGCGATCGTTCACACTTTTGAATTTCGAAAAAATTTCAACGGCATGTTGTTATATGTCTATAAGTTAGTCCAAAAAAACATTTGGTTCAAAAGTTTATATATATATATATATATATATATATATATATATATATATATATATATATATATGGGATATTATGAAATTTGTTAACACGATAGAGGTCGCAGTTTTGAAGCTATCAAGTTCAAATTTGCTACAAAAATCAATCTCTCAAATATCTCGGTCGAGTCCGTTATTGGGCAATATCGGGTAAGTAGTTTCAAAATGGTGACCTTTCAAACATTTAAAAAAATTATCAATAAAGAGCCGTAGTGTAAATATTATTAAAAATAATTTTAGGTTATAGATATAATCAGTACCTACAACTTTTGATCAAAGAAATTTTTCATAAAATACACAGAAAAAAATAAAAATTAATAAAGAAAAAGAAACAAATATTGATAAAACATTAACACTCAATATAAATTTGATGTAATTGTACATTTTCTGGAGATCTTAATATAGACCCTGATTTAAAAAAATATATAGCATATTTATTGAAAATAAATAGGCGAAAAAAAAAAATCTGCCTTGAAGTGGACTCGAACCCTGTCTGCTTTATATTCTATAGCCAAAACAAAAACCTCTTACCGCAAGGCTATGACACATACGACAATTTATGAAAAGGTTGTTAAAATTTCAATTCAATGAATTTTGAAAAATTTACCTTTCCGCTGACTACAGGCCATCGGGATTTTTTTTTATTCGTGCGCTCGTTTTATTTAGTAATCGTACTCTGATTTTGATGATTTTTGATTCATTTGAAAGAGGAGGCTTGAGAAATGGACCCATATTCATAAAATCGCAAATCCGAAATCTCCTTCCCTCCGAAAACCGCTCCCAAAGGGGGTGGAGGAGGCAAATTTTCTCGAAAATCGAAAATATGAGGTGGTATAATTAATTGAATTGAGTTAGAGGCATGTTAAATTCTCAAATATGAGTATTTTTACTATGTGGAGAGAGCGATTTCTTTCGAAAATTGCAAATCTATGGGTACTACATGAAAGACCTAATTATTTGTAGCAACATTTATAATGAACATGTTTTCCTTAGAGTTACAGCGGTGGTAAAATGGTAACATCTAAAATACTTATGCGTTCTTCCGCAGCGATGTTTTGGGATCTTAATAATAACAACTACAAGCAAAGAATATACGTGGATAATAGGATAACTACTACTATCTTCATTGCTATTAGTGAACGTTCAACGATTTTCGTGACTAATTTTAAACTCAAAAGTGTATTTCTCTGTGGTGCTGGTACTTATGAAGTTGGTTCCAAAAGTTATCAATCTAACTGCAACTGCACAACTTCAAAAGTAACAGAACCAATAGAATTAATATTATTTTGTATTTTTCAATGCACCAACTAATAACGTCGGTCCAATTTTTTGTAAAAAATATTTATTTGTATCTAAGAACTTCTCAAATCTAATGAAACTTGTATTGAATGGTAGAATCCATATAATACACGGTACTACTTTAAAAAACGATGTGACGTTATACTTTCGCCCTGAAATATTTGTTTTTTGCTTACATATTGCCTGGGTCTAATCGGCTGACATGGAATAAGCATCCATCATAAGTTGATGTCTACTTAAGTCTGTTTTCGTATAATATAATATCTAAATAATCAGAAATGGATCTAATAATGAACATTGCATAATTCTAAATCCCCCAAAAAATTATAATTTCTGAATAAAAAAAAACATGTTGCCTTGAATATCCATCACATCTGATTGCTTGACAAACAACAATAATTTTTTCCACTGCGGATGACCGCGACCGAGGCAATCAGTAACGCACATTACTTATACGTTTTATTTTATTTGTTACTTTTCAACACCAAATAGCAAAAAAAAATATCATATATAAAACAAACTATAACGCGGCTCTTTTGTTCATCATGATCGAAACGGAAGCTGGGAAAGTGACTGTTTCCGGATGTTGTGTTAAGGTTCGTCGAGGTATAATGATTGATGTTAAACAGCAGTGCCAATGTTAATATTTATGAAGGATGAAATATTATTGTGTAAAATATTTTTGTGTCATAATAATTATATTACGATATCGGTAATAAAGATTTTAAGAAGATAAATATGTATATGAAAAACAAGATTTAAATTCATGATAACTTATGCACAATGTATCTTGTTGTATATGAAAGTTAAATACATGTGTATCTCTCAAAAAGACTTTACAAAATACTACCAAGATACTACTGACATAAAAATAGATTGTTATCAACAAACTTAGATTAGTGCAAGGAATGCGTATTTCAGGTACTATATTGTCATAAATAATAAATAATCTATTTTTTTGTTATACATTTTTAATGGCTTGTGCGGTTTTGTTGGAATTTGTTACGGCGAAATTGCTTAATAAATAAACAAATAGGGTTAGATATTATATTTTTATCCGGTTTCTAAACCAATGGAAAAACGAATCTCAATGCACTATTTTTATATTACATATTAACAAAACATGTAATAAAAAGATTCATCATTCCAAAATCATTTTATATGTATAACTTTTTTTATAGGTCGTATGAAGTTAACAAATACCCAATGAATAGCTTTTGTAATTATTCAAAACAATTCATTTTTTTTACTCTGGTACCTCTGCAATGCAACATCTGTTGGAAACCGAAATTCTCATAAACAAAATTATGAAATAACAAAAATACCTACAAATTGATTTTATATAGTAAACTGCATTCAATTCCATGCAGTAGATTTTGCGTGAAGCGTGTATAAACATACAGACAGACAGACGCGGTAAAATGGAACCTATATTTTAAGTTAGACCTCTAGCGATACATCAGTAAAAATTGCATTCAATTCTATGTAGGTAGTAGTTTTTGCGTGAAGCGTGTACAAACATACATAAAGACAGACAGACGCGGTAAAATGGAGCGTGCATTTTAAGTTAGACCTCTAGTAATAGGTATATAGATGAAAGCTGCATTCAATTCCATGCAGTAGTTTTTGTGCGATGCGCATACAAACATACAAACAAAAATTACAAAAATTGTTGTTTTGGCTTCTGTTGCTCTAATAAAGATCCCCCATATTAGTTTTCCTTAAATATCTAAAATGTACAGACATCGCAGATTATCATGTACCTATATAGATAACCTGCTTAATCGAAATTTCACTCAAATTCCTTTTTATCCATGATACTATGAAAATCATTATGACCACGCGCGTCTCAACAACCTCACTTCAGTCCTTGCCAAAACATCAGGGACAGCCATGAAACAAATATTTCAAACGATAAGGGTATTCCAGCAGTAGTTCAAACCAAACTCTATATTAACCCAGATTAACCGTCAAGAAGCATGGGCATTTCAGTTTTGAGAAGACCGAAATGCGTATGCCTCACAACCACAGAACACATTTGAAAATGGTCCAAACCTTAGACTAGGAAAGTCTAAGGTCCAAACTGCTGCTGGAACTTGGAACACCCTTGCGCACCACCGCACCAGTCTCAATCCCGTTCACCAATTGAGCATATCTTGTTTGTCCTAGTATCAAGGTTTTTCTTCTACTGGCGTCGTAATTAGAGATATAAAATATTTTTTTTAATAAAATTTCTACGCCTGTTGTTGGATATTTACTCTAATTTTGATATAAGTTTATTTACCCTATTTAACAATGCCACCAGCAAAATTCAATGAGTCATCAGAAATTTAAAACAAAAAAAACGCCCCCAAAATACCCAGCTTTCTACTAAGGTAAATTTACTTGAAACAATTTATTTTGATCTCAGGAGAATACCTACTCATTATGAGATATTTTCCCGAAAAATACCCACCAGGGGGATTTTTTCTCAAATGAAAAAAGCGATAGATACGGCTTAAGTGAAGAAGATATAATTTCCGGAAACCTCTAAATTGAACATTACCCCAAAGTTAGAGCCCTTGAAAGGAGGAGTTTCGAAAAAAACACTATAAAAAGTGTTATATTTTCGGTTTTTTGTAGGGTCTCTCCGTAACTGTTAGTAATTCGAAAAAGTAATATAGGTATTGGTGAGGATGTGCTTTTTTGAAGTAGATCCTTAAAACGGTAAAATAAATGTTTAAAAATTCTCTTTTGCTCAAGAAATCAAGGGGTACTTGAAAAATGTCTATATTGAAATGATTCGATAGCATCTTAATCATAAGATAGATAAAATATTTTATTAAAGAAATCTAATTATAATCGTAATTGCCAAACCCGAAACTACCAGTATCTACCACTAGATTAATGTTTTTGTATTATTTAGTGCATTATCTAAAGAAATCAGTCTTAGTTATTGTAAAAAATATTATTTCGCAGGAATATTATCAGGACCGGGTGATTTTTTAATTATTTTTAATTCAGAAAATTCATAATCTGCCCAGTTATTTATAAAAAAAATAATATTGGATCTATCAATACATTATCATGTCAACAACCCGAGAACGAAATATGGAAGTACTAGTCATGCATGTGTTCCATTCTCTATACTCTATTCAATAACTTCATTAGTGTATCCGTTACAGACGATGATTTTTCATAATGCCGTACGTGATTCATTGAATATTTTATATCATTAATAATACATTCCTGTAAACAACTTCATCTAGTTATATTTTCTTTCATTCAATTTCTAACATTTATTTACATTACATAATATAATTGAGTATCTAATTAATATATAAAGAAAGTGTACTAGTTGACAATAAGATTACCCATATGCGTCATCAGTGATATTCACCTGGAGCAAGAATCTTCTAACGTCCATGAAGTAACGATGCAAAAGTAAAAGATGAGTTCTTATCTGCATTGATAGGCGCATGGGTAATATTTCGCTGACCCAACCGTTGGTATAAGGACACGATATACTTATTTTTAATTTTTAAAGTCGTTAGGAATGAGATAATTTTTGAAAAACATCACGGTAATTAAAGAAACCGCAAAATAGTAGAAATTTCAATTTATCGTTATGTAGGTAGAATCACAAGCATTGAGATATCAAGTAAATCAAGGTCTGCAAAGGCTGCAGATTATTGGGATGGAGATTTCATTTGTGAAGAAGTTAAATATCGGGGGGTAACCAATAACCCGAAACTAACATGGAAGAAACCGTACATAAATTCAGAATTTAGAAAGTAACACTGAACCAACCTAACCGACATATTCTAGTTCAGGGGAACGCTAGTTCTGTGAAACAGAGATTACTACAAGGACCTTCACCGATAAGTCAAACACAAGGGCAAAGTCTACGAAAAGTTAAATGAGGAAATTAAGTCTAGTCCAATACCAATAGATAAAATAGCCCCAAAAGATAATTTAACAGTAGTTGTACCAGTTAGATAATAATGGGAGGCAGGACCGCCCCTGAAAGCAAATCTCAAATGACGGCTTCAAAACTGACTCAGGGACAGGGGCTGGTATATACGGGGTACAGAAGAAGTATATGATCTCTCTGGCAATAGGGAACTACGTCACGGTCTTTCGGGCAGAGATAATGGCGATACAATGGTGTGCGGAGAAGCTGCTAAGGCGGAAATAAAATTGCCAAAGAATCAACATATATTCAAAGAGCCATGCAGCACTAAAAGCGCTAAATCTTAACAAACATCAAGACTGATATGGGTTTGCCACATAGCCCTGAACAGACTAGGTAGTCACAAAAGACTGACCCTAGCCTTGATCCCAGGCCACTCGGGAATTGAAGGTAACGAGAAGGCTGAGCAACTAGCCCAGCAGGGAACGGAGCCAACCATGGTAGGACCAGAGCCCTCCTGTGGAATCGCTAAATGCGACATATCCAAGAGTGGATCAATAAGAACCTGGCATGGAACCAGGGGCAAGAAACTACAGAACAGATACAAGCCAAATTAATCCTAAAATGCTTCTCAGTTAAAATGCCGAGCGAACTACTACACCAAAGTCGGAAAACCACAAGGATTTTGGTAGGGACACTGACATAGGACACAGTACTGTAGGCATAGTAAGCGTATGAGCAATAATGGGCCTGGCCAAGGACGCTCTATGTAAGTTCTGCCTGGAAGAGGTGGGAACGCAGTTCACATACTCTGTGAGTGTCAAGCCTTGGTAAGGGTGCGTTACCAGCTATTTGGGGAAGGAAAACCGAAAGCAGAGAGCTACGTAAAGGACTCGGTATCGAGACTGTTACGTCTGTAAAAAAATATGAATATAGATACTGAGTTCTAATGCAATGGAGAACCAAAATAGACTAAAACATTTTACGGGACCTGGAGCGAACAGGCGGCTGCTGGGTGGGTAAAATGTCTATGGAGGTGGACAGATTGACGACAATCTTTGAAGTAAAGCCATGAACACATTTCAGAGAGATGGTTACCCTGTGTTTGATTTATGGTTAGCCTTGCCTTCTAACATGTTACTAGCCTCAGCAAACTATGTATCATGGCTGTAATAATTCAAATATAATTCACCGCATCTGTAGACATTTTATCTGGCCAGCTTTAACCCAGCTCCACTATCATTAGCAGTTCATTAGAGCACCCTACATTTTTTTAGGAATGTGTACCTACAAAGAATTCTTTTCTACTACTATCTGTAAAAATTTAGACAAAAATCAAAAAGAAGCTGAACTAAACAATTACCTACCACTATTTGTTGAAGCATGCGTAATGAAGAAACGAACATGTTTGATGTTTTTTGGTAAAAATCAACCCCATATGTTTAATGAACTTTACTCCTTACTTTACGGACTCACTGTGTAATCAAAAATCAAAAAGGGGTCAATTATCTCCAAAATCGAAAATTTGAGGTGGCAGAATTAAAGATAGGACAATATCCGGAAACGTTTAATTTGAACATTTTTTCAAAAAGAGGTTTTCGAGTTACAGCGATGTGAAAATCTCAAATATGTGTATTTTCGCTATGTGGAGGGGGTAATTTCTTTCGAAAATTGAAAATCTGAGGAAACCACATGAAAGACCGGATTACTTGTAGCAACATTTATAATGAACATTTTGAAGTTGGTGTCAAAAGTTATCAATCTAACTGGAACTGCACAACTTCAAAAGTAACAGCACCAATAGAATTAATATATTTTTTTATTTTTCGGAGCACCAACTAATAACATCGGTCAATTTTTTTATAAAAAATATTTATGAGGAGACCAAAATTAAAATTACGCATGCCTCACGACCACTGATCCCAGTTTTTGAGCAGTTTGAAACTGGTAAAAACTACTGCTCGAACACTCTCTTGGTAATAACACGCTAGCTGCATTCTCAGTTTGAAATGCACTATTAAAATTATTTTGTATTTTTCAGTTGATCAAAACCCTATGATCAATTTGATATTATATATTCGGATGTTCCTTAATTAATTTGAAGTATAAAATCAGCCCCTTTTTTCAATGTCTTTTTCCACATTTTATGAATCTAATAAATCTTCATGTAATTGCTTTCTTTATAGTTTCCATTTACCTTCGCGTGTGAATTTATTCATTTCAATTTGACCAACTGGAATGTCATAGTTTTTTTTCAGACGACGGAGTTCTTTGAATTTTCATAAGTCCTTCCATCGACTTATGTAAAAGGTCTCCTGAGACTCCTTATCCAAGGTTGTATCGTGGTAGTAAGGATTGGAATTAGAAATGGCACGCAAGTATTTTTTATGCAGGGTTGAACAAAAAATGTGTGACGTCATAAAAAACACACTAGGAGATGTATGACTTGTCCTCCCTTCTGGGGAAATCGGTCAAAAAACAAATACACTATCAGTCAAAAGTGAAAGAAATTCATGAGAAATATGTAAGTACCTACAACAATGTGTATTCCAAATATCTTGTGAATTCTCATATTTACGCTATTATAAAAAAAATACATTGTGTACTTACAGAGCCAAGTGTTAAAATGAAATGTATATACCTAAACATTCCCGTTGCAGGAAAAGGCAAACCTCAGTTTTGAATTTGCATATATTATGATTTTTTCCATATCATTAGGTAACTTTTCCAAGGCTTTTATGGCCCTGTAATAAGGCCCTTTCTCAAAAAAGGTGAATGCATGAGCGGGAATTCAAAGGCCCATTCTGCCCATGGTAACCACTGACATGTTCTCAGCATATCGATCAATATTTGTCGTGAATAGTTCTGGCTGTTTTTTAACAAAAGATAAGAGTGATAAAAAATACAGTGATGGAACAGTGAGCACCCCAAGTTTCAAGAAGTAAGGTGTGCATGATACTCTGGGATGCAATCCAAAGATGCAACGCACAATACGCTTCTGTGCCCTAAAGATTCTAATCGGCACACAGGGCTGATCCCCAGAATAAGATACCATAGCTGATCAAAGATTGTATACTTGCGAAGTAAAACACTCGAATAGTATCTATGCTTAGGATTCTGCGGAGTCTTCAGATTAGTGCACACACGCTGTTATGTTTAGATTCCAGAGAGTTTATATGTTTGTCCCAGGTCAGACAAGAATCTAGATAAGCCCCAAAAACTTCAATTTCAAGCAATTTCACATATAGTGATTCACTCCTATTTACGGTCTTTTTAATGGATAAGAGACAAGTTTTTTTGAGTTTAAATTCAGATAGTTATCATGGCACCACTGTAACATTCTTTCTGCTATAACTGAACATCCCCAGAAGACATGCCCAAGAGAAGTATGATCCAGCACTAAAGACGTATCGTTGGCGTACTGACACACAAGTCCCGGGCCTAACTCTCCCGCTAGATTGTTCACGTACAGCAAAAATAGCAGTGGACCAAGAGTCGAGCTCTGTGGAATTCCTTGTTTAACCTCAACAGATTCTGAAAAGTATTGTTTTTCCGACATTGTGTCCCCCTGATTCCATATCCCTCAAATTTTTGTATCATTTTTTGATGATTTATAGTATCTAAGGCCTTTGAAAGATCAAAGTATAACCTCGCCACGTTTTCAATGTTGTCAACTTTTGAGGTGATGTATGATAGGGTTTTGTAAATTGCCAGTTCCGTTGACCTTTTTGGTCTAAAATCATATTGATGATCAGCAAGAGTATTATTGTGAATTAAAAAGTCCATAATTGTGTTATGAATTGCTCTTTCAAAAATCTTCGACACTGACGGTAACAACGCGATCGGCCTGTAATGTTTGATGTCCTGTCGGTCACCTTTCTAGTTGATAGGTATAACTTTAGTCCGTTTTAAATTACTTGGAAAGCCACCAGCTGTGAAACTGTAATTGATTATATCTGCCAGAGGTCTGCTGATTAGACTTGCCACAAACTTCAGAACATATACCGGAATCTCACCAAGACCAGTTCAAAATTTGTTTGAAAGACCCCTATAATGCTTTTAAAAATTTCATGGTCATCAACTGGTGTTGAGAAGATTGTTTGGTTGCAAGACCCGCAATCTGATGTGGCACCAGAGTATTGTTGCAAGGGCCTACTAAATTTTGCACTTTTTGCAAGTTGCGAGGGATTCTTGATTACTTCCTTATAAATAGATTATCAAATGGAGAAGATTATGGTGACTTTTAAGGAATATCTATGAAAAATATCACCCAAAAGTGGACCTAATTTTGAAAACAGAAAATGAATCTTCACCTATATCCTACATGTAAACTAATAGTGGCAAAAAGTTGACCCAGTTATTTTATGTATATACCTACATTCATTCTTTATCGCAAAACATATAATTATTTTTCACAACTTTTCAAAGTAGCCGACATAGGTAGATTATTACATACCACACTTGTGCTGAATAGTCGAGACTTCGAGACATTCCGCATATTATATATGTATATAATATGTATATCCAATATTTGCTTGGTTGATTACTTCCGTTTTGTTTACCAGTACACGCAAGAGCGGTCATTACAGAAAGGTCTATTCTTCGGCTGACCCCTTTTTCGAACGCAAGCACTCGAGAGAAAAAAAATCATATTGTTACAGTGTAGGGGAGATTGATTGTATATTTTTGTGTGACTAATAGTGCATAAAGGATTAAGTATCTACGCTTATATCGAGGGTTAGAGCAGATTTGTGACAAAATTTCACTACCAGAAAGAAGAATAATAATAATATTTACATGACAATTTCAAACTTAAAATACAGTGTGTCCAAGATAAGCATTGCTATCTCGAAAACGGTGAGAGGTACCAGCTCGGTTGAAAAACTTTTTGGTGGTATTTAAAAGGGTCAAAACTTTAAAATATAACCTAGCAACACTGTTTAAATTGTCGACGCTAGATTTGCAGTGTAGTTAAACGCAGAGACAACCAACTCAACCAACGATGGTTGTCTCTGGTTGTCTATCAAGTCATTATGGAAAGTTACAGGTACATTAAAACCTATTATATCTATCAAAATGCACGTTTGGTTCGACAAGCATTTGAAGTGCTGCTAGAAATTTAGAAGCAACGTAATCGACCACATTTCTATAGCTAAATTTCAAGGATTTGAGTGATGAGAATCCCCAAATATGATTCAAGAATTACCCCTCCATCTTAGAAAAGTCAATGTTTGGTGCATTTTCTGTGTCTATGGAGTAACTGGCCCATATTGTTTCGAAGTAGAACATGGAAATCATGTTACTGGTAACGGTGACCGCTATCTAGGAAGTCAACAAAACGGTGCCACATGTCACACAGCTCAAGAGACTGTCGAATTGTTGAAAGACATTTTTATTGGCCGGCACATTTGCAGAAATGGAAATTTAAATTGCCCACCAGTAGATTTTTTTCTGTGGAACCGTGGAACTATTTAAGTCTCAGATCTACGAGAATAAATCAGGAAAAATCTTAGTGCTCAATTCAAAATTTAAAAGATGATTTAAATGAACTGTACTATAATTACTTTTCAAATAATGAGAGTATTGTTAAGTTAAGACATTGTAAAAAATACCTACATATTGAAATATTTATTTTATTGAAAAGTAATCTTTATAATTTTCTTCGGTTAGAACATCTTATGAAAAACTAAGAAAAAAAAATACTGTTCATTTGACCATAAACTTTTTCCTGCCGTTTCTCAGAGATACGCGATAACATAACAGGTGGTTAAGGCGGCTATGTAGAATGTTTTAAAGAAGCCAAATCAAAATCGTTAGAGCCGTTTTCGTGCTACAGTCTTAAGCGGAACACGTTTTTTAGGTATTACCTGGCAACCAGTGCGAACAGGATTTCCAATCTGCGTCACAGGTGAGCGGTAATTAGCGGTACGCATAGACAGACAGAGAAACAGACATACCAATGGCTGAAAATATGTTTTTTTGGGCTGAGGGGCCTTTGAAACGTCAAGATCTCTTGAAAACTCGAAAGTGAGATTCTTTGCTTTTCGCATAAATCATGCTCGCCGTCATAGATATATTGCCTAGACTAGTTAACAGAATTCCGATCGGTCAGTATAAATAAACAAATTCTGTTAGGGGTGTAGATTTTGTTGGAAAAATTCGAAAATCAAATCAGTTAAATCATGTTAGTAACTGATAAATATTTTATAGGTATTTTTCCAAAATTTTAGCAAATATTATGAGGAAAAGTCCAAAATTGAGAATCATCCATATATTTTCATAACTACGAATCGTTAAATTTGGAAAAATACAAAACATCGGACTTTATTGAAAGCATATGCGAAAATCCTAAGTACGGAACCCTATCTTCACGAGCCTGACCCGCATTTTTTATTTTTTCTCTTATTTTAATAAACGGTGATCTACAATTGAACAATAAGTATTATTCTAATTCAGTATTTGTGCTACGTTGATATTCAGATTTATTTAGATATCTTCAAAAATATGAATGAAATACTTCTTTTATCAAACCAATTAAAAAATTAAAACAATATATATTATTACTTACATAAAATAGAAACTGAAACTGGTGCCTTTACTATAATAATACCACTCTCACTTTTTAAATAACTGCAATTACACAATCCGTATTATTAGAAGAATCACCGGCGAAAATAAATAACAGTTGAACGCACACGAAACATTAAAATACCACCCCACTATATAGATAACCACGCGGTTTGCGTATAGAATGTGATATATATATTTTTTTAATAACGCGTCCCCTTCTATCTTTGGCGGTCAGGTGAAGAATGACTAAATGTGGCAAAAAACAACAAACCAATTCGGTCGGTATGATGTTGATGGTCCGAGAATGGGTCTGCTGTGCGACTCCTGCGGTTACGCTAGAACAAATTTCGAATAAACACAATCGATGTCGCGGGTGCTATTATGCATATCCACTATATACACATGCACATTGACCCCAACTCCCCAACAGGGGAGAAATTCGAATCTATACAATCGACTTGAGGTCTGTAAGTAGTAGCTAGCCCCTCCATCCTTTCCTGAAAAACAAGTGGACGGGATTAAGTGAAGAAACAACCTGAGAGTATCTGTGATTGAGTTAACCGCCCCATATATACTGTGGACAAAATTATGTTGGAACACATTTTAACCTATTATTATTTTTTGTTTGCTAGCCGATCTTAATATATATATTTTTTACAAAAAATTGGACTGATTTTTCGGTTTACAACAACAAATTACAACGGCACAACTTCAAAAGTACCCAATAGAATTATTATTATTGTGTATTTTTCAGTTCACCAACTATACCTAAAGTCGGTCCAATTTTTGGTATAAAATATTTATTTCATACTTTTGAGTGTAACATATGTGACAAAAATTGTTGAACGTTCACTATAATACAAAAGAAGATACCTAGTACTTATAGTACATATTACCACAGATTAAAAAAGATAATCTGTGATATTACCATGTACAAGGCTTAGCTCGTACTTGTTATTATTCAGACATCGCGGCGCAGATATAGTACATATTTCCGACTTCACTGCTTCAACTCGGACACCGTAACTCTTTTGAAAAAATATTCAATTTAAATCTTGATACCTACATATAATCTCTTGTTCAATTTTGCCGTCTCATATTTTCAATTTTCGAAAAAAATTGCCCCTTCCACATAGCCGAAATACACTTATCACATATTTCAGACTTTACCATTGCTGTAACTCAAAAACCGTAACTGTAATGTTTAATTTGAACGTTTCCGGATATGGTCCCTTTCCAATTTCGAATTTTCGATTCTCGGAAAAACTTACCCCTGCCACATAGCTGAAACACATATTTAAGACTGTAACGCGGAAGCCAGTGATTATTTTAAAAAATGTCCAATTTAAATGTTTCCGGATGTGGAATTTTCTTTAATTCTGTTGTCTCGGATTTTCAATTTTTGGGACAAATTGCTCCCAGCACCCCATTTGGGGGGTGTTTTTGATGGAAAGGGCATGTCTAATATTGATTTCTTTTCAATGGGACAAACTCTCAATACTCCTCTATAAAATGGAAAATAAATCATCAAAATTGAAGCACGTTTACTAGGCAAAAGTCGCAAACAAATATAATAAACATGCAAACATACAGTCAAATTGTAACCTCCTCCGTTTGGGAAGTCGGTCAAAAATTTGGACACAGTACGAACACAGCTTACCAAGTGAGCTCTGGTACGAATTCGTCAATTCTTGAATGGCTGCTGTTACTTTGTAGGTATAAGGCTGACACTACAGGGCCGGATCTAGGGCTTAATTTACATTGCAGTGCTAAGGTTGCAAGCCGTCGTCAATAGTGAAGGGACTGAGTTTTTGTGAAATAACTTTATTTTTATTATTAAATAATCTTTACTGTAAATAATCAATGTTTGAAAATGTTTTACTTTTTTATTTTATATTTATAATTGTTATAATACTGACTTATGACGCCCTGCAGTTGACATTGCGTTATGCAGCCTTCTAACAAATATGAAAAAAGGAATATTTTTAATTTCGTTTATAATATTTTATTCTTATTTGGTGTGCCGATGTTTAATGGTTTACTAATCAACTAATCACAACAATGACAAAAATAGCACGGCTATATAAATTAAGCCCTAGATCTGGCCCTGTAAACAGCAGCCGTTCAAGAATTGACGAATTCGTACTGTGTCCAAATTTTATTGAAAACAAAAAAAATGTTAATAGGTTAAAATGTGTTCCAACTTAATTTTGCCCACAGTGTACAACATATGTATGTTCTTTACAATAACTAGGACCAACTTGGTGATACGGCAATAAAAAGTACTAAGTAAAATTTATATTATTTTTTCTTATATACTCGTTATTTTCGAAAAATAAAAATAATATGAAGTTGTGCAGCTGTAGTTAGATATAATACTTTTGGCACCAACTTCTAAAGTACCAGTACCAAAAGAATTAATATTATTTTGTATTGTGGCGTTCCATACAGAAATTATATTTATTGACGCTTTAACAGTGATGTAAAGTTATAGGTATGCCTGAACCTACAAATATTGAAATCAATTTTGATTTTTCTAAAACATCAGAGTCACAAACGATTTCTTTATTATATTTGTTTCACAACGATTTCTGATAGAGTAAAAAATAAAGAATGTAAGGTATATATTCAAGACGTGTTGGCTAATCGGTATTAATTATTTAACAATCTAATAACTCATTAAATATTAAGTCACAAAAAAACAAACGTGTCACAAACGATTTGAATCAACAGAAATTTAAAAATATTTTTTTTTCAAATTCATGTTGGCTATTCAGTATGTGGCCTGCAGTCCTCTTCTACAGTCCACAGTTTGAGCAATGACAATATTACAACGCTATCTATTCTGTTGTCAATCATCTCTAGATGGCACTAGAATTCTTCAACTTCTACACCATCTCACTGAAAAGCATTATACGTCAGCTATTTGAGCATCGTTAATACCTTATTTGTATTTCGCAGCAACATGGCGTGACAGTAGTACTTTGTATTTGATATATGTAGGTATCTGAGTAGAGAACAGTTATTAAGACAGTACGTTTCCTAGTTTTCACCAGTATTTTATAAAATTCAACTATTCGCTGGTCTTAGTTTTAACACTAGAACCAAGAAAGTAGAATCCTTACTCGTCATGGCTTTTTTATATAATTTTCATTCTGTTCTCATATGCGAACATGAGTTTTAAAACAATATATATGAATAATAAAAGGTAATATGCAGATAATAATTTGTTCTTCTAAATGACAATCTATTTAAACGTCATTTGAAGAATAAAAAAATTGGACCGACGTTATTAGTTGGTGCACTGAAAAATACGAAATACTATTAATTCTATTTGTGCTGTTACTTTTGAAGTTGCAGTAGGTTGATAACTTTTGGTACTAACTTCACAAGTACCACCAATAGAATTAATATTATTTCGTATTATTCAATACACTAATAACATCAGTCCATTTTTTGTAAAAAAATATTTATTTCACACTTTTGAGTGCAAATTTGGTGATGTATTTTTGCTTGTCCTTGTTATTATGTAGAGATCTCAGAAAATCGCAGCGGAAATACGCTCAAATATTTTAATTCAACCATTTTACTACCGCTTAACTGGAAAACCGTAACTCAAGGAAAAAATGTTCAATTTAAACGTTTCCGGATGTTGTTGATTTTAGAGAAAATTTGCCACCACCACTTCTTTCGGGGGCGGTTTTCGGAGGGTAGCAGATTTTGGTTCTAGTTTTTACGAATATGGACCATTTCTCAAGTCTCCTCTTTCAAATGAATAAAAAATCATCAAAATCAGAGTACGTTTACTATATAGGTACAAGTCGAATTGTATATCTACTACGTTCGGGGTTTGTCACTCAATAAAACACCAGTTATATTAAACACTTTTTATGAAAGTTTGTCTTAAAAAATAAAAACATTGTACTTTTTTTATTTTTCCTAGTCGAACAGTCCGAATCCCATGTCATCGTCTTCAGATTCGGATTCGTCCTTCTTCTCTTCCTTCTTGGATTCTGCAACGAAAAAAACAAACACATCTCATCAGTGCCAGAAAATTTCATAATGACTATTAGATATTGAATTGAACTTAATGATCAGAAAAAAAATATACATCAATAGTTTCAGTCGAAAGATGGTGTAATTTATGGTTCATCACAACATAAGTTTGTTAAAAAAAGTAAGACTCGTCCGATCTGGAGCACAATTTTCCTTGTACCTGAGTATCGTATTAGGAAATCGACCTTCGTATTTTTCGACCACTTTTAATTTTGTGTGTGGATATGGATATGAACAATGGAAAATTCGATCATATGATAGAGCTAAATGCAGTTGCGAAGTTTGGTGCTCCGTTATGCCAACATCCTAAGATAAGAAAAGCTTTAGTAACTGCGCCGTCACATAGAACTCAAAAGAAACATAGTAGTTAAGCTGTGTGCTATTGCTATGCTTTACAGTCAGCGTTGTTGTCACGTATCTCAAATGTCACAGAAGTCTGGATGTTAGCAGTAACTGATTCATGTCAAATGCGCATCTTAAAGCGAGCTTCAGAAAGATTTTTCTATTAAGAAACAATTAAGGTGTAAATTTAGGCTTTTACAACAAATTAATTCATCGCTCATTTGAATTCATGTTGTCAGAAGCCTTAGCATTCCAAGTCCTTTGCTTAGAAACGCAATATAATATTGATGCGTTTGATTTGCGCAGGTGCCAAGTTCATCTGGTCTTTCATGGGACCCCACTTTCACGGTCTAATAAAGGTATAGTTTCTACATCATCAAAGACTCATATCTGCTATTCTAAATATAACTATAGGTTACTGCTTCAACATATAGATATCTTAGTAGTTTCGGTAAGGTTAACATCAGTCTATCCTAAATAGACCATGTTCAGTTACCTATCGTGTTTGCAAAATTTTGGTCGATAATAAGTTTGTCTTAAAATTCCAAGGCACATTTTTAAAAGCTTCAACAAACGAGTTATATCAAATTGGTTTGTTGGGTATACAGTGATTTTCGGTAAATCCATACAATCTCCGCATATCGCTCATGTACAACAGAACAGAAGAATAATTATTTAATAAAATCGAAATTAATAGTTCATATGAATTTAAAATTGAGCAATCAGAACTTACCTTTCTTTTCTTCAGCTGCGGCTGGAGCAGCAGCGACTGCGGCAGCTGGGGCTGCACCTCCAGCAGGCATGGAGCTCAGCTTTTCACGGCCTTTGTAAAATTAAAACACATGTTATTATAACAAGATATCTAGATATAGCATTCATTATTTAGGATTAAAATTTGAGTCAGATATAGAATGAAAATCACAACGTTTCATACGAAAGATGGTATAGTTTAAAATCATCATGATAAAAAAAAACATGTTTATCAAATTCAAGTAAACATATATATATATATATTAGTAAGTTCATTATGAGAATTACAGTGCTTGAATCAAATTCTGAGCATCAGGAGCTGATATTATCAAACACAAACTTTGTACCTTGTGCGATGAGTTCATCGATTGATTTGCCATTGAGTTCTGAGACAACCTTTTTCAGCTTCTCGGCATCAACTTCAACACCAACAGATCCCAAGATTTTTTCAATATCAGCACCGGCAGGTGAGGCTTTGCCGCCGAGAACAGCCAATAAGTAAGCAGCCACGTAACGCATCTAGAAAATAAAACAAATGTTTATGAATTATAAGTTGTAAAAACTACTGATACTCATAGGTATCTAACCTCCAAAACAAAAATCTATCAACATCACAAAAATAGTTTGAGAAAAAACTAGAAATATATTAATATATGAATGAAAAAACATTTGATATTAATGGTAACTCAGTAGTTTTGTTCAATAATAATATATATTACTTACTTTTTAAGTCTTTAGACACGAAACGTGTATGCCAACTTCGAGATACAAATTAAGAAGGAAAATTTACGTAGAATTCTGGAATTGAAGTTTTCAGATGTCATTAGCTGTCGTCTGTCACACTTGCCAAAAAACACAAAAGTGTACATCGTGGAGACACGATGACACACGAACACGAAGCCAGAGCAGATATGCCCTCACAGATTTATTATGCCAGCTATACACTTAACTCATGGTCATACGACCGTGCAACGATTAAAGATAACAACTAATAAGAAGATTATATGTATAATTTGTACAACTAACGAGTAAGGGGGTAATGTTTGAAGAATTAAAAAACGGTTTCTGGTAAATTGCAGTCATTCCCGATTTTGAAATTCGAAAACAATTCAACGGGATATTTTTTAATAGTTTATATATATAGGGTTACAAGTCGAAAACGAACTGAGCCATTTTCAGGAAGTGTGTCATTATTTTACCCCCCAGTGAGGGTAAGAATCACCCCAAAATATTTAAATAGCATAGGGGGTCGAGTAAGATGACTTTTAACAGCTCGTATAATTCCCTATACAGTAGTATTTGTAAATTCTTCCTAAACGTTGAAGAAAATTACATTTTAATATTTAAATTTCTCTGCAAACACTCAGTTACTAAGCCACTGGCGTAATTTTTTAGTTCTTGCTTTTAATTACATTGTTTTGCGGCCGTTTGTGATCATTTGTGGAAAAAACGGGAATGGATACATTACAAACACACAAAGAACGTGAAATTTCGTTTCATGAGAATGATTTTGACCGCCGTTTACAATTTTGCGAAGTGATGCAGAATAGCGAGCAATGAATGATCCACGCAGTTCCATTTTATTAATATCTGCTTTTCCGATGAATGCAGCTTTTTTGAACAGGGCGGTAAATCGTCACAAACGCCGCTATTGGTCTGATTCAAATCCAAGAACTTTCGACGAGGTGCATACACAGTTACACAGCATAACCAGTAAAATTAAATGTATGGGCTGGCATTTTCGATGACCAACTGGTGGCTCCTTTTTTTCTACCTGGTACTGTTAACGGCTCCCGAAATGTATTTGCAATTACTAGAAGGCGCTATAGATACTCCCTTGACTGATATTATTGAAAATGATCAGCAGCAGTATGATGAAGATCATTTGCTTTTCACCAGGACGGTGCTCCACCGCATTATGCTTTGATTGTTCGTCAGTATTTAGACAATCATTCTCCAAGGCATTGGATTGTGAGAAGAGGCAGCATTGACTGGCCTTCTCGATCCCCAGATTTCTATTTGTGTGGATACCTAAAAGTAAAATCTACAGAACACAACCAGCAACCAGCGTCGTTAGAAGATCTGCGTCAAATAATTGTTGACGAGTGCCATCGAATCACTCCGGAAATACTTCGCGAACTTACAAATCAAACCTGTGAATAAAAACTGTATTCATTACTTTTCGTACCTATAGGTATTCCATGTATATTTTTTTTACCCACCTTCTATTTACGAGGCCCTCTCCATACTCATGTGTGATCCTAGGTCTTCTTGACGCTACTGAACCCTACCGGACTGTTTACTTCTCTACAGAGCATGATCATTCCATTTCCACAGCATATAAAACAACTTTTGATTAATGTAACACGTTGCTACGCAACAATATATACTCGTTTCCCCTATATATACTCTTTGATACTCGTCAATTTTTGTTTGACTTGTAAAGCATAAACGGCATAACTTTAATCTCCAATATAACCATTCCAGGAATGGATAATCCAAAAATGGAATTTAAGAAACCACCTCACGAGAAGTTAACTTTTACAAAAAAACTGAACTATGAATACACTGGCGAATACCTCACATCAAAAAAGTTCCAGTCGGAAGCTGCTATGTAATAGAAACCTACCTAAATTTTTACTATTTTGAATAAGAAATTAAATTATTTTCGATATTTTAAGGCCTTTTGAATGTGGAGATAACGTTGAGCGTGATGTTAGAACTGCGTACATTCGAGCTACAAGAAAACTATACAAGCATGAAGAAATGTTGGAAAACAAGAAGCAAAACGCAATTGAAAGACGAGCTGCCCTGGACAATGAATGGGAAGATATGGCACAGAAAGAACAAAACTTTCGCATAACATTTAAGGCTTTCAATAAGGTGATATTTAGTAGGTAGATATTTTTGTTGAATGCATTCTCTGGATTGTTTCTAGTTTGTAAGGGAAAACCAGGAGAAAAGAGAAAGGGCACAGCAAAAAATCTTGGATATGAAGCATTTATATGAAGATACCAAGAAAGAAATTGTTGCAGTTAAAAGTAGCACGGTACAACTGATCGAAGCAAAGAAAATTATGGATCAGAACATTAATCTTCATCGTATATATGAGGTGAGCTTTAATTGTTTCTAAAGATCCATTCGAGATAATAACGTAACATTTGTCTTTGACGTAGCAATTCTTGAATAAAGTCGTTGATGAATATCCCCAACATTTCACAACAATCAGAGACATTATCAAACGATACGAGTCTTTGGTACTTGCCAGAAATAAACTACAGGAATTACAGGAAAGGGATATGCTACTGTTAGAAAAGGCTAGAACAGATTTCGTAAGTAAACCTTATTCATATTACCCGTAAGGGTATTTTATTTTATATAGGTAT
The DNA here is from genome assembly GCA_958507055.1 of Crioceris asparagi. NCBI lineage: Eukaryota > Metazoa > Arthropoda > Insecta > Coleoptera > Chrysomelidae > Crioceris > Crioceris asparagi. The sequence goes on along the minus strand of OY293831.1, from coordinate 11,244,088 downwards.
ATTATTTCAAATGTTGTTTCCTGAATCCTGTTCTAAAAAGAATGTGAAAGATTTTGCGATACAAAGTTATCCGTATATACAAAGATTAATTCATACGTAATAGTGTGTTTGAGAAACCTACCAGTGTCCAATATTCCCAGATTCCCGTAGTGTTAACTTTTTAAAGTTTGAAATTCAAAGGTAAATTGTGTAAATATATTTTTGCCAGAAAAAAGTTTACTAACTATAAAACAATCCATTTCAGGATAAGCTAATTGCAAAGTATTGCATAGAGATGTCGGGTTTGCAAAATAGATTAGCAAATTTACATCAACGGCATGAGGATGCTCAACAAATTCATCGCAAATGGGAGCGTCTACATCAAAAAGCCAGTCTTGAAGCTATGGACAAAGTGCGAGACATGGTTGCTGTAAGAGAATCTTGCTGGAACATCTACAGCGATATATGTCAGCGAAAGCAAGTGGAACCGGTACATAAAAATGACTATGCTAAACAGCTGGAGGTTATAAAGAAGAGTCTGTTGCACTTAGCACGCGTGAATGAAGTTCTGAGAGATATTGAAGAAGGGAAACAAAAAGTGTCTCAAGTTGCATGTGTTTCTAGTAGTGAGATAATGTGACTTCTTTTGGTAAAAAAGCATTAGAAACTCGTGCATTTGTAAGCGTTACTTGTTTAGAATTAGAAAATACTGATTTTGGATTAATTTTAGAAGGAGCTTTCTTAATTAAATAATTTTTCATCCAAAAGCCGATGTTAAATAATAGCTTGTTGTAGGATTTATTTCCATACGTTTTCATTTCTACAAAGTTGTAAACAAACACTCAGACATTCTTACTTATCGATGGAAGCGTTACAGTTGACATAATGCGTGTGTTTCTAAATGCGATCCAGCATATACTATGTTGTGACATGTCATTTTCAATACAGTTGAGTGCACTGGATTGGATTTAAGAACACACCCAATAAGTTGCTAAGGAACATTTGAAAACATTGCTTTAACAGTTTTTCCTTTCGTAGTATACATTCAATCAATACATTTAAGACTAACCAAGTCATATAAACTATTGCTGAAATAAGAGTTCAAATCAGTGAGTTCGTGAGTACCTAATTTTGTCGGCAATTTTAAATTGCTATCGACGGCGCTAGAAAAAGAATCTGTCTTACTTTTACGTTGCTACGGAATTGACAAACAAGTCATTCTCATTATTATGAGTTGTTTGCCATCATTTATGTCAGACTATTTCTGTAAATTTATTATTTTTCCTTTTATGGTGAAATATGAGAAGTGATGTTAAAAAAATGAATAAGCCAAATTCACCGCGTAAGTATTTTCCAAATATAAAACCAGAACATGCCGCTGAAGATTATATTGTTTCGAAGCAGGTTAATCGGTTGGATAAGTATGTAGTTTTTATAAGTATTTGATATTAATGTCTATTTGATGCCGTTCAGAAATGCAAAATTAAACTTGCAGGTTTCATGCAGAATTCGATGTCATTCGTCAATATGATCCACAACTGAATCTGGCTCAATTACGACACAAACTAAGTCAAACTGAGAGGAAACTTCGTAAAAAAAGAGATGACCTAACAGGCGTACGAATGAATCTTGATAAGCAATGGCAAGATTTGGATGAAAAGGAGAAGTCGTTGAGGGAAAATTTCAGGCATTTCAATACGGTAAAAAGAAAACAACAATCATAATAGTAGGATATATAATTGTTAATCATACTAAAAAGTTTGTCAGAGAAAATATGGAAAAACGCGAAAGAGCTGAAAAAAAGATGAATGAAGATATCCAATTGGCAGATCAAAGAGAAACAATGATAGATGATAGCAAAGATAATTTAGCGGAAATACAAGATGTAAAAATGTTTATGGATGGGAAAATCAAAGCGTACAGATTATATGAAGTGAGTATTTTTCTTAGTGCGAGAGACAGTTGAGTAGCAGTAGTTGAAACAACATCTAAACCCGCTGTACCACAAACCGAATAGCCAACAGGAATTTGAAAAATTTATAGTTTTAAATTTCTGTTGAGACAGATTGTTTGTGATGCATTTGTTTTTTCTTGTGACTCAATATTTAATTAGTTATTAGATTGATAAATAATTAACACAGATTAGCCAACACGTCTTGAAAATATACCTTACATTCTCTATTTTTTATTCAATTTAAAAGAAATATAATAATGAAATCTTTTGTGATTCTCTATTGTTTTAGAAAAATCGAAATTGATCTCAAAATTTGTAAGTTCAGGCAACTAACTATACATCACTGTTAAATTGTCAATAAATCTTAGACCATAAGGTCTATGCAATAAATATAATTTGTGGATGGATCGTCACAATACAAAATAATATTGTTACGTGGGTAGTTTATCATGTACTTACTGTTATTATTTCTTTTAGCTTGTATTCATTCTGCTACCTTGTTTGCAGTAGTGTTGCTTGTGTATTTCATTATGTAGTTCTGGAATTGTAGTAGATTTGTTCTCGATCCTTCCAGAAACTGTATGTGAGGTACAATTTGTCCTGCTATTGTCACCTTGACAAGGATCTAGAACATTAATTATGTTCGTCTAGATAATCATAGAACATTCTCGATGAATGTCATATCATGATTCAGGTATATAAAGCCGTGCCGATCACGGGACAGAGTCAGTTTTTATTGTATCAGTCAATTGGAGACATAAGTCGAAAGTAGTTGGAACGCGATAGTCAAAGTGACAAATAGTGACAGTTGTACTAAAATAGAAAGCCGTGTACAGTGTGTTCTAAATAAATCATTGGAAGCAATCTGCGAATTTTGAGTATTACGCAAGTGAACTCACCCCACAACGTTTAGCACAGGGTTAAACGTTACAATTGGTGTCAGAAAAAAGGGATCTTCGCATTTTGCTGAGAATATATGGTGAATACCAGATCGAAAGATTACGACGAAATGGCGAATTTTGCAGAAATAATGAAGTACTTAGAAAATCAAAAAGAAGAACAAGAAAGAATTAGACAACAAGAAAAAGAAGAACAAGAAAAAATTAGACAACAAGAAAAAGAAGAACGAGAAAGAATTAGACAGGAAGACCAAACAAAAATGAATCAATTTCTAGAAAATCAAGAAAGAATTAGACAGGAAGACCAAACAAAAATGAATCAATTTCTGGAAAATCAAGAAAGAATTAGACAACAAGAAAAAGAAGAACGACAAAGAATTAGACAACAGGAAAAAGAAGAACAAGAAACAAGAATAAGACAAATCTTAGAAGAACAAGCAAGAGTGCGACAAGAAGATAAACAGGAAGTAGACCAGAAATTAGATAAAGTTGAACAAAAATTAGAGAAAGTCCAAGAAAACTTCATACAGAATTTTCAACTAATAGATGACAAGATGTTGCAAAAAGAAGAAGTTGACCAGAAATTAGAAAAAGTTCAGGAAAATTTTAATCAAAAACTTCAAATAATAGAGCAAAAGATGTTGCTAATGAAATCTGAAGTACCTCAGAGACGATCGTCGAATGAAATTCAAAATGGTGTAGTTAATCCAGTCAAAATTGAAGCCCCAAAATTCGATGGTAAACAGTCTTGGTCTACATATAAAAAACAATTTGATGCTGCTGCTTTGGCTAGTGGTTGGTCAGATGAAGAGAAGGCCACTGCATTGATCTTGGCTCTACGTGGTGATGCATTGGAAATCTTAAATACCGTAACTGGCGGCGAACCTTCATATGAGATTTTAGTGGATCAACTCGAAATGCGTTACGGTGACCAACATCTACAACAAGTTTATCAAGCACAGTTAAAGAATAAGCAGCAACGGTCTGGAGAAACACTACAACAATATGAAATTGATGTTGCCCGGCTCGTTCGACTGGCATGTCCTACAGCACCAAAAGACTTTCTTGATAGGCTAACGGTACAAACATTCATAGATGGTATAAGAGATATTGAAATGCAACAAGCCCTTCGGTTAAGTAGTCCTACAAGAATTGAAGATGCCCTTGCACGTGCACTTGAATACGAAGCTGCTAAACAGGCGTCCAGAAGTCATCTCAGATTGCGACAGACACGATGGGTCAATTCAACCCAAGAGAAGTCGTATGGCAATGGTAACTCCATAAAGCACATTATTAAAATGTTACAAAAATTGGATGGGCAAACAAATGAACAAAGAACTAAGACTTTGTGTTGGAATTGTGGACAAGAAGGACATATAAAGAAGAATTGTCCACAGCCACAAAATAGCAATGTGCAGGAAAACTCCAGTTAGCCAGTCTTGCGGGGCGAAGACTGGCTTACTCCAACCAAGCCCCAACATCATTAAAAATCAAAATTTCCCGACTGAGTCATGAAGGATCCAGCTTGGTTGTGAAAGGAAGAATATGCGGTCGGGATTGTAATATTGTTATTGATACTGGTTCATGTTCTACCATTGTGCGAGCTGATGTTATTCCTGCTTGCAAAATTGACCATCCCAATAGAAGTTATGTACTTGAAACTGCAAATGGAGTGACAATACCTGTCATTGGTACTCACGAGGCAGATATTCAGCTGGGAAAATCCAAATTCAGACATAAAGTATTTGTTGCCGAAATTTTGGACGAAGTTTTATTTGGGCTAGACATCATGAATAAATTTGGCTTCAATCTGAACCTCCAAGACCGAATACTCAAAGTTAATGAAGAAGAGTTGTTTATGTCAACATCTGAATCCAGAATAAGAAAAATTAAGGTAAACAGGACCATTACGATACCTGGATGGTCTGACAATCTCATCCATGTTAAAATAGAAGGTTCTAAGTACAAGGAGGCACTGGTACTGGAAAGTAATCCAGAATGTCTGCCAAAGGAAATGATTATAGAAAATGCATTAATAAATCCATCAAGTGAGCATCCAATTAAGGTGAGAGTTTTAAATCTGTCCGAAGAACCTAGAGTTTTAATGAAAAATGAAGTAATTGCCTGTGCGGAACCTATAGTATCTGTCAAAATCTCAAGCAGTCAAGGGAAAACCATGTGACAGAAAGGAAGAGAGTTGAAAGAGAGAATCATTTCTCAACTTCATAACCAACAGAAGGCGAAATTTGGTGATTTATGGGAGAAATACAAAGAACTATTTTCTTTTTCGGAAACAGATCTAGGACGAACTAATATGGTACAACATCGCATTAACACAGGCAACCAACAACCAATAAAACAAATTCCTAGAAGGGTACCATTAGCAAAACAAAATGAAATGGCAATACTTATAGATAACATGAGGAAACAAAAGGTAATTGAACCTTCGAACAGTCCTTGGTTGTCACCGGTTGTCTTAGTCACAAAGAAAGATGGCTCGACTAGGTTTTGTGTTGATTATAGAAAATTAAATGAAATCACAAAAAAAGACAGTTATCCTCTTCCTAGAATAGACGATACACTGGATTGGTTGTCAGGAGCTAAATGGTTTTCTACATTGGACTTGAAAAGTGGATATTGGCAAGTCGAAATGCATCCTGAGGATAAAGAAAAGACAGCATTTTCAGCCAATACTGGTCTATGGCAATTCACTGTAATGCCATTCGGATTGTGCAACGCTCCAGCGACTTTTGAGAGATTGATGGAAAGAGTACTACGTGGACTCATTGGAAAGAAATGTTTAGTATACCTTGATGATGTAATCGTTTTCAGTGAAACATTTGAGGAACACTTGAAAAATCTAGAAGAGGTGTTTCAACGATTCTCACAAGCAAATCTTAAACTTAATCCCGAGAAATGTGCTTTCCTAAGAACTGAGGTGAAGTATTTAGGACACATAATATCCGCAAATGGTGTAAGAACAGATCCGGAAAAGACAGAAGTGGTTCATAATTGGCCTGTACCAAGGAACAAAACAGAACTGCGAAGTTTCTTAGGCCTGTGTTCATATTACAGACGATTCGTAAAGAAGTTTGCTAGTATTGCCCGTCCATTACATCGACTAACTGAGAAGGAAAGACCGTACAATTGGACTCCAGAATGTCAGAATGCTTTCGAATATCTGAAAGGTGCTTTGTGCTCTTCTATTGTTCTGGCTTATCCCCAGAGAGAAGGAGAATTTATCCTAGATACTGATGCCAGTAAAACAGGAATTGGGGCAATTTTGTCCCAAAGAATCGAAGGAGTGGAGTATGTACTAGCATATTACAGTAAGAGTTTATCAAAGGCTGAACAAAATTACTGTGTGACGCGGCAGGAGTTACTAGCTGTAGTCAAGGCAATAAGACATTTCCACAAATATTTATACGGTCAGACATTTGTTCTACGGACCGATCACGCATCACTTAAATGGCTGTTTCAGTTCAAGAGTCCAGAAGGTCAGATAGCGCGCTGGCTCCAGCAACTTCAAGAATATGACTTTAAAATTGAACATCGTCCTGGTATTAACCACAGAAACGCTGATGCATTGTCAAGACGGCCTTGTGCTGAGGACTGTAAAAACTGTTCAAGACTTGAAAATAATGTACCAGAAATTCTTAAAGTCAAACGAACTTTGATAAATGGCGACCCAAACTGGAGTTCGGAAATACTCAAGCAAGACCAACTGGATGATAATGATATCGGACCAGTGATGAGGTGGAAAATGGATGGAGCAAGACCTACTTGGCAGGAGATATCAGATTTGTCTCCTGTCATAAAAGGATACTGGTCACTTTAGGAATCTTTAGTAATTGATGATAACGTTTTAAAAAGAAAATGGGAAAGTAATGATGGTAAGACTGTTCATTTGCAAATAATTCTTCCACGGAAAAGAATTGCACAAGTACTGCAAGAGATTCATTGTGGAGCAAGTGGTGGCCATTTAGGTATCAATAAAACGTTATCGAAGATTAGAGAGAGGTTCTACTGGTTAGGAAGCCGTGCTGACGTAGAGGACTGGTGTCGGCGATGCGATACCTGCTTTACCAGTAAAGGCCCAAATACCAGAACCCGCCATATGATGCAGCAGTACAATGTGGGTGCCCCATTTGAGCGAATAGCCATCGATATTACGGGGCCATTTCCAATAAGCAGCTCTGGAAACAAATATCTCTTGGTCATCATGGATTATTTCAGTAAATGGCCAGAGGTAGTCGCAATTCCAAATCAGGAGGCAAAAACAGTGGCCGATGCCCTAATCGAACATTGGATAAGTCGGTTTGGTGTGCCGTTAGAAATTCACTCGGACCAAGGTCGAAATTTTGAGTCGGAAATCTTTCAGAGTGTGTGTAACCTAATGGGGATTAAGAAAACTCGTACAACTCCACTGCATCCACAATCCGATGGAATGGTAGAGAGATTTAACAGAACACTAAAAAATTATTTGAGGTCAGCAATCAATGAACACCAAACAAACTGGGATAAGTGTATACCGCTCTTCCTACTGGCCTATAGATCTTCCACTCATGAATCGACCAAAGAATCCCCAGCTGGCATTGTTCTTGGTAGAAATCTGAAACTTCCGTCTGACATCTTGTTTGGTTCACCAAGCGAACCTCCCACATCTGTAGATGCCTACATTCAGAGTTTGAGACGAAGAGTCGAGGAAATACACAATCTGGTTAGAAAACAGTTGAAGATTTCTAGTGATCGAATGAAGGCCCGATATGATATTCGTGCAGAAACCGGACAATTAAAAATTGGTGATAAAGTGTGGTTGTACAATCCACAAAGACGAAAAGGTCGTTCTCCAAAGTTTGACAAACAATGGGAGGGACCATATACCGTTATCAAGAGGATAAACGACGTGGTTTATAGAATTCAGAAATCCCCACGCAGTAAAATGAAAGTGGTTCATATCGACAGACTTTCACTGTACAAAGGGAAAGAGGTGACATTTGATCGGGACGATCAAAGCTAAGAAGGGGGCAGTGTTACGTGGGTAGTTTATCATGTACTTACTGTTATTATTTCTTTTAGCTTGTATTCATTCTGCTACCTTGTTTGCAGTAGTGTTGCTTGTGTATTTCATTATGTAGTTCTGGAATTGTAGTAGATTTGTTCTCGATCCTTCCAGAAACTGTATGTGAGGTACAATTTGTCGTGCTATTGTCACCTTGACAAGGATCTAGAACATTAATTATGTTCGTCTAGATAATCATAGAACATTCTCGATGAATGTCATATCATGATTCAGGTATATAAAGCCGTGCCGATCACGGGACAGAGTCAGTTTTTATTGTATCAGTCAATTGGAGACATATGTCGAAAGTAGTTGGAACGCGATAGTCAAAGTGACAAATAGTGACAGTTGTACTAAAATAGAAAGCCGTGTACAGTGTGTTCTAAATAAATCATTGGAAGCAATCTGCGAATTTTGAGTATTACGCAAGTGAACTCACCCCACAACGTTTAGCACAGGGTTAAACGTTACAATATTAATTCTATTGGTGCTGGTACCTTTGAAGTTAGTGCCAAAAATTTTCTACAGTTGCACAACTTCATAGAATTTATTTTGTATAGGATAGGTAGTGACGTTCCATACACCAATTATATTTATTAACGATTTAACAGTGATGGATAGTTACTTTCCTGAACTCACAAATTTTGAAATTAATTTAGTTTTTTTTTAACAATAGAGAGTCACAAACGATTTTATTATATATATATATATATTAATGTTTCACAAACAATTTCTGATAAATTGAGTAAAAAATAGAGAATGCAAGGTCTATTTTCAAGACGTGTTAGTAAATTTGTGTTAATTATTTAACAATCTAATAACTCATTAAATATTTAGTCACAAAAAAAACAAACGCGTCACTAACGATCTGTATCAACTGAAATTTAAAAATATCAATTTTTCCAATTCGTGTTGGCTATCGGTTTATGGTTATAACTTTCATACCGCTACTCAAGTAGCCATGTAAGGAAAGTTTTGTAATCGTCCAGTTTAAAGCAGATGTTTACGTTTTAGAATTAAAAAATATGTTCAGCTATTGGAGTGCCTGTCTGTCCGCCGTTCTGTGTGGAATACAACGATTCTATTGCTTAATTTTTCGTTTAATTATTATTGTTACTGCACAAAAGCGATATTTCCATATCATATCACATCATAGGGTATTTAAAATGTACTTTTGATTAGAACATTTTTTCGTAGGATTTCCTTCAGAGCGTTGTAGATGAAACACCGGAATTTCCATCAATACCAGAATTGATTAATCGATACATATCACTGTTAAATGCTAAAAACTCCTTAGCTAAATTACAAGAATATAATTTGACAGCTTTGGAGTATGCAAGAAGTGACATGGTGAGGATGGGGAATAATAATTATTATAAAAAATTGTCAATAAAACATTTATCAACACTCTTGTAAATTTATTCCTAGTCAAGTATTCTCATTGTTGCGCTGAATCTTGTCTTGTAAATAGTTGAATAGGTGACTAATTCCTAATTCATTTTACAGATGAAACTCATCGAAGAGAAAAATTTCATTATAATGGGTCTCAACAATCAAATAGCCAATCTTCAAGCTAGATACGAAAACGCCAACATTAAATCGTTAGAATGTGAACAGCTAGTGCTCCAAATTAAAAATAGTGCAGTAAATATGCCAATATACTTTGTAATATGAATGTTCTCAACAACTTTTTCTTAGGCCAGACAGATGCATGAAATTGACGAAGTTAAATCAACAATTTGGAATGTTTACGTTCACATGGCACAATCGAAAATGCATCCTGTCAAAATTAAGAAGGAGAATGTCGAAGAGCAAATGATGTACATAAAGAGAACGCTTACAGAATTGGCAAAAGTCAATCAAATTTTGAGGAAACAATCAAAAGTAAATAATAAAGTGGTTAAAAAGAAGTCGTAAATTATCACCATACGCGATTCTTCTGTATGTATGTAAAATGTATACCTTGGATTTTGTAATATATATAGTGTATTTTTGTAACTCTAAAAATGTATCTTGAGTTAGTTATTGGCAGAGAGTATAATTCTACTCTCTGGTTATCAGGGTTTAGATGGTATGGGAATAAAAATCACATTTTGTGAAAGGAATAAAATTTAAATGTCTGAATAATGGCTAGAAACCTCTTCAATGGTAAAAAAGTAAAATGGAGTTCTAACTGAAGTTGTCAAAAGAAAATACTGAGAATTATATTCAGGTGTAAAAGTAATTTTACCGTATTAAGATAAAGCTATAAAAAATCGTTTTTTTTTAAATTCTTTTTCTTTATGTTTAGAAAATTAATTGGTGGGGAAATTTCAAATGTTTTTTCAATAAATATCTGTAACTTCAATTTTTTTCATTTTTTAGCAAAGTCAAACTTTTCATAGGCAAATAAAATCAAATCTACCGTATGATTGTAATTTGGTATGTTCAGTTTTGATAAGTTTATTTTTATTTTTTTGAGATATTAGATATAAATTAATCCATTTTGAAATATAAAAATGATAATTAGGAATCATCAAATGATAAACAACTTCAGTCATCAATGTCAAATCGAAACTTAACAGAAATATCATACTTCATGCTTAAGCGCATATTAGTATACAGAGTGTTCATTCTAAAACTTCCCATCTCGGATTTCATTAGTTGTTTTTAAATTTATTATAATTATTTATATATGATGTTCTGCGGTCTTATGGGCGAAAACATCAAATTTGATGACAAACATGTCGCTCGAGTAGGAGAGTAGAAAAGAAGAAAACAAGTCTGTAGATAATGTTTTTCTGTTTTCTTATTAATTCAATATATAACATCAGTTTGAATAAAATATTTACAGTATTGAAAAATATAATAATAAATAAAATTTCTTGAACAAATTATCGAAAAAAATATATATTTAAACAATCACTCCTCAGTCTTCTGAATCCAAAATTAAAACACCATTTGCATCTTTTATTCGTACACGTCCTGAAGAATATCTAGTTTCTTGTGTACCATCTGGATATAATATTTTCACGGTTCCATCCGGATATTCTCTTCTCTAAAAAAATATGATTTTTTTTAAGGAAGTTCCCAAATATAATAAATTTCTTACGATAAAAATAATATTTATAGTTTTCTTAAAATTTGTGTTTTTTACAATTTGTTGAAATTTTGAGAATTAATAGATGATATAATCAATATTTATCGCACTCAACAATCATACTAAATGGTTTTCATTTACTCTTAAAATAAGATTGTATTCAATGACATAGCTTTTTACGCAAAACCCAAACCAGTATCTACCTTGTTTGAATGCATTTTGGGCAAAGGCGTATTGTAGGAAAGCTTCTTCACCTACGTTTCTTATAAAAAATAGAGCATGAAAAAAAATGATTCTGATTTATTATCAGTTGTACGAAATAGTACCTACGGAATAAATACTGCTGGACCAATTTTTCTAAAAATACTTTCACACAACCAATTCTGGAAAGAAAAAACAAATATTGCTCACCTTATGGTCTTTGGAATGAATTTCTTTCTGTCCATTGGGTAGAAGCAAAACCTTATCGCCATTCTCATTCTTCACCATTTTAGATCCATCAGGATAGTGCACCTCTTCGGTACCATCGACAAATCTAATAAATTGCGTACCATCGGGACATGTAACTTCTTTCCTGCCATCTTTGCATTTTTTCTCTTTCTGTCCACTGTAAATATTTTGACAAAATCAACAAAAAACGGCAAAATCAATAACTTTAGAAAAAAATAGTTTAGAAACTTCTTTATTAAAACTGATGTTTCTTTAGAGCAATTTTGATTTGATTGATTGATTTGATCAAAATGATTACTCGAGTTTAGGTCAAAGAGTTATCTGGCATTTTTTTAAATGGGACACCCTGTATATTTTGGTTTAAAGCGATAGCATTTCAAATTCTATAACTCTACTATTGTTCTGTAGGCATTTTCTTACTTTAATCCTCAGTAGGTCATGAAATAAGTGCCAGCTTGATAAAAACAAAAAATATAATTTTGAAAACTTTTGTTTCAGGTCTTTATAATTGAAATATGTACCAATAAACCAGCTATTTTAAATTAAATTAAGATAATTCGCGCTATTTCAATTCGTTTTTATTTACATCACATTTGCAAACCTAAGATATTAGGTGCACATGCAAACAATTTTTTTTTCTCGAGAACGGTTTGTTTCAGCGAAAAGACTACAGAGACCATTCTTGTTTAGAATTGATCAGGATATCTAAATTGCGATAAACCATTGGCGTACAATTTTTTTTATTATTTAAAATAATTAAAACGGTCTCACGAACGCCACTTGTAAAACAAAAACAAGTGTTTATCATGATAAAAAAATGTTTTTAAGTGGCAATAATACCTACCAAGTTTGAAAGCGAAGTCTATTAATAACGTATAAAATAAAAGATACAAGTCAGCCTCTAATCGCTCAGGCGAAGGGTTTCTTTAAAAATAAGAAAAAACGATTTTTTCGCAATATTTCAACACCCCGTATCTTCAAAACGAAGCGTTTTTGGAAATAAATTTATATGAACTTTTTTAATTATTTCTATCTGCTGAATACGCTGTTAGAGTTTCTCCATTATAATTCGGACCACCCTGTATTCATAATTCCGTCAAGTGGTAGGGTAAACTCGATTGAAACCTTACCTGAATAATAAAACATAAAATATGATTTCGATTTTGATTTTAAATAAAAAAATATTTATGTAGAAACTTTCGCAGTTTTAAAGTATTATAAATATTAAACACAATGAGCTATACGAATCTATGCCTTGCCTAATATTCCTTGAAAACCGATAACTACAAAAATATCTACCAACATTTTGTAAAAGATTGTGTATTATAAGTCAAATTTCACCCGACCGAAGCCGGGTTTTCATCTAGCTTAAATATAATTTCTCCTTATCATAAATTTCTCCAACTCACTTTGAATATTCCAACAATTCAGAACCATCATCGAATTGTGTTTGCCATGTATTATTTTCGGCGTAATAATACTTTATGGTATTCTCAACAAGATTAGTCTCTTTTATATCCCCATTGTAGTATTGAACAACAATCATTTTCCCATCAGGTGAAATTGTTTTACTATTGCCATTGCTGTATTTGATCTGTTTCGAGCCATCAGGAAAAATGGTTTCTGTTTTACCTTTTCTCGATTCATTCAGGCTGGTTGTTTGCATTTCACTTTTGGGAGAATTGCCGAAAACGTTTTCGTATTCTTTTTCCAGTGATAAATTGGCGAAAGTTGTCACATTTCCCGAATAATTGTCGTCTGGCATGTCTGTTGAACTTCTTCGTTGTTTCGCGTTGAGACTTTTCTTTCTTTGCTAGTGTGGAATTAGCAAAATATAACTGAATAATAAAATGGATAAATGAAACTATTATGATTATGACAAATTACCTTTGGTGATGTATCTTTGTCCTTTTGGTATATATCGTCATTGCTAAGTCTTTTCTCATTTTTATCGTTACCTTTCTTCATGTCATTACTCGTATCGGATTTAGTTACTTGTTTGTTTGCTAATTTCGTCAGATTTCTATTGATTTCGTGCAACATCTTCACCTCGCTAGGTCTTCGTACCTTCTGAGCGGCTATAAGTTTGGAATTTTCTTTTTGTAGGCTCTCCACTTGAGCCTTAAACTCAGACTTTTCCTTCTCCAATAACTTGATCTGATTACGTAGTCGAGCTTGAGTGGCACCATTTTTAGCTTCTTTCAGTTTTAGCAGCTCTTTGATATCAGTAAGTTCTTTTTTGAGTACCATAATTTCGTCACGTTCCTTTTTTGAGGGCATTTTCTGAGACTCCTTTATATACCTGAAAATGAATTATGACAAACCAATAACAGTCCAACAAATATATTGTAACGTGCAAGGGGAACAGCCGCCGGTATTGGCTACAAAGTGGCGGCATCCGTTTGAAGTAAGCGCGAGATATATGCTGTGGTTGGAAATATCGAAAGCGGCGTTGACAAAGAGAGCGACGGCAGCAGGTCGGCATCTACTCTTAAAATGCCGACAAAGGAATTTCGAGAAGCGTTCAGTGGCGGCTTTCGTACAAAGACCAGAAGCCGCTCGAATGATCTGGATCCTTTGTCGGATATATATATATGGGAGAATTTTCGGCATGGAGACAGAATGTAAAAGACAGTGTGAATAAATGGAATAGTCCGAGTAAGTTAGTGAGAATATAGTAAAGTTAAGTGTAATTTATATCATTTCGAGTGTAAATAAAGTTAATTTAATAACTCTGAATTAGTCTCACTTATCTGCGAACCCACATACGCAACAATTTGGTGTTAGAAGAGGAATTTTGATTTTGGGAAAATTGCGAAGCCACTACATCAATTAACTGAAAAGAACTCCCACTTTGACTGGTCACCAGAATGTCAACAGTCGTTTCTGGAGCTGAAAAACCGTTTGACCAGTGCTCCTGTTCTTGCATATCCCTTGGACGAAGTATTGTTCGTGTTAGACACTGACGCTTCACAAAGTGGAATAGGAGCTGTTCTTTCCCAAATACAGGATGGCGAAGAAGCTGTAATTGGATATTTCAGCAATACGTTGGGAAAAGCAGAGCGAAACTACTGTGTGACCCGGAAGGAGCTGCTAGCGGTTGTACGATCCATAGAACATTACCACAGTTTTCTTTATGGACGGAATTTTTTAGTAAGAACAGACCACTCTGCACTACAGTGGCTACTGAATTTCAAAAATCCGGAGGGACAGATAGCGCGTTGGCTGGAGAAACTGCAGAGTTACGACTTTCAAATTAAACACCGCAAAGGAAGAAGTCACGCCAACGCTGACAGCTTGTCACGAAGACCTTGTGGCAGTTCCTGTAAATTCTGTCAAAGGCAGGAACAAAGAGAAATAGCCAAGGATGTTGTACATATCCAACAAATGCAGATTAGGAATAAGGAAACGGAAAATACCGACGAAATCACCAGAGACAACTTTAGAAGAGAACAAATCGCTGACAAAGATATGACGATAGTACGGGGCTGGTTAGACCAAAAGCGACGACCTGAGTGGCAAGAAATCTCCAGATTTGATAAGACGGTCAAGGGCTACTGGGCTCTGTGGGATTCGTTGTGCTTACGGGATGACTTGATCACTCGTAAATGGGAAAGTCCAGATGGTAGAAGCATTGTGTATCAAACCGTTGTACCCCGAACGATGGTAGCTGAAGTACTTCGTGAACTGCATGGCAGTCGCGGTGGAGGCCATTTTGGAGTAAATAGAACACTGGCACGTGTGAAAGAGCGGTATTATTGGATCAACTGTCGAAGAGATGTGGAAGAATGGTGCAGAAGGTGTGACCTCTGTGCTTTTTAGAAGGGTCCGAAGACACGATCCCGAGGGAAAATTAAGCAGTATCTGTCAGGTGAACCTTGGAAAAGAATTGCGGTGGACATTGCACGACCATTTCCTACGCCAGATTCTGGAAATAAGTACATCATGGTTGCCATGGTCTATTTCTCGAAGTGGCCAGAAGTAGTGCCGATGCCGAATCAGGAAGCAGTTACAGTGGCCGAAGCCCTTCTGGAAAACGTGATTTCCAGACACGGAGTACCCTTGGAGCTGCATACCGATCAAGGTAGAAATTTTGAATCCGAAGTATGGACGCAGTTAATGAGGTTGCTGGGGATACGAAAAACACGAACAACCCCACTTCATCCACAGTCAGATGGAATGGTCGAGAGGCACAATAGGACCATCAATCAATACCTCTCAATATTTGTGGATGAGCACCAACGTAACTGGGACAAACTGGTGCCTCTCTTTCTCCTGGCCTACCGAAGTTCCCAGCATGAATCCACTGGCTATACACCATCGCTGCTGTTGTCTGGAAGAGAAATGAAGCTCCCCGTAGATCTGATGTTTGGCAGACCCTCAACCGACGATCATGAAGAAGTGTCTCTTCCACATTATGTAGCTGACCTACAGAAGCGACTTAGAGTGGTCCACGATTTTGCCAGACAAAAGCTTCAGTTGAAGAACGACAAAATGAAGATGAGACTTGACAAAAGGAAATCATTAAACTCTTTTAACGGAGGCGATGCAGTTTGGTTGTACCAGCCACAGCGAAGGAGAGGATTAAGTCCGAAGTTGCAAAGACCTTGGGAAGGACCATATCGGTCAAAAAGATTAATGACTTGGTGTACAGGATCCAACTTTCGCCAAGAGCCAAGCCAAAAGTGGTGCACGTGGAAAGACTGAGTCCGTATCGAGAAGATAATCCACCGATCTGGAGACAAACGGAAGAAGCTGTTCGGGGCGAACAGCTTAAAGGGAGGGAGCAGTATAACGTGCAAGGAGAACAGCCGCCGGTATTGGCTATAAAGTGCGGCATCCGTTTGAAGTAAGCGCGAGATATATGCTGTGGTTGGAAATATCGAAAGCGGCGTTGACAAAGAGAGCGACGGCAGCAGGTCGGCATCTACTCTTAAAATGCCAACAAGGAAATTTTGAGAAGCGTCCAGTGGCGGCTTTCGCATCAACGACCAGAAGCCGCTCGAATGATCTTTATCCTATGTCGGATTATCATGTGGGAGAATTTTCGGCATGGAGAGAGGAATGTAAAAGACAGTGTGAATAAATTGAATAGTCCGAGTAAGTTAGTGAGAATATAGTAAAGTTAATTTGTAATTTATATCATTTCGAGTGTAAATAAAGTTAATTTAATAACTCTTATCTGCGAACCCACATAAGTAACAATATAATAGAATAAGCATGATTTTTTCTTTTGGCACTGAGCCATCGATTAATTGAATTTTATATATCCTTTTTTAATGGAGTAGGCAAAAAGTCGCATAGCTTATTCCCAAAAGCAAGTACTATAGCTTACAACTACAGGACACAATTAAATATACAGAAACTTACATATCGAATACAGCCTTTTCTTTAGCAAATTTTCTCTTCTCAACAACTAATTCCTCTCTCAAATCCGAAACATCTGCATCATATTTCATTTGCAGTCGCTGAATTTCCATTGATAACTGATCCCGTTTACTTTCCAATTCTTTGGCGAAATCACAAATTTTAGCTTTCTCTTTTTGTATATCTGGTATTTCGCCTTGAATTTTGTCAAGTCTTTTTCGCAATTCTTCACAATTTAAACATTTCGCATTTACCTCTGTTGCAGCTGTATTATTTTCAATTAAGCTTGTATTTACAGCGGCATCAGTTTTTCGACAATGATTATTATTAGTGTTGCCTCCTAATGTATTCTCGAAATCTGTGTAAAAACTGGACGGTGACTGAGATCGTGTATCATCTGTATTTGTTGTTTCAGAGTAACTTGTATTATTTGTTGAAGTGCCCGACTTTTCATCCACTATAAATGTAAAGTATTCTTGTTTGGTATAAACAATAAAAATTATTTACTACTACTAACCCATCGTAGTCGGCTCAAAATGCCATTTCTTTGTGGTGTTATCATCGGCTATTTTTCTTAAATTATTCAGGAACTCGTGTAAAACATCAGTTTTCTTATTAACTTCCTCAATTTTATGAGCCAGTGAAGGATTTAAAAGATAACTCTCAGGTTCACACGAAACTTGTTGCATCTCTTCTCTAATAGGTATTGTTTTGAAAGCATTTTTCACTTTACGTGGAGTGCTTATAAGCATCCGCACAATACTAGAATTTGTAGAAGAAAAACTAGGATGTTCCACTCGCTCTTCTAAAGTTTCGAAAATTCTAAGATCTTTATCCAGGGTGTTCTCCAATTCCGTATGAGCCATTGATGCATTTTCCTTATTTAAATCGATCGGACGTGGCCTGAAAAAAAAAACAGTGTATTTTGGAAAGAACCATTAAATTCAAACGACCTACCTATGACCCTTCAATGATTCAGAATTTTTATTGTCATGAAAATGTTTGTAAGCCAATTCATTGATTCTGCAAATATTACGCTTTTCAGGCGAGTTAAATTTTGGCGAAACACTGTTGTGGATTCTCTTAACACTATCATTGCATACATTACTTTCAACTTTATTGGTAATCCTTGACCATGTTGCTTTCGATTTCACATTTAAATCTGGCATTTTCAATGGAATCATGCATACTTCTGGCTCAGTATTGGCATCCACTGTAACTTTCACGGATTTGTTATGGCGAGGAGAACTGCTTCGTTTTCCAGTAGACCTGAGAATACCATTTTGTGTTGATTTGGTAGAAATTGCTTTAGGACCCAATTTATATCTCAAGAGACCAGCTCCTTTTCTGAGAAATGGTTTTTTCGGTTTTGACTGAGCTGGCACTGGTTTATCTTCGGCTAATTTTTCTTCTAAGAGTTGAGCAAATGTTTTGGTAGGTGAAATCGCTTTTTTATCCCAATCGTTGTCTATAGAAATAGAAGGTTTGTCGGCATCGTTGGATGAATCAAGGACCGATAAACCTTCAATAGTTTCATATTCGGATGGATGAGAATGAGAACTGTCTTTGGATTTGTTTTGGAGTAATGAATCGTAACTACCTTGCCATACTTTCAGATCTTGCAATCTCGCCAAGTAAGGTGATTGAAAATTCATTTTTTAACATTGAAATCATTTATCTGAACATTTTTTGGTATTCTTGATAGGAACAAACCCTCCGTCAGATATAAATCATGAAAATTTAGATGAAAATGAAAATTGTTATTTGTAGGTTAGCGGTTTGGCATTTCAATTTCAAACTTTCAAAATAGCTTCATCTCATCTGTCAAACGTCATTCCAAAAAACGGAATCACAAAAATCTAAAGGCCCCCTTAGACGTCATATTTTGTGAGATGAAAGAATGTCAGAAACAGTCCAGCGAGTTTCAAATAACATTGTTTAGTTATATATTTAAAAATTAATATAAAAATATATATCAAAATTATGCCTCTCATTTGTTTTATTATTCTCTGTATGTATTTATCTATGGACCATGGTTTATGTGTATATAATTTTGAAATTGTATCTGGTGAATAATATTAGATTGAAATCAAATATTTTGCCTTTTTCTTTTTTTACATTTTTGAATTTCAATTGGTAATATGAAAGCTAGCTTAGCGCAAACCAAAGTTATATCCAAGAGCGCAATCTTAGATTTCCGCTAACCTGCTAGCTAGCAGCAAATGACTGGTGTGAGGTGTCTGCATGGTCAAGGCAGTCTCTGATTACAAATAAACTCGTTCCATGTTTAACAAATAAGCGCATCAGAGACAACCATTCTGTGCCAACAATATATTTTATTCTTTGCTCTGTGCGCATCATAGAGTATAGTGTATAGTCAGAGACAACCAATGGTTTGTCTCTGGTAGTTAAATAAGTTAGGTAATGATGCGCTGGATGCGGATGCACATTCCTCCGTATATAAATATTTTATCTATGGCGCATTCCGAGGACACTACCTCCACTCCGATGCATATTTCAATTTTTAGAAGATCAAAATTGAAATGCACTTTCCTCAGAGATTTTGGATTTGGTTTGAAGAACTGATATAACACTTACAACGACGTCTGTGGAGAGGTCTAAAAGTCAAACAAAATTGATAATTTTCTTAAAATTTATATTGAATATATTCATGCTTTACATTTTGAAAGGTATTTTCTATCGAATTCTTGTTCATATCGTCCATCATCAGCATCGGCTAACATTGCTATTTTCTTAATCATTGTTCTTGTTCGATCAATTAGAAATGAGTCTACTAGACCCAGTGTGTTAACCAATGGAATTATCCTTTCTACATTTTTGTTCACTTGTTCGGCTTGTTTCAGCTCCTTCTCAATGGCCAGTACCTCCTTTTTTAACGCTTCAACAAGTCGATATGCATCTTGGTTACCCTGATTCTTCAGAGTTTGTTGTTCTATCCGTCGCTTAATTACATTTGTGGCAATTTCGCAATTTACATAGGCAATTATCTAGATCAAAATATTTTTTTTTAAATCATAAGCACCCTTCTCTAATTGTATAAAAATCTATCATCGCAGGCAAAAATGTATATAAATTTAGATTCGGTTTTTTCATATTAAAAAAATAACTACCAAAAAATATATACTCACCACGAAAAAAGTAATCCAGGCTATTGATTTGTTCATGTTTAACAAAAAGACCACATATATAGATATCTCGTTATAAACATTAAATGCTTTGGTCTGTATTGTTTCTATTGAAGTCTATTCATTATTTATTATTTAAATGGAATTGCTGATTTCGAAAACAAATTCTTGTTCATATAATATTATTGTAATAAAAAAAGTTCCAGTTGCAGAAATTTAAATATGTAGTCATTGTTGAATATGTACAGGGTGAACAAAATACAAATTCTATTTTGTAAGTTCGGTAAAGATGACTTGTTTAAATTATTTATGCAATTCCAATGTATCGTTCAACTTATTCACTTCTTCTTATCGTTGGTTATAATTTGAAGCGTTTATCAAAGTCAATGAACTTTATGTACAACAATTATTATTGCTGAACATTATACTTCCGCACTAGTTTGATAATAATCATTCCCAGCAATTTGTATTTCATTACCATTAGAAATAAGTCAAATAGTTAGTATGTTGAGAACGTATTTTATTTGTTTCCTTATCAACTCTACAAGAGCTGCTAATTTTAAATGTAGATAATAAAAAAACTTAAAATTTCAATTTATTTCTTTCTCATGTCATCTATGCTATAAAATAGTTGATCCTCAGAAGGTTGTTGCTGAAAAACATCAAAAGAAATCACTTTCACAAAAGAACATAAAAAATGTTATTATATACAGGCTGTTTCATAATTAGATTTGATCCTTAGGTGACAGAAAAAAGTTCATATCACCACTTTAAAATTGTAAAAGAATAATGTTATTTTATTATTTTTTCATATTGGAGCTTTTTCACAAAAAAAATGACTGACTTCCAAGAGGAGGTATACAATTCCACTGACTGTCTGTTTTTTTATATCTGTTCCCATCGAAAGAATTAGGATTTACTCTCTTAAGGATCAGTATCTAATTATAAAACACCCTGTATATTTGTATAAGATGAATATAAGAAAAAACATAATATGGTGTATCCCAATTTTATAGTCAGTCATTTTAGGTTATCAAGAGTTTCATCACATTTTTCTTCTCTTTGAATGAAAGGAAAACCATAAATATTCTTAACAAAAAATAAGAGCGGCTTTCTTATAGATAGTGCTCTGGAAAACACAAAATAATATGATAATTTTGAACTGATGTAGTTGTAAGTAAGAACCAAAAATGATATCGACGCCGGACTGATTCCATGATTGGATGTATGGAGTTTTATTCGAAAGCATCAATCTATAAAAACTACACTCGAATACGAAAGCAAATATTTTTAAGGGATATAATTAAAGCTAGCATGTTTAAGCGAATTCAGGTCCAAAATAGCACTTGATATAATTTGAATATTTTTCTTATTTCTGACCTAATCAAATCTATCTCACAATCTCACCTCCGCCATCTTGTCCCAAAAGCATTTGGTGAACAGGAACGCCCTCTGGCATCTATCCACAGAATCTATGGCAGTACATTTGTACAAGATAAACTCTAAGCTGTCAATCTCCAAGTCGGCCTCTTCCAATGTGACCTTGATGTCGTGAAGAAGGAAACCACCCTCCTCATCCATCCAACCGTACTTGGTGAACAGGCAGTGCAAGAAGCACTTGAAGGAGCTCGATTCTCGTTCGGCAAGTTTCTTGTTGAACAAAAACTCATTCATGGTACCTGATAATGATAATTTTACGTGACATATATCCTTGAGAAGAAAGTATAAAGCGGCATGCAGACGGAGCGGGTGGAACAAGATATCTCACACAGAGTTTATTCTATGGTTTGTGGTGCAGCACCAGTGTGAGATTCAATCAGAAGCCAATTTATCATACGCCTCTGGCTAAATCTCATAATCTCCAGACTGGTGCTGTACCACAAACCATAAAACAAACGCTGTGTACTTTACCTTCACTTCGTTTCCATTGCTTTCATTTTACTGAGTAAGTTTGGAAATATACACAGCCCTTTGCAACACCTAATCTCTTGATATTTTATTGTTTATAATCGCTTTGAGAACATAACAACTTTGTTGGCGAAACAATTGTTGGGTGACAATAATAAATTTGTTGGTGTGTTGCGGTATTGTTGTATCGACGCCTACGGTTCCCAATCCCAAACACTATTTTGAGAACATAGTTGAATACGCTTGCATTTAAATTACCATACCTACAAGCGTGCGTCGGTGTGGAACCGTCTGACTGATCATTTTTGAGAACCGTTTTTTTCTATTTTCTATATTTTTGAAATGAACAATTCAAAACTAATGAGGTTAAAATTTAGAAGAAAGATGACATTTGTTGATTTTCACAATTATATGTGGATAGATTATATTATACCCTATTTAGAAATAAAATGCCGAAAACATTCACTTAGGAAGGATTTAGGAGCATAGAAAAAACTTATATATGAAAAACAAATGTTATTTTCCAATTTAAAATTGACTTTTTTTGCACTTTTATGTGTGGATTGATCATATTATACCTTATTTGGATATAAAATACTGAAAACAACCATTTAAGACGGATTTAACAGGACAAATTATAAGAAATATTGCTATGAAATATAAATCTTATTTTCCAATTTAGTATTATTGTTGTTTTTTATGCACTTTTATATACATGACATAAAATGCTGAATGGGAGGATTTTTTTTATATATAAAATTCTGAAAACAAACAATGATGAAGGATTTAGGAGCAAAAAAATTGAAAAAACTTCAATATGAAAAATAAATCTCATTCTGCAATTTAAAGTTTTTTGTTTTTTCTGCACTTTTATTTGTGAAAAAGCTGAAAATAGTTATTTATAAGAATTTTGGATTAAAAATTGGAAAAAACTTTATTATGATTATAAAAAATATAACTTATTTTCCAACGTAAATTTTTTATTGATTTTTTGCACTTTTATGTTTGGATTGATCATATTATACCTTATTTAGACATTAAATGCTGAAAATAGCTATTTAAGAAGGATTTTGTAGCAAAATTTTTGAAAAAACTTTTTTTATGAAAATTGAAATTTTTGTTATTATACCTTATTTAGATATAAAATTCTGAAAACAGCCAAAGGATTTAGGAGCAAAAAAATAGAGAAAAGTTTAATATTAAAAATAAATCTTATTTTGAAATTTAAAGTTTTTTGTTCTTTATTTGTGGCTTGATCATATTATAACTTATTTAGATATAAAATATTGAAAACAACCATTTAAGACGGATTTAACAGGAAAAATTATAAGAAATATTGCTATGAAATATAAATCTTATTTTCCAATCTAGTATTATTGTTGTTTTTATGCACTTTTATGTATGGATTGATCACATTACACCTTATTTAGACATAAAATGCTGAATGGGAGGATTTTGTTTATATATAAAATTCTGAAAACAAACAATGATGAAGGATTTAGGAGCAAAACAATTGAAAAAACTTCAATATGAAAAATAAATCTCATTCTGCAATTTGAAGTTTTTTGTTTTTTCTGCACTTTTATTTGTGAAAAAGCTGAAAATAGTTATTTATAAGAATTTTGGATAAAAAATTGGAAAAAACTTTATTATGATTATAAAAAATATAACTTATTTTCCAATGTAATTTTTTTATTGAGTTTTTGCAGTTTTATGTTTGGATTGATCATATTATATACCTTATTTAGACAATAAATGCTGAAAATAGCTATTTAAGAAGGATTTTGTAGCAAAAATTTTGAGAAAACTTTTTTATGAAAAATGAAATTTTTGTTATTATACCTTATTTAGATATAAAATTCTGAAAACAGCCAAAGGATTTAGGAGCAAAAAATAGAGAAAAGTTTAATATTAAAAATAAATCTTATTTTTCAATTTAAAGTTTTTTTGTTCTTTATTTGTGGCTTGATCATATTATAACTTATTTAGATATAAAATATTGAAAACAGCCATTTAAGAAGAATTTAGCAGGAAAAAATATAAGAAATATTATTAAAAAAATTACTTACTTTAAAATGCCGAGCACAGTCATTTAAGAGCAAAAAAATAGAAAAAAACTTTAATGTGAAAAATAAATCTTTTTTTCCAATTTTTTCGTTTTTCTTGCATATTTATGTATGGATTGGTCATAATTCATATTATACCTACCTTATTAAGATATAAAATTAAAAAAAAACAGCTAATTAAGAAGGATTTAGGAGCAAAAAATAAGAAAAAAGTTTAATATGAAAAATAAATCTTATTTTGCAATTTAAAGTTTTTTTACACTTTTATTTGTGGATAGATCAAATTTCGATATAAAATACTGAAAACAGCCATTTAAAAAGAATTGAGAATATCTGATTTTAAAATTAATGCTCTACTACTCTGGCGAGTCTGCAGGAAACTAAAAATTCCTCAACTTTGTCCGGTGTGGAGTAGCAGAGGCGTACCGTCAGTAAAGAAGCTATGCTTCGAAAATACATAATATAGGCCTAATAGTTTACAGTAAAAGGTATAAGAAAATCGCAACAAGCACGGAACCCATTCCCACGCGATCCCAACTTACACTAGACATATTTTTTTGTTTTTTAAATTTGTAAGATTATTTTAGCCAGCAGATTATTATTGCAAAAGAATAATTTCTACCATTTTTGACGTTTTCAAATGTTGGTTGCCCTAATAAATGGGTGGTCAAACAGAGAATTCTACAAATTCTGGAAATTAACATGATATAGATATATATAGGTATATATATATATATATATATATATATATATATATATATATATATATATATATATATATATATATATATATATATATATATATATATATATATATATTTGATTCTGAATTCTTGACTGGTTTATTATTTGATAAAATAGATTTTTGTTGGGGATGCAGTCATTTAATAAATAAAATTCTTTGGATTATGCCAAGCTTTCGAGAATGTTTATTCTCTTCGTCGGGGCAAAATTCGTGAATTTACATAAAATTAATGTCATTTCTGATTGATGACTATGAAATCTTTCCTGTATGTGGTTAATTTTATGTAAATTCACGAATTTTGCCCCGACGAAGAGAATAAACATTCTCGAAAGCTTGGCATAATCCAATGAATTTTATTTATTAAATGACTGCATCCCCAAAAAAAATCTATTTTATCATATATATATATATATATATATATATATATATATATATATATATATATATATATATATATATATATATATATATATATATATATATATATATATATATATATATATATATATATATATATATATAAAAGCGAAATACCACAAACTGATTAATCACGAAATCTAAGAAACTACAAGTGCTAGAAGTCTTAAATTTGGCATGGAAGTTTCTTTTAGAACATATGTGCTCACTAAGACGAGATTTTGGAAAATTCAACCCTAAGGGGGTAGAAAAGTGTTTCAATGTTTGTATGAAATTTCTATAGTTTCAATAGTAGGGTTTTGACTATATATTGAAGATATTTAAGAAAAAATAATATTGGGGCCTTTATCTATTAGAGCAACAGAAGCCAAAACAACAGTTTTTTTAAGAATTTTTGTCTGTATGTCTGTATGTTTGTAAGCGCATCACGTAAAAACTACTGCATGGAATTGGATGCAGTTTTCAACGATGTATTACTAGAGATCTAACTTAAAATATAGGTTACATTTTATCGCGTCTGTCTGTCGTTCTGTATGTTTGTACTATTGTATTACTAGGAATGACATGAAATTGAATGCATTTTTCAACGCACACGAGACAAAAGCTAGTCAATAATATGTGTTACAAATACATTAAATTAAATGAAGTAGATTAACATTGACCAGCCTTTTATAGTTATCGATGTACAGGATCATCAAAATAAATGTCTTTGGTACAGCTGACCCGGGTTCAAAAATTATATCTTATAATAATTATAGAAGAAAACTCTTTAACAGAAGAACTTCAACAGTATTCAAACTTGAATTTAATGAATTACGGTCGAGTTTCGACCACTAAGCAACCTCTCAATATTATTAAAAAATGCATTTCAAGAACATTTATTTTCAATGACTTTGTTGTTTAGAAGAAATATATTACTACTCACTCATACTAATTGGTGATGTTCGGTTACATGTCTTGATGAATCGCATATCCGTATCCAAACTATCAGTATTAAATGTATTCGAAACTTTTGCACTTATTGAAAATAGAATAACAAAAATAATTGCACATTTCATTTCTGCACAATAAGATGGAGCCATTGTGAACAATAAAGATGATGACACTCTATGAGCAGATTAATAATTGTAGGGTGAGTGGGTTTTATATATTAGCAGCATAAGTTATATCGAATCTTATCAAGTAAAGGAAGCCACAGAGATGATTTAATATAAAATATGCAGTAGCTTCTGTCCGCAATTTCGTCACCGAGCTGTGGATATCCCTTAACTCGCATATTATTATTTTTGTAAGAAATATTCTAAATAATTATCTGCTTCTACTTCATTCAAGTTATATCAGCCCTTGAGCACAGTCCTAAAATTATTCATTCAAAGCTGCACTTTTGAAACATCTTAAATCGCTTCATTTTGTTGAGTAGGACAACTCATTCCTTTCCCTGCATTTGTTGGTGAGAGTTTTGTCTTGAACACACAATAAAGCCAAACCTCAGAGTTTTAGTAGATAGGTATCTGGATAAAATGAACATTCAACGGTTAGATTATTGGCCTCCACGAAGCCCTTATCTTAACCATATCGAGTGTGTGTGGGATATTTTAACGAGGCGTGTCTGTAACTGACAATCTGACAGCAAATATTTCAAAATAAACGGTTTAGAAGATATATTATGGGACAACGTTAAAGACTGTTTGTTCTCTGTTGTTTTCAATAGATAGGTATCAGGATAAAATGGACATTCAACGATTAGATTATTGGCCTCCACGAAGCCCTTATCTGAACCGTATCGAGAATGTGTGGGACATGTTAAAGAGGCTTGTCTTTAACTGGCAACCTGAAAGCAAAAATTTCAAACAGTTTAGAAGATATATTAAGGGACAATGATAAAGACTGTTTGTTCCTCAAACTTATATGCAAAACTACCGAGCTTAAAATTTTGTAAATACAGAATACCTATATAGGGCTTTACGCAAAGTTTATAGGAAAACCAATCCAAAAATTCTAGACACGGAATACTGTTCACGTAGACCCCTGATTTTTGTCGATGATTTTAACAGGATTGACTAACCATTTAATAATAATAATAATCATAATAAGATACGTTTTCAGTCAGAAAAAAGTTTTGTTAAGTCATAATTGGTGATGATTTTGAATTTTTTATTTACTGATTAAACAAAATTTATGTAAACTTTAGAACATGTAACAAAAGCTAAAATGGACCGTGTCTTTTTCAACATATAAGTTGATTTTTCTCGAAAACGTTCGACTTTAGAGACCAACATTACCTTTTTTCTGTAGAAAACATTGGCGGTTCAAATGGGCGCCTCAAAACCGTACTTTTTCCATTGACGTAATTGAGAAGAAAAACAAAAAACAACTACTACTCCTTCAGAATCTTCACCAATTACGACTCAAAACTCAACGAATTATGAGTGGAAAATACTTACAAAAGCCGTTTCCTGTACTATAAACGCTTCCGGAGATATTTACAAAAAACGTATTTTTTTTTCAATTTCAACACCCTGTATCTCGAAAATGGTGCGCTCTAGAGGGTAAGTTGATATAAACTTATTTTCATATTTTTGGACGAGCTATCACATCGTATATATTATGAAACACCCTGTATAGATATCGTCATCGTATAAATTTCAAGATTTTTCAAATAACAAATGACTAAAGAGTTTTTGGAAACAGTCAATCATTACAAATTAATCAAATGATTTCTTAGACATCCTTGATGAAAAACAAATAGAATATCACTTTAATAAAATTATAATTGTATATGTTACAAAACTTAGTAATGTTCATTCAAGTTCATTTTAATAAAGATACATAAGTGTCTATAGTAGATTAATAGATTTGCCACTCCTTTTATTCAATATTTATTATGGAGGTAAAAAAGTCATATCTGAACTTGACCTACCTGCTTGTAGGTATGTGTGTATGAATTTAAGTGTTTCCTGTTTATTCTTATGACGTGAAATTTCAAGAAATCTATTGACTTTCATTGATATAGAAACATAATATGATTTTCACACCTCCTACAATCAATCAAATATTGATGAATGACAGCAGTCCCCTAACTAATAGGTAGATTTTTTATAAAATAAAAATTGGGATGAGAAATTAGGCTGTGACAGACGGACAGATACACCAGGGAGCTCAGAAAGTTTCAATTTTTTTATCAGATCTACGGAACCGTAAAAATGGCTGAATTTTAATATAATAATGCTATTAGTCGCTACTTTGTTTGAATCTTTACTTCCAGAGCCCCATGCGAGTTCTAAAAAGAATTTCCAGCTAATATAGTTCGTGTGTCAGTCTGTAAGGTTTGTAGGGTACAGATACCTCAAGTCTGACGCACAGGATGGGTACCTTGTGTGCCATAATGGCAGCGCAATAAAAAGAAATGGTATTCTTCTGCCCTTTGGGAAAAAGCGATGTAAACCGTTCGCAATAACCGAAAAACGTAATTTTTTCAATTTAATATTACGTTCCAACCACGAATTTTGTGATGTTATCAATTTCGCAAAAAAAACAGTGTTAGAATAAGATAAATATTTCTATAAAAAAAATTGATCGACTTTATAAAATGGTGCACTAAAAAATACAAAATAATATTAATTCTATTGGTTCTGGTGCTTTTGAAGTTGTTGCCAAAAGCTTTCAATTTATCTACAACCGCACAACTTCAAAATTACCAGTACCAATAGAATTAATATTATTTTGTATTTTTCAGTGCACCATTTTATAAAGTCGTCCATTTTTTTGTAAGAAATATTTATTTCACACTTTTGATTGTAACATTAGTTATCAAAATTATTCAACGTTCACCAAAGAAGATAATGCTTGCTTATACTTATTCAGAAATTTCAATACATCTCGGAAATATACATATTTCCGACATAACTACAGCTGGAACTCGGAAGCCTGACTTAATTTGAAAAATGTCCAATTTGAATGTTGCTAGAAATAATATCTTCTTTAAATTTTAGCAAAAATTGCCACCTCCACATAGCAGACATATACATATTACCTACAGACTTTACCATTGCTGTAACTCGAAAACTCTTTTGAAAAAATGTTCAATTTAAACTTTTCCGGATATTGTGTCATCTTAAATCTACCTTCTCAGATTTTCGATTTACGAGAAAAAATGGGCGGTTTTTGGGGGGGGATTTCGGATTTGAATTTTTCTAGATGTAAGACCATTTCTCAATTCTCATCTTTTAAATAAATCGAAGTTCGTTTACTATATACAGTGCTCACACAATCCACAAAGAGTCCTTTATCCAGGATAAGACAAGTACAGTTCGACTGTCTGCTTTTTTTCTGTTTGTTCGCGCGTTTTATATAGTAAACGTACTCCAATTTTGATGATTTTTGATTTGATTTGAAAGAGGAGGCTTGAGAAATGGTCCCATATTCATAAAAACGCAAATTCGAAATCTCCTTCCCTCCGAAAACCGCCCCCGAATGGGGTGGAGGAGGCAAATTTTCTCGAAAATCGAAAATATGAGGTGGTATAATTAAAGATAGGACAATATCCGGAAACGTTTGAATTGGACATTTCTTCAAAAGAGTTACGATTTTCGAGTTACAGCGGTGGTAAAATGGTAACATCTAAAATACTTATGCGTATTTCTGCAGCGATGTTTTGAGATCTCAATAATAACAACTACAAGCAAACAATATACGATTACAATAGGATGAGTACTATCTTCATTGGTATTTGTGAACGTTCAACGATTTTCTTGACTAATGTTACACTCAAAAGTGTGAAATAAATATTTTTTTTAAAAAATTGGATCGACGTTATTAGTTGGTGCACTGAAAAATACAAAATAATATAAATTCTATAAGTGCTGGTACTTGTGAAGTTGGTGCCAAAAGTTATCAATCTAACTGCAACTGCACAACTTCAAAAGTAACAGCACCAATAGAACTAATATTATTTTGTATTTTTCAGTGCACCCACTAATAACGTCGGTCCAATTTTTTGGAAAAAATATTTATTGATGTATGACTTAACATTCTGTTAAGCTGGTATAAACTTAGGTAAATATATTAACAGGAAACAAGTGAAATCCTCGACCACCCTCTGAAAAGATAAAACAAAACCAATTTTCCACAATAATTATATGGCTATAAATTTCCCACTATCAGAAACCAAGGCTCTGTCTATTTGTAGACAATTAAATCCAGCACTATCAACAATTTATACAGAACGTTTATCCAAAATAAAAATAAAAAAATCATGGCGGCTCCGTCCCAAATACATATTTAAGCGACAACTCTGAGAAAAATTCATTCAGTCTATTTCAAAACACCTTGCGAAAATATCAATATCAAAATAAAAATATGTTTGCGGCAGCATCAGTGTTTGCGTTGGTACTTTTAGTTTTGCCAAAGTTGTACAACCTTCATCCTCTGGATGATGGGGAAATGCCGGATTTGTCATATTTGGGAGAGAAGATATTCAAGGAACCCGACCCTGAAGTCGGTATGTATACCTAAATATGATTTTATTGGTCAATGAAGGTCCTCCCATTGATATAGGTGTGGGTAGATATCTCTGAATTGATGTTAAGTCATTGGAGTATATTATAGAAAAGCATTTATTCTCTACAAGGTAATTAATGATCACAGCTCAAATTTCTACGAAATTTTTAATATATTAATTATCAGGAAAAAATGAAGCGGCTTCATAAGTTACCTTTGATTCAGTTTCAGCTAGTAGTAAAAGATTTTTTCTTGCAATTAAATAGGTAAGTAATAAGTAAGTAATTGTAGTTCGATAGAATACTTTTGGCACCAACTTTAAAAGTACCAGCACCAATAGAATTAATATTATTTTGAATTTGTCAGTGCACCAGCTAATAGATCGGTCCAATTTTTGGTAAAAAAATATTTAATTCATACTTTTCAGTGTAACATTAGTCATAAAAATCGTTGAACGTTCACTAATACCAAAGGAGATAGTACTTATCCTATTATCCATGTACATTCTTTACTTGTACTTGTACTGTTACTCGAAAACCGTAACTTTTTAAAAAATGTCCAATATACATATTGCTACATATAATCTCTTCCTTAATTTGGCCGTCTCATATTTTAAATTTTAGAAAAAAAATACACCCTCACCATAGCGGAAATACACATATTTCAGTATTTACAATTGTTGTAACTCGAAAACCGTAAATCTTTTGAAAAAACGTTCAATTCAAAAGTTTCCGGACATGGTCTTATCTTTAATTCTGCCGTCTCAGATTTTCGATTTTTGACATAATGTCGAATTATATACCTCCTCCATTTGGGAAGTTAGTCAAAAAGCGAACATGTATTGTATACCTCCTCCTATTTTGAAGTCGGTCAAAAATAACTAGTTTACCTGTGCGGATATTTCGCACAATCTCGTGATGAAAATATTTTTGATTTAATTCAATTTATTTTCATGATAGATTTCACTTGCGTAAAGTATGTAAATAACTGTATCCAAAAGCATGTTAGTTCTAAGTTCCTAATACTTTATAAGAAAATAAAAAAAATTGCTCCAGGGAAAAAATATTTCTAACCATTTTCTTTATTTTTCTTTTTTAGCAGGGATATTAATCTTCAATCTCCAAATCAATAGTTTTGATGAAATATTATGTACCGACAAAAACAACACCAGGAGCTTTTCTAGAAAGTTTCTCCAATATTAAGTCACAAAAACTGTGAATACTAAAATATGAAATAGATAAATAACGATTCCCATAAACTAGGACTGACTATTAACTGGTGAACTGAAAATCAGGAAATAATATTAGTCCTTGGACAGAGCCTAAAATTATTCATCGGAAACAGTTTTTTATGTATGCAAAAATTCTGGGAAATGAGACATTTTTCTTAAAGTCATTCCCTTAACTTTAATGCTTGGGATAAGATCTATGTCCCAAATTTTTTTTCGGGCAAAGCTATCGAAAAAAAATAATTTGTATGTATTGTATTATAGAAAGAAATAAAAAGTAGATACATAGATTAACATGACGAATTACAGTGTTCTATTCAAAATAACCGAGTTATTGAGTCGTGAATCAATCGAAATAGGTTGGCCGATTTTAAACACCCTGTACAATTTTCAGAAACAAAAAATAACATGTTCTATTTGAAATAAGCGAGTTAATGTTTACTTCCGGTACTCAAACCTTAAGTGGTACACACTGTATAAGAATAAACAAATTTTAAGTTTATGAAACAAGTACCTACCTAAAATATATATACCTCCCCTGTTATTCGAAGTCGGTCAAAAATATACAGATTAGATTAGATGGTTGACTGAAAAAATCTTTGTGGATCTACCTTTGTTTACAATTATTTACCTACTAATTATTATTCTAGGTAAAGTAGTGGATAGTTGGAATGAATCTCACCCAGAGAATCCTGAAGAACTGGGTGAATATGCTGAAGGTGACATAGTTTTCCCGAAACGAACACGTAATGGTCTGGTAGGAGAATCTTTCAGATGGCAAAATGGTGTAGTTCCTTATGAAATATCCTCCTCGTTCAGTGACAAAGACAAAAATATGATTTTGCGAGCTATGGAATTGTACAGGAAATATACTTGTATCGAGTGAGTTATTTTTTTATACCAAAATCAATAAATCTGATTCCCTGATGAAAATAGAAGAAACCAGTTTAAAGTAATACTCTGAAAAAATGCTGATTTTGCGTCTTGTACTTTCAACCCAGAGCCTAATAAAATTGATAAAAACATAGTAGGTACTTTTAGCTCTTGTGTTAAAAGTGATAAACTTCTAAAACTTTTTTAGAAAAATAGGCTATGAAAAAAGAATATTTTAATAATTTGGTAGGGATGGGACACGAACAGAATATTTTTTTTAAGTGAGTAATTTTAAAATATTTGCAAATAATAAGTTTAAGTTTAATAAATATAATATGGGACCATTTCTCAAATAAATCAAAAATCATCAAAATCGGAGTACGTTTAGTATATACAACGTGAGCACAAATAAATAAAAGCAGACAGTCGAATTATATACTTCTTAGGTGCCACTAAACACGGTAAAATGGTCACCCCCTATAGGTATTTCCTTTGCATTTACAGTAAACTCATACGATATCATATGGCTCAGTAGATATTAATGCATCTTCATGGCTACTGAGGTAAATTAAACAATATAATCAATAATATCTAAACATACAACCACTGCGTCAAGCATATAGGTACATACATTTGGTAACTTATTGAACCCAATTCAATCCAAATAAGACTTTTTGAACAATTTTTCTCTCTTCAAATTACGTTAAGCATCAAATTATTTTTTATAAATTTGTTTTTAAATCATGAAGCTCTACTCGTAATTCAAATTTGCAAATCTCTGAAATATTCTCGTATTTCAGCTTTCGACCGAAACAGTCATCCGACCGTGACTACATCTCCATAGTATCCAGTAACACGGGCTGTTGGTCCAGCGTTGGGAGAATTGGTGGTAAACAAGAAGTAAATCTACAACGATCATCTTGCACCACCAAAGTGGGAACACCATTGCACGAACTGATGCACGCCATAGGCTTCTTGCATGAACAGAACCGCAACGAGAGAGACAGCTATGTTGACATTGCCTGGCAGAATGTGAAAAGAGGTAAGTACCAATGACAATATATGTGTTATAAATTTCGAGTGTTGCATCTTGATTCAACCAAAATTCATTTGTATACTTACTTATTTCATTTAGGGCATGAGACCAATTTCGATAAGGCACAAAAAGGAACAGCAGAAGGATTTGGAGTGAACTATGATTTCCGATCTGTCATGCATTATTCGAGCACTGCCTTTTCTATAAACGGAAAACCTACCATCATTCCTAAGGTGAGATAATTTCATATCCGTATGTAAGTCTAGAATGGGAAGATTATTCAACTGTTAAATAAAAAATTGACGAGCCGCACACTACTATAAACCCTTGAATTTTTATCTGTGAACTACATATTGGCATCCGATCCATGTCAATGTTTGTATATTTGAAAATCGGCCATAATAATTTTCTTCCAGAAGTTATCTAAAAGGAATTCTCAATTTATTTTATCTGTTTTATACAGGACCCGAAAAAGGTAGAGAAAATGGGCCAAAGAGATGGTTTCAGCAAAGGTGACATCACCAAAATCAATGCTATGTACGGCTGCCCAGAAAAGACTGCATCTGTTACTGGACAACTCACAACACCTGCCAACGTTGAATCTGGTGGAGGAGGCGGTCAAGAATCGAATAATCCCTTAGAATATTTACTGCACTTATTTATTAACAAGTGATTCGATATTTTGGAAAGAAATATATGTATTCTCATTTCAGTCAGACAAGGCTAGTCAGTATTCTATATAATTTATACGGAAATATATGAAAGTTTTCACATTGAATATAAAGCAGTATTAAAATTACTACTCTTTCATTTATTTGTATCCACACCAGAGCTTATACATATACCCGCTGTTTCAAATTCGGTTTTCCATCGAGAGCACTCTAAGTTTGCATTCATATAAAACAAGTTATGTATGACATATTAATCAAGAGTCAAAGAATTTTGTATTAAAATAAAAAATAAATAATACAAACTTCCGGGGTTTAAAAAACCCCTTCAAATAATCTGATACTTTCAGATTTTCACCAATAAATGGACTACCACATGCCCTACAAGACGTTCCTAGATCTCACAAAAATTCGATATCCCAAACAGTTCCACAGTCTCAGTAGGTGTATAATTTTTTAAAATATATTTTATCATGAATTATATATTTAAAATAATCTTCAACAATTAGTGCGGCATATTTTTGTTGTACAGTAATTATTGACGAATAAATAAGTGTTAATAATCTCCAATAGTTTTATTTTATTAGTATTACCCAACAACTTTCAATAAAAAAAAAATTGGTGTGTCGTTAACACGACCAGAACAAATACTTAGAAATTTCGACAGTTCATTTTTCATTTTTAAAGAACCTTATGGAGAATGTTTTAGACAAGTTTCATGAAAATCGTTAGAGCTGTTCTCGGGCAACAATTATGAGCAAAAGACATTTTTTGGCTATTGGCTAGCAGCTACTGCAATCTGTGCCACAGAGATGAACAACATCGTTACCCGTCAAAACAATAAAGCAGTAAAATCGATCGGGATAATCTTGGCATTGTTCCACAGACATATCAATAGCTGAAAATATGTTTGTCGGCTTAACTAAAACGTAAATATCTGTTGGAACCGGACATTGAAAAGATTACACGATTACATAGCTGCTTCAGGGTAGGAGAGTAAATACCTACTAGTTATATGTAACATATATTACAAATAGTGTAAATATTATTGTGCAATCGAAACCATAAACGATCAATATTATTCTACAATAATATTGATAGTTTGTCGGTGGCTTAATTTTTCGGCCTTAAATCCACACACCCCCATCCGATGTGAGCATTGTTATTTATAGCAAATGAGACATTTTTTTTTGTTCACGTTGCCCTAAAATACAAATATGGTGCTTGAGACTAGATATGATTTTCCATTTAAAGCCTGTTCCATAGAGCCCAGTCAGCGATTGCTTGACCATGCTCATTCGTCGTTTACCTTCATTTCCTGAATTGACTGTGTCAAGATATGCCGCTCACTCTGACAAAGCAATGTTGTCGTAAACCTCATTTTGACATTTCGCACCTTATCCTCGTTAAAATTATAGCAAAATGATGAATCTGAAATATTCAATTGGCAGAAAATGATCATCCAGTCTTGCAGACATTTTAAAACTTTTTCTAGAAAAACTAGTATCGACTTTATTAGTTGGTGCATTGAAAAATACAAAGTAACCACATATTTAAGACTTTACGTTTGTTCCTGTAACAAAAAACCGTTCAATTCTATTGAAAATTTTCCAATTTAAATCCTTTTGGATATAGACTCTTAATTTTGCCGTATAAAATTTTCGATTTTCGAGAAAAATTTCCCCTCCACCCACATTGGAGAAATTTCTTGAAGGTAGGAAACGTTTTTATATGGGACCATCTCTAAGCCATTTTGTATTATTCTGATCATGTCCGTTAACGAACTCGACTGAAATATTTATACGATCTTGTAGAGTATATTCTTTGATACGATCGATTTTTAATGCGTTTACAAATTTATTTATGTCCCATATACAGGGTGTGATTTTGTTCTGTAATCGGAAGATTACGGCTTTATGGATAAAGATATCAAAAATTTTTACTGTATAAAAATAAAATATATCTGATTTTTTAAGCTCTATAATCCAAAAATATTTTTTTTAATTGTACCAGGCGTGTCCAAACCGTCGGTATTACACTCAACTTCATTTTTTCTTATGGAACATGTATATTTTTATTTATTCATTAAATACTTCATAAAATTTTAATGTCAGTTGTATAACAAAACTTGAACTATGATTAGTGTTAATAGATTTCGAGATATAAGTGTTTTTTTTTTAATTTTGACAGAAAAAAAGAACTATATAAAAAATAATATCTCCAAACATGTAGAACAGTAGAGAATTAAATTTTTGTCAGAGTCACGCATAATATTGGAGATTATTATGAATTGGTTAAATTCCCTTTATATCGGCGTAAGCAAAAAATAGTTTTCTGAAAGGTTAGAAAGTCATTTTTTTTAAATGGATTGGTATAATTTTTATTATCTCATTGGAAAGAGGAGAAAATTCTACATGTGATCTATCAAAAATATTTTGAAGTTTCATACGAAAAATTTTATAATATATTTTTTTCTATAGAATTTTTCTTATGAAACTGCAAATTTTTTTTGGTAGATGACATGTAGAGTTTTCTTCTCTTCCAAGTGAGACAATAAAAAATATACCAATCCATATGAAAAAAATGATTTTTCAAGTTTTTTTAACCTTTCAGAAAATTACTTTTTGTTTACGCCTCGTATGATATGAAGGGAATTTAACCAATTCATAATAATCTCAAATATTGTGTGTGGAAATTTCATTATCTGCTCTTCTACATGTTCTGAGATATTAATTTTTATAAAGTTATATTGTTCTGTTAAAATTTTTTGAAAAATATTGATATCTCAAAAAAAATGAAAAATAGAAAAAACATTTAATTATACAACCTTAAAATTTTATAGAAAATGTAATTAATCAATAAAAATATACATGTTCCATAAGAAAAAATTAAGTTATGTGCGATTCCGACTGTTTGTGCGCACCTGGTACAATTGAAAATATTTTTGGATTATAGAGCTTAAAAAATCAGATATAGTTAGTGAAAACATATTTTTGTTATCTTTATCCATAAAGCCGTAATCTTCCGATTACAGAACAAAATCACACCTTGAATAAATAAAAAAAAAATAGATTTTTTTCGAAATTCAAAAGTGCGAAAGATTGCAACAGGTACATTTGTATAGGAAATTTACCTAAAAAGCACACACTCGAATTGTAGACCTCTTCCGTTTGGGAAGTCGGTCAAAAATAAACACGTTAAAACGTTATTTTTTATTAGAAATAAAAAAACTTCACATATATATGTAACTATAATACTTAGGTATGTATCCTTTCCAATATATTATCATTATTATATAGCAAAAATATTATTAAATAAAAATCTAAATACAGACTCAACCCTTTGATAATAGCTCTATAAAATACAAACAATACTGAACAAAATTATTTAAAATATTAATGCAATGAATTGAAATGCTTACAACAGGTTATATAGAATAAAGAATACGGGCAAGACATAGAAGGAATCGTACATCGTGTAGCCACTAAGGCAAGCAAAGATATACCATAGAAAAGTGAAGAGCAACACATGCCACAAAATATGGACGCCGAGTAAACTGGAAGAACGAAATTCATGTCAGTCAATCTTATAAAATATAGATTTATTAGCAACTCACATTTGATCATGTCTCTTAGCAGCCTTCATAGTTTTCATTGGGTCTTTGCTCAGGAAAATTCTAGCACCCAAATTGAGATTCTCAAAGAATTCTTTCCAATAAATTTGGCTAATATCCAAATTAAAATCGACTTTATCTTCATCATTCAACCAATCCTTGAAGAAGAAAAATTTGAAAATAATTGTTCATGCTGGAATAATAAATATTTAAATAATTATTCATTACTTGCAAGTCCATAGTTCTTGTAGCAGAAAACCTCCATTCGGTGAAAATAAATTTCTCCAATCTGTCCAAGGAGCTGTTTACATTACGGTGCAATTTCATCAAACTAGAAAAAAATTGAATCATTTAAACATCAAAGTGATCGGAAAATAATCACAATCTACTAACATGGGTCGGCCACCTGATAATCTGGTAACAGTATCTAAAATAAGAGCAGGGAACAAATGGACAAATATCGCTGAAATTCGATACCATGTCACCGATGGTAGCAGCTTTAAGTGCGGATACCATACAGCAGATCTCAATGGATATTTGTGCAGATCCACATTGATGGTGTCTTCAATCATTGCCCACCGGAAGGGATTTCGAGTGCTGGATGTGCAATGGTAGACAGGAACTTGAGATGGTTTTGTTGTTGCTACAAAATAATACATAAATAAAAATAAACCATCAAGATATCAAATATGGACAGCCTTTTAAAATAAATTTCAATAAAAAACGCGTTCAGTTTAATTGCATATAAATATGTTTCTGAATTAGAAAATTTCAAGGAGTAAAACAATGAAGCTCGTCTATATTACTTTACAGTTATATTTACTTCTCTGATTGTAAAAGAAATTTACCTGTGTAATACCCAGCTGCCAATAGGGTATTTATAACAGTATCTACAGGGATGTAGTCGTAAATCAAATGCTTGCCCACAGGCAATCTTCTGATGACACCTTTAGAAGCGCCCATCATGAAACCTTGAGGTCCATTTTTGCTTATAGTCCATCCAGGGACGGGTTCCTTCCAAGCTCCGACAACTACAAGATGATGCTTCAATTTTTGATCCTACTTTATTCAAGGTTACAAAGCAGAAAATTCGATAAATTTTCTGGAAATTTTTAATTAAACTTACGCCAAAAATTTGGAACCCGACTATCGACTGATAACCTTCCCAAATTAACGATTTATTTCTTATCTTGACGCATAAATTAGTATCAGTTTTCGGAAACTACACTGAATTCAAAACTTTTGGAGTACCTATATAACCCTGGTTTATCTGCTGAGCTAATAATTAACACTTACTCATGCTTGGTCTCACAATGGTGCACAGAACATCATCCTCCAATTTTTGGATTTCATACTCAGCCATATGTTTTGTTATAGTATACGTGTTGGGATGTTCACCTAACAATTTAGGAGTTTGCTTTTCAAGTTCTTCGGGGCTCAGTTTTTCTGCAGCAGCAATAAGATCATCAGGGTTCTTTTCCAATGGATAGATAATCTAGAAGAAAAATAAAACTATAGAAATTTTTACTTGATGTAAGTTTATTATTCGATTCTTGCCTCATTGGCTTCCAATTTCCATGAGTTGACGTAAGCACTACTGACATGTACCAGTACAGCTAAATGCTTGCATTGTCTAGCTAAATTAGCTATCCTTCTGGTACCTGGATAAACAAGAAATAATGTTGAATGTTTTAAGCATTTAAAATGTAATTGAATTTATTACCCAATAAATTAATATCAATAGTACTCTTGAGTGTTTCACCAAAATCTAAAGTAGCTGCTGAATGGATAATCACATCGGTATTATCAGTAAGAAATTTTCTATCTTCTTCCGAAAGTCCTAAATTGTCTTTACTAACATCACCGGCAATAGCCTTCACCCTAGCAAACACCTAAAACATTCATTTATATACATTTTTATGTTGAAATGATTTTGAGAATATGTTCAACCTCTTCAACATTCTTCTCCTTCAGTATCTTCTCAAATATGGCATTCTTCTTGATTTCATCCAATCTTTCAGAGATCTCTTTACCCCTCTTGGGTCTAAGAAGAAGATAAATATCACCATGTTCTGGGATGCTACGTAATATCTTCTCGAGTAAACATATACCTACGAAACCACTTCCACCTGTGATGAAGATGTTTTTTCCTTTGTAGAAGCTACGTAATCCTTCTTTG
This sequence comes from Crioceris asparagi, assembly GCA_958507055.1. Classification (NCBI taxonomy): domain Eukaryota; kingdom Metazoa; phylum Arthropoda; class Insecta; order Coleoptera; family Chrysomelidae; genus Crioceris; species Crioceris asparagi. Next base: position 11,203,920 of record OY293831.1, on the reverse strand, counting down.
GATGGCATGTTCCTGTAATTGGGGAAGATATACATTGAGTATAATATTAGCCATGCCGAAGAAATTACAGGAAGTATCATTAGCTGCTTACATATTAAGATGTTGGAATGTAAATAAACTTTCCTGAACCTAACCTATAAGAGTTCATATATGGAAGAAAATAGTTATATATAATATATAAGGTATAGCCATAAGAAGTTGAAACTTGGGACAGCTTGAGATCAACTAGATTTCATCTTTAAATATATTTTGACCAAAATTTATTATAATTGAACAAACTATTTTTGGAAAAACAACCAGAAGCTACTGAAATTTAAGCTCATATTGACCTTATTATTCTGTAACCATATCAAGAAAGAAAAGACGGAAAGATTTTCAGATCGTTTTTATTGTAAATATTATTGTAATATAAATAGCGTTACTCTATGAAAAAAAAATTAAACAAAAAACTAATAAGTGGATGTAAAAATACATGACACTGCTTAAATATCTATTTTAAACGTGTAATCAATCAAGACAATGAACATTATTATGAATTAATATTGTAATAATATAAAATTTATTTACAGTAGCAAATCAATAGTTCATACATTATCATTTCTAAAAAAAACAATAAGAGCGAAAACTTAACGTATATATTTTTGCTAAAACTATAACCAGCAACAGTGTATACTTGATAAAATTTTACCAACGTAATAAATGTAAAATTAATCGGATTTGGGTATATAGTTATCAATTAATTCGTGATTAAACATACAAAATATACAAACTACATCACTTCCATTTTTTTTACTGAACCGACATATTATATGTTTTAAAGAGAATCCAAATTGTATGAGAAGCTTTACCAGTTTTCGGATCAACACAGACAGCTGCATAATAATGTACTTTAGTTAATCATATCAATAAATTAGCAAATAAAAATACTTTATTCATTTTTATCATTTGGTGCGAATCTTTTTCGATTGATGATTTGTCGGTTGGTCTGCCAAATCCAATTCCTCCGGCAACTTTAGTCCCAAATCCTTGGCTTTTTTCGCAAAATACCGCATCAATCTTACACCACACTTGTAAACCTCCGCATCTGAATCATTGTATGTGTTACAATTTTCAAATATCAATATAACATCATTCATCAATAATTGATCTTCTGTATATTCACCCATATTCAGTTTGTATTTAATTGTACCGAAATCCATCGGCTTGGCAATAACATCATAATAATCAGGTACTTCATTCTTAAGCACAGGCTTCACGAATGGCCAAGCATCTTTGTGTCGAATCACATCCGAGAGTAATTCCTGAAGAGCGGAATTGTTTAGTGGTAGATCCTCGGATCTATTGGATCTGCGTGTATGCATCATTTCATCGCTCGAGTCTGAGTATCTGCGTTTTTTGGAACCAATTTGTTTTTTACATGTGTTACAGTACCAGGAGCCACGCGGTGGCCGTCTTAACGGTGGATCACAACATTCTATGTGATAGCTGGTCGAGCATTTCTCACAACAAATCAATTCACCACCAGAGCCGCAACTTTTACACAATTTAACATCGTCATCGTCGTCAGTTTCATCGTCAGATTGTTCTTCCACTTCACAGTTATCATCCTCCTCTTCTTCGACATCTTCATCGCGAAATATTCTACGCTTCTTTGGATCTGGTGGTGGATCTACAATTTTAGCTTCATCGGCTTTCTCCTTCTCCTTTTTGCACTTGTCGCAGAACCAATCACCTTTTGGTATTGTGGTCAATTTTGGCTTCAAGCAGTATAAGTGATGACCCAAGTTGCAGTGATCACACAAAAGCATATTCTCTGAATCTTTCTGCCTTCGACATATCCGACATCGTGCCAGCAGTGCTGATCTATACCACATAACACACGAGTCCAATGTACTGTAGTGTAGAAATACTTGACTGTAACTGGATGATGATAATAGTGATTGTGCCCATTTGTCGAGGATGTCTTGTTCCTGTTTCGTGTCATTTTTAGTTCTAGAGCGGCCAAGTGGTCTTTTCAAATATTTTGCATCGACAGCGTACGCCACTTGTACCAGAGCCATTGCTAGACTGGTGACTGTATTCTTTTGAGCATCTGAGTATTCATCCGATTCGTCCAGACTGATACCTAGATATTTGCCGGGATCCGTGTATTTATCCAGTTCCATATCTGTTGGCAATTCTGGAGTGCTGGATCTACTTTTATTACCTTCCTCATTTTTGATTGAATTAACTCTGTCTTTGCTCTTTTTGACAAATTTTTCGACAAGTTCATACTTTTTATTGGATAAACAATTTCGCCATTCCTCCCTATTTTTAACAGGCAACTGCCCTAAGGCACCCGCATTAATTTTCTCTTCCATTTCAAGAATGTTATCCAACAAAGAATGCTCGAGTATTTGCTCTGTTGTCATATCAACAGGATAGCCAAGATTAGCATCTTCATAGCGATCTTTGCCTGATTTCTTTGGTATTGAGGATTTTTGCTCGTCTTCAGGTACATCTACATCTGGATTGAGAAGATGCACCGGTGTTTGGTCAATAATATCATGCAATCTATCTTTGTCATTCTTAATAACTTGCAGCAATTCGCCTTCTCGTGTACCACGTTTATTGAGATTTTTCTCCAATTCGTCGAGTTGTCTTTGGCAATGTATGAAGCTCCAACTGGTTTGCGATGTTTTATTGGAATGAATGATGCATGAACCAGGATCTGCAGAGCACATATACAATTCGGACGAAGTATTCTGTTCTTTTGTTGTTGTCTTTTCATGTTCCTCAGTTCCATTAATCTCAGATGGGGGTTTTGTATCATCTAATGGAAGGCTGTTAGATTTATTTCTATAAGTTTGTTTGAAATGTTTGAACAATTCTGAACGGCTTGCATCAACTAACTTTGGATTTTGTTTGGTAATTGAATCCAAACATACACCATTACCAGCTTCTGTGTTTACAAATATAGCTGGAATATTATCAACTCGTATATAACGACGATATGCCCTGTCCATACCGAGCATCGAATGTATTTGGTAGATATTATGGAATTGTTTACTTATTTGATACAAATGTTCTTGGTGTTTTAGTTCGAATTGTTTTTCCAACTTATCCAGCTCTTGGGAAAGATTGGGTTGGCCTTTTTTCTCTTTCTTCAATTTCATCTTGTTCGCTAAATAGTCTTGATCCAATTTCCTGTCTGCTATTTGGATATTCTTTATTTCCTGCTTCATTTTCCTGATTTTATCGATTTTGTCTTCAACGACATCCCGTATATCGGCATAAGTAAGTAGTTGATTGATAAGGCAATCGATAATTTTCAATTTATCTCCCATTGGTAGCTGGACGACATTTTGAACTGCCAATGCTTTGAGAATTTGTGGCTGGTGAAGTCTAAAATGCAAACCTGGATCGTCTTCGCTGGTATAGCCCCCTCTTTGAGCATATCGCCACCTTGCGCCAGTTTCATTTATCCTTGCCCCTGAACCAAGCAGATGCAGCCTCAGTATTTCAGAAACTGTAACAGAATAGAGAGGTAACCGACTAACTGGCTGACCTAGGTGTTTTTTGGCCAATTTCGAGGCCATTGTAGCCAAACGGGTAGCATCGGTTAGACTCATGTTAGCAACTGATTCATCTTCTTTATTATCGGCGGTGTTTTCACGGACCACTGTTTTGTATTGTTTCGATTCTTCATCTTGTAGATTGAATAGTGCAGTCAACAACATTTGGATTAAATCAGTAAATGGTCCGGCTATTTCTACTTCCGTTAGAGCTCGCTCCATAAGATCTAATGTCAAGCCCGTTGGGAAAAAATTTTTGGTTGAGAGGAATTTCGAAAAATTATGAACGAAATCCATTATCATGACAATGTCTCCAAAATACTGATCAGGTATCTTAGTTTTTACAGGTGTTAAAAGTGGTAGTTTCTTCTGATTCTCCAGTAGCAGATCCTCTTTAGGCCTATGAAATTCTCGAATAGCTTTCTCTACTTGGATGTATTCCATTTTGGCATTTTTCTTCATTTGCAACCTAAGTTCTTCTTTTTGTTGTTTTAGTAATTGAAATTCTTCTTCACGCTTCTTCAACTGATCATAAAGATTGCTTTTCGTATCACTGTCGGATGGTTCAGTTGTTTGTTTACCCATAGTCAAGAATTTCGCAATTGATTCTTGTTTATGCTTCTTACCATTTGGATTTTTCTTGGTTGTCTCGAATTTTGGAAGTGGTCCATCGAAAATTTGGTCAAATTTCATTTTATAAACACCGAAATTTTCCAGAGCAGAAGGCTTAATTGTAATCATACCAAATTTATCATGTTCTACATACTGTTTTAGAAACAATTTACATTTATCTTTACTAAATACACCTTTCTTACGTCTAATTTGATTATAATCCACAATCATTATTTCACTAATATCTTTATCATCGGCATCTAAATGTTCAATTTCGTACTTGATCGTTTGTGCTGGTGGCCAAAAGTGTCTTTCATTTTTTGCTCCATTCTTCGGTGGACTTGTCGCAACGTCAGTAGGAACTATCACTTGTAATACATGAGACTCCTTCCATTTATCACCAGTAAAAGAAGTTTCCAAATTCTCTCCAATGAAGTACCTATCTTTCATGTAGCCAAAAACATCTTCAGCCATATCAACAAATGCCGACCGCTGAGTCTTACTACCAATAAAAAGAATAGGTATACGCAACTCCATGGGTAATTCTTTCAGACTGCGTCTAGCATTTTCTTCACTCTCTAAAGCCTCTTGATAAGTTAGGTTTGATTTACCGCTCATAGAACATGTCCACACCATTGAATTGTAGAGGAACATACGTTCAGAGTATTCTTCATAATCTCGGAAAACTTCATCAGTGAATTCACAATAGAAAATTTCCTCGTCATCTTTGAGATTTTCGGGAATAGCATATTTCTGAAATGACTTCTTCTTAAGTAGCGGCATTATAATTCTCGTCAGACACCTACAAATGAGAAAAAATAGGTAAAGTCATATAATTAGTCTATACAAGCAAAGCAAATGCAGATATTTATATAGTAAATAAGTCCATTAATCACGACTAAGTCATGTCAGATGTAGCGCAATGAAAACATGTGAGACATTCAGATAAGTAACATTACGAAATAATCAAAGAGAAATGGCTAATAAGTGAGACTACTGAACTATCCAATAATATCGATAATCATTCAAGCTGAACATGTTTAGAACATCTCACCAAAATGATTCTACCAATTATCAAACACTTATTGACAAGAGAATACCTTTGGTGTTCGATATCATAAAATCCTTGAGAGATACTTCCAAAATCGCTGTTGTGAAGTTTATATGAAAGATATGATTCCAGCCGTTGGATTTAAATTATTAAATACTCAAGATGACGTCACTTATTAATAGAAGAACCAATTTAGATAGAAAAAATATGAGCTTTCCAAAGGCAGATCGTTCCGTCAAATAAGCACAAAGAAAAGTTACATCGGCAAGTTCATGACCCGTTATAGAGAAAACTCTTTTGGAGGGAAAATACATGAATTTCGACTTACCTATGCTTTAAATTAATTTTCCACTATGTGAATAACTCCAACATAATCCACAAACACTTATAGACACAATTTGACACTGTTATTTATATCTAATAGAAAATTTGTTTAATTTCATCAAATAATCTTCAAAAGCGTGATGATGGAACCTCAGACCTGACCACCGATACACCAAAAAAATCGTTAGGTTAGCGTTGAGAGTTGTGACAAATGACAGACGGTGGCCATGCCATTTCTTCTTCTTCACCTGACCATGGAACGTGGGAGATCGGTCTAACTCGTCGGCACTCGCGCGCCAAAATATTTAAATATTTTACACTTGGCTTCGATTAGCATAACATCTAGATGTAATGAGAAATTATACGGTATTTTTGGACATGACTTTAACAACTTGTAAATGTGCTAGAAATATTTATTTTTTTCTCCTTCAGTTACTTTCATTTTGAATGAGAAAAGTTTGCTTCAAATATGATAATTGATAAAGTTTGGTAAAAAGTTTTAATTAATAAATGAATATATTATCATATAAGTACTTATGTGTTGTGATAGGCTCAATTATAAAACAAGGTCATCTACTTTCTAGCTAAAATAATTCCATGTATTTTTCCATAACCATCTAGCTCTGCATTTAAACGTGATATTTCTCGTTTCTTCATTCTCGACCGGAGAACATTTTCTCGACTTTGATTAGGAGCCTGTACATAGTTTCATAATTACTATGTCTTCAGCAGCATACACTTGCCAACTATAAATTATATTGTGAAATTACAATTTATAAAACAAAAACAACAAATATATGAATAAAAATAAATGATCGAAAAACATTGATCGAGTTTTACAACTTGGCTTGTGTTTCGTCAAGAGTTTTGAAAAATAGTTGAAGCACAGCTTACCCTTTGTTATAGTAAGCTGTGGTTGAAGTACTTGTACCTACTATAGATCAGGTCAAAATTCATAACTACTTCGATGCTCCTTTTGTTATATTAACTTAAAATAAAGATATATCATTATTGATGGTCCACGATATTGTTTTTATATCATTGGTTGTGTCCACAGTAGTACCTAAACTAGTTTTGTAATCACTAATCATTTGATGATTTTGAGATGGAAACCCAACACGCGTTGCGTTGACCGAATATCAAGTTTCTGATACATGATTTGTGCGTTTGTAAGTTCGGCTAGTTTCGATTGGCTTCGCTTAACACAACGCTTGTTGTGTTTAGTATCTCTCATATAAAATTTAAAAGAAACTGAAAATGGAAGAAGGAACAGTATTTCAATATATTTATAATGAAAATGATTATGTGGTAAACGAAACGATAGATGACCATAATAGAATTGGGAAGTATATAGCAAACAACAACAAAAGATAGGTTATTGTTTACAGATAGCTGTCATATCAAAGACGTAAACTTTCTGATTAATGCGGCCTGTTGCGAAATACAAGTCATTTATCTGAGCCAGGGTTAAAATGATGTTGAAAATTGACATATAATATATATATATGGACTTCATAGAGTACTAATTCTATGATGGACTGATGCTAATGGTTTGTATGTAGGAACAAGCTGCTTATTGATTGGTAGTAAGGCGGTAAGGCATTGTTGTGTTGCTGTGGACAAGACCATTGTTGTAGAAATTCTCATCCTAATTTTTTTATGAAATTTTGGACTGACCGCTGGTGAAGAAGAAGTAGTGATTGTCTCTGGGACTACTTCATAGTATTATAAAATTTACAGATACATTATATATTTATTATTTCACCTAAAAATCAATATACTGTTTTTATAATGAAGAGAAAATATTATGCAAATTTCTCTCCAGATGTTTTCTTGTCGTCAGAAGCATGCGCATTTTGGTTTTCAGAAGACGGAAATGAAAATGCGCAAGCTTCACAAGTACGGAACACAGTTGGAAACAGTTTGTAACTGGTCCAAACTGCTCGAACACCCTTATAAGAATCCATAGAGTCGTTAACTTTTTGTCTGGGTTCTTGTTAATCTTATGTTAGCCTTGTAGAAAAAAACACTGTCAACTACCATATACATACTACAAATATACCTACTTTTTACTATACCTGCTCAAATTAACGAAGTGATTCGGTGGAACCAGTAGATAGCTTCTTGCATGTAATCTTGCATATACGTAAACTTCTATACCGCTAGCATTCTAGCATTGTGGAGAAATTTACGCAAAAATGAAGCCAAAGACCTGGGGATAGCTGGCGATATGCGCATGCGTCATGAACTTTTTTGGTAAGAGAAGGGACATGTCCCTATTAAAAGGGTGTTCGAGCAGTGGTTCAAAAAAAGTCCCAAACCGTCAGACGCCTGCGCACTTCAATTTACGATGAGATAATTTATTCCCAACTACTAGTAAGATGTTCTAGCAGTAGTTTGACGATTTCCAAACTAGTCCGGACTCACTTTGAGACAGGCGCAGTTGAATCGTCTTCTTCTTCTTAGGGTATAGTGTCCTCTGTTGTTGGAGAAATCTTTTTCAGAGAACACTACCACAGTCTTAAGCTAAACCCTGTTTTGTCCATCAGTCTTTCAGTGATGTTCTCTCTTATCTTTGGTCATAAAACATATCTATCGGCATAGTCATTTGGTCTATGACGACGAAATTGTAAGAAAGTCGAAGGGGTAGTTTGCAAATAAAAAGGGTGTTCGAGCAGTAGTTTGGACCAGTTTCCAACTGTGTTCCGTGATTGTGGAGCATGCGCATATGAATTTCCGTCTTAAAATTAAAATGCGCATGCCTCTGACGGTTTGAGTTTGGTTTGAAATCCTGCTCGAACACCCTTAGAGATTTTCCACCGACGTCACAAATATGGCCGCAAACAGCTGTTCTGGAGGTCAACAAAGCCACTTTGCCATAAGACACCATTGTAAGTTTCGTTAGTTTTCACGAAAATTTTGAAGATTTTACTGCTATATATTTACAAAAAAACCATAAAATTCTTAATTCAAGTAATCCTGAAGGTAAGCATTTAAAATTTAAGTATAAATAATTAAGATTAAGAATGTTATTTTAGGAAATATAATTTGATATATTTTTATTTTGAAAGGCCTCTACAGACATAATAATCATTTAAAATGGCAATATGAATTCTATTTATAATAAAAAAACTGATTATTTTTTGTTTTATTGATAAAATACAACATAAGTATATATAGTAAGATGAAAATGCTTCAAAAAATTGTTCTATTTCAGATGTCCAAGTAGATATTTTGAAGGACTGAAGGAAGAATACAGACTTCGATGTAACAACGAAAATGATGCCAATCGATTATATATTAACATATGAACATTATAATATATTAACGAATTAGTGGATATTTTCGAGCAGCAATTTTTCTCGCAAATCGACTGCCACAAGATTTTTTTTTCAGATGAAAATAAGGAGGTACTAAATTACCATTACATAGCATGTTTAAAAGCTAATTAAGCTGTAAAGCTAACTACCCCACCACCAATTGATTATATTCAAATAAAAATAAAATTATATTGTTTCGATGAATTCTTATATATTTTGTATAATAAAAAATAAATATAATATAAATGGAATCTTAGAACTATGTTCCTTCTTTTTTAAACGTTCTTTTGCGCTAGTATACCTCTCTCTCGCTACTTTAGGGGTTGTTTTAATTTGGATCGGGTGAAACCCGTATGTACTGTTGGGATGTAATCCGAGATCTTCTTGTTTTCAAAATTTGCTGGCTTTTCTTGAGATATATTTGGTGAAAACAAATTACACGGCTATTTATATAAGTAATTGTAATAACTATGTTTATTGAAATTGATTGAAATACATAAAACACATTATGTATGTAATAAAAAATGCATTCATTAGAAAAATAATAAGATAAATTTGCCTTAAATAAAATGGTCTCTACAAATTCTTTGCCATTTGATTTTGCTTTCTGTTAAATCGTCTCTATATAAGGCCTGTATCCAGGATTGCAGACGAGCTGCACATTCTAAAGCAATTCAATTAGTGTTAAAATACCTTATTATTAACCTGAGTGTTTTGAAACTGTATAAAAACAACTAAAATAAAGTAAAAAGTACAATCTTAAAATTCAAACTTGCGATTTGTTGCCCTCCAGAACAGCTGATTTTGACAGTAGTTCAAATGGCGCTGACGTCAGGTGGAAAAGCCTTATTGCAATTTGATGTTCGAGCAACAAAATCCCAAACCACTTGGAAACTGTTTCAAACCGCACATGCGCATTTTAAACAGTTATCAAACCGTCCCAAACCACTGCTTGAACAGGCTTTTTGTTACCATGAATACCATACATATGTGATTCCAAGCCACCTCCCCATTCGCGCATGCGATCATATTATAGCTATATAGAATTATGTGAAATCATGTAACTGAATTTTCAGTTATTGTAGTGGTCAAGTTAATTAACTGCTTGTCTATTCTCTATGCTTGTTCTATGCCATTGGATTTAGTTTCTACTTAGACTAGGAACTTTTCTAGTCTTAGATTTTCTATGTTACTCATGGCCAGAAAACAGAGACGTATACTTCACTTTCGTTTCACGGCTGCTATACAGAGCAGCATCTCCTGTCGTGTACGCATGACTTTTCCCTACTCAAAGGGCTTTTTTACACTACGCGATAAGCGGATTGAACAATACGCTAAGAAAATGCTTTGCAGATATTTGGGAGAATAATTTTCTTTGAATGAACACAAATCAAATGAGCCAGGTACTCTTTCTATTAGAAATACGGGCATAGAGAAAGGTCTTGAAACGAGTCTAAATAAAGTAGTTCGCATGGTGTCCAGTCGTTTTCATCTTCCAATTTCTGCCGCGCGATTCGCATTTCGTCTGCCAAATCCAATTCCTCTGGCAACTTTAGTCCCAAATCCTTGGCTTTTTTCGCAAAATACCGCATCAATCTTACACCACACTTGTAAACCTCCGCATCTGAATCATAGTATGTGTTACAATTTTCAAATATCAATATAACATCATTCATCAATAATTGATCTTCTGTATATTCACCCATATTCAGTTTGTATTTAATTGTACCGAAATCCATCGGCTTGGCAATAACATCATAATACTCAGGTACTTCATTCTTCAGCACAGGCTTCACGAATGGCCAAGCATCTTTGTGTCGAATCACATCGGAGAGTAATTCCTGAAGAGCGGAATTGTTTATTGGTAGATCCTCGGATCTATTGGATCTGCGTGTATGCATCATTTTATCGCTCGAGTCTGAGTATCTGCGTTTTTTGGAACCAATTTGTTTTTTACATGTGTTACAGCACCAGGAGCCACGCGGTGGCCGTCTCAACGGTGGATCACAACATTCTATGTGATAGCTGGTCGAGCATTTCTCACAACAAATCAATTCACCACCAGAGCCGCAAATTTTACACAATTTAACATCGTCCTCAGTTTCATCGTCAGACTGTTCTTCCACTTCACAGTTATCATCCTCCTCTTCTTCGACATCTTCATTGCGGAATATTCTACGCTTCTTTGGATTTGGTGGTGGCTCTACAATTTTGGCTTCATCGGCTTTCTCCTTTTTGCACTTGTTGCAGAACCAATCACCTTTTGGTATTGTGGTTAATTTTGGCTTCAAGCAGTACAAGTGATGACCCACGTTGCAGTGATCACATAAAAGCATATTCTCTGAATCTTTCTTTCTTCGACATATCCGACATCGTGCCAGCAGTGCTGATCTATTCCACATGACACACGAGTCCAATGTACTGTAGTGTAGAAATACTTGACTGTAACTGGATGATGATAATAGTGATTGTGCCCATTTGTCGAGGATGTCTTGTTCCTGTTTCGTGTAATTTTTAGTTCTAGAGCGGCCAAGTGGTCTTTTCAAATATTTTGCATCGACAGCGTACGCCACTTGTACCAGAGCCATTGCTAGACTGGTGACTGTATTCTTTTGAGCATCTGAGTATTCATCCGATTCGTCCAGACTGATACCTAGATATTTGCCGGGATCCGTGTATTTATCCAGTTCCATATCTGTTGGCAATTCTGGAGTGCTGGATCTACTTTTATTACCTTCCTCATTTTTGATTGAATTAACTCTGTCTTTGCTCTTTTTGACAAATTTTTCGACAAGTTCATAATTTTTATTGGATAAACAATTTCGCCATTCCTCCCTATTTTTAACAGGCAACTGCCCTAAGGCACCCGCATTAATTTTCTCTTCCATTTCAAGAATGTTATCCAACAAAGAATGCTCGAGTATTTGCTCTGTTGTCATATCAACAGAATAGCCAAGATTAGCATCTTCATAGCGATCTTTACCTGATTTCTTTGGTATTGAGGATTTTTGCTCGTCTTCAGGTACATCTACATCTGGATTGAGAAGATGCACCGGTGTTTGGTCAATAATATCATGCAATCTATCTTTGTCATTCTTAATAACTTGCAGCAATTCGCCTTCTCGTGTACCACGTTTATTGAGATTTTTCTCCAATTCGTCGAGTTGTCTTTGGCAATGTATGAAGCTCCAACTGGTTTGCGATGTTTTATTGGAATGAATGATGCATGAACCAGGATCTGCAGAGCACATATACAATTCGGACGAAGTATTCTGTTCTTTTGTTGTTGTCTTTTCATGTTCCTCAGTTCCATTAATCTCAGATGGGGGTTTTGTATCATCTAATGGAAGGCTGTTAGATTTATTTCTATAAGTTTGTTTGAAATGTTTGAACAATTCTGAACGGCTTGCATCAACTAACTTTGGATTTTGTTTGGTAATTGAATCCAAACATACACCATTACCAGCTTCTGTGTTTACAAATATAGCTGGAATATTATCAACTCGTATATAACGACGATATGCCCTGTCCATACCGAGCATCGAATGTATTTGGTAGATATTATGGAATTGTTTACTTATTTGATACAAATGTTCTTGGTGTTTTAGTTCGAATTGTTTTTCCAACTTATCCAGCTCTTGGGAAAGATTGGGTTGGCCTTTTTTCTCTTTCTTCAATTTCATCTTGTTCGCTAAATAGTCTTGATCCAATTTCCTGTCTGCTATTTGGATATTCTTTATTTCCTGCTTCATTTTCCTGATTTTATCGATTTTGTCTTCAACGACATCCCGTATATCGGCATAAGTAAGTAGTTGATTGATAAGGCAATCGATAATTTTCAATTTATCTCCCATTGGTAGCTGGACGACATTTTGAACTGCCAATGCTTTGAGAATTTGTGGCTGGTGAAGTCTAAAATGCAAACCTGGATCGTCTTCGCTGGTATAGCCCCCTCTTTGAGCATATCGCCACCTTGCGCCAGTTTCATTTATCCTTGCCCCTGAACCAAGCAGATGCAGCCTCAGTATTTCAGAAACTGTAACAGAATAGAGAGGTAACCGACTAACTGGCTGACCTAGGTGTTTTTTGGCCAATTTCGAGGCCATTGTAGCCAAACGGGTAGGATCGGTTAGACTCATGTTAGCAACTGATTCATCTTCTTTATTATCGGCGGTGTTTTCACGGACCACTGTTTTGTATTGTTTCGATTCTTCATCTTGTAGATTGAATAGTGCAGTCAACAACATTTGGATTAAATCAGTAAATGGTCCGACTATTTCTACTTCCGTTAGAGCTCGCTCCATAAGATCTAATGTCAAGCCCGTTGGGAAAAAATTTTTGGTTGAGAGGAATTTCGAAAAATTATGAACGAAATCCATTATCATGACAATGTCTCCAAAATACTGATCAGGTATCTTAGTTTTTACAGGTGTTAAAAGTGGTAGTTTCTTCTGATTCTCCAGTAGCAGATCCTCTTTAGGCCTATGAAATTCTCGAATAGCTTTCTCTACTTGGATGTATTCCATTTTGGCATTTTTCTTCATTTGCAACCTAAGTTCTTCTTTTTGTTGTTTTAGTAATTGAAATTCTTCTTCACGCTTCTTCAACTGATCATAAAGATTGCTTTTCGTATCACTGTCGGATGGTTCAGTTGTTTGTTTACCCATAGTCAAGAATTTCGCAATTGATTCTTGATGCTTCTTACTATTTGGATTTTTCTTGGTTGTCTCGAATTTTGGAAGTGGTCCATCGAAAATTTGGTCAAATTTCATTTTATAAACACCGAAATTTTCCAGAGCAGAAGTCTTAATTGTAATCATACCAAATTTATCATGTTCTACATACTGCTTTAGAAATAATTTACATTTATCTTTACTAAATACACCTTTCTTACGTCTAATTTGATTATAATCCACAATCATTATTTCACTAATATCTTTATCAACGGCATCTAAATGTTCAATTCCGTACTTGATCGTTTGTGCTGGTGGCCAAAAGTGTCTTTCATTTTTTGCTCCATTCTTCGGTGGACTTGTCGCAACGTCAGTAGGAACTATTACTTGTAATACATGAGACTCCTTCCATTTATCACCAGTAAAAGAAGTTTCCAAATTCTCTCCAATGAAGTACCTATCTTTCATGTAGCCAAAAACATCTTCAGCCATATCAACAAATGCCGACCGCTGAGTCTTACTACCAATAAAAAGAATAGGTATACGCAACTCCATGGGTAATTCTTTCGGACTGCGTCTAGCATTTTCTTCACTATCTAAAGCCTCTTGATAAGTTAGGTTTGATTTACCGCTCATAGAACATGTCCACACCATTGAATTGTAGAGGAACATACGTTCAGAGTATTCTTCATAATCTCGGAAAACTTCATCAGTGATTTCACAATGGAATATTTCCTCGTCATCTTTGAGATTTTCGGGAATAGCATATTTCCGAAATGACTTCTTAAGTAGCGGCATTATAATTCTCGTCAGACTCCTACAAATGAGAAAAAATAGGTAAATTGATATAATTAGTCTATACAAATAAAGCAAATACAGATATTTATATAGTAAATAAGTCCATTAATTACGACTGTCATGTCAGATGTAGCGCAATGAAAACATGTGAGACATTCAGATAAGTAACATTACGAAATAATCAAAGAGAAATGGCTTATAAGTGAGAATACTGAACAATTCAAGAATATCGATAATCATTCAAGCAGAACATGTTTAGAACATCTCACCAAAATGATTCTACTAATTATCAAACACTTATTGACAAGAGAATAATGTAGATTTGGTTGGATATCATAAAATCCTTGAGAGATACTGCCAAAATTGCTGTTGTGAAGTCTATATAAAAGATATGATTCCAACCGTTGGATTTAAATTATTAAAATACTCAAGATGACGTCACTTATTAATAGAAGAACAATTTAGATAGAAAAAATATGAGCTTTCCAAAGCCAGATCGTTCCGCCAAATAAGCACAAAGAAAAGTTACATCGGCAAGTTCATGACCCGTTATAGAAAAAACTCTTTAGGAGGAAAAATACATGAATTTCAACTTACCTATGCTTTAAATTAATTTTCCACTATGTGAATAACTCCAACAGAATCCACAAACACTTATAGACACAATTTGACACTGTTATTTATATCTAACAGAAAATTTGTTTAATTTTATAAAATAATCTTCACAAGCGTAATGATGGAACCTCAGACCTGACTACCGATAGACCAAAAAAATCGTTAGGTTAGCGTTGAGAGTTGTGACAAATGACAGACGGTGGCCATGCCATTTCTTCACCTGACCATGGAACGTGAGAGATCGGTCTAACTCGTCGGCACTCGCGCGCCAGAATATTTAAATATTTTACACATGGCTTCGAATAGCATATCATCTCAGATGTAATGAGAAATTATAATATGGTATTTTTGGACATGATTTCAACAACTTGTAAATGTGCTAGAAATATTTATTTTTCTCTCCTTCAGTTACTTTCATTTTGAATGAGAAAAGTTTGCTTCATATATGATAATTGATAAAGTCTGGTAAAAAGTTTTAATTAATAAATGAATATATTATAATATAAGTAGGTACTTATGTGTTGTGATAGGCTCAATTATAAAACAAGGTCATCTACTTTCTAGCTAAAATAATTCCATGTATTTTTCCATAATCATCTAGTTCTGTATATAAACGTGATATTTCTCGTTTCTTCATTCTCGACCAGAGAATATTTTCTCGACTTTGATTAGGAGCCTATACATAGTTTCATAGTTACTGTCTTCAGCAACATACACTTGCCAACAATATATTATATTGTGAAATTACAATTTAAAAAACTAAAACAACAAATATATGAATAAGAATAAATGATCGAAAAACATTTATGGAGTTTTACAACTTGACTCATGTTTCGTCAAGAGTTTTGAAAAATAGTTGTAGCACTGCTTACCATTTGTTATGGTAAGCTGTGGTTGAAGTACATGTACCTACTATAGATCAGGTCAGAATTCATAACTACTTCGACGCTCCTTTTGTTATTTTAACTTAAAATAAAGATATATCATCATTGGTGGTGTCCACGATATTGTTTTTATACCATTGGTTGTGTCCACAGTTTCCACAGTAGTACCTAAACTAGAGCACTTTATAGATGAGTATTATCGTCGCCTGCCATTGGCCATTGTGTGTCCTGGCTGTCACCTCAGTGGCATAGCAGGGCGCTTGTTTGCGTATCTTTACGTGTATAACCTATTAATCTATACCACTGACGTGACAGCCAGGACACACAATGGCGGGCGGCGATAATACTCATCTATATAACGCTCTACCTAAACTAATTACCATTTTTTTCGTAATCACCAATCATTTGATGATTTTGAGATGGAAACACAACACGCGTTGCGTTGACCGAATGTCAAGTTTCTGATACATGATTTGTGCGTTTGAAAGTTCGGCTAGTTTCGATTGGCTTCGCTAAACACAACGCTTGTTGGTTAAGTATCTCTCATATAAAAGAAACTGAAAATGGAAGAAGGAATAGTATTCTATGTTCAATATATTTATAATGAAAAAGATTATGTGGTAAACGAAACGATAGATGATCATAATAGAATTGGGAAGTATATAGCAAACAACAACAAAAGGTTATTGTTTACAGAGAGCTATCATATCAAAGACGTAAACTTTCTGATTACTGCGGCCTGTTGCGAAATACAAGTCATTTATCTTAGCCATATATATATATATATATATATATATATATATATATATATATATATATATATATATATATATATATATATATATATATATATATATAAATAAAAAGATGTTCTTGGGGATGCAATCATATATTCAATAAAATTCTTTGATTGAAGCCGAGCTTTCGAGAATGTTTATTTTTGCTTAATTTATTCTAAATTCACGATTGTAAGTATTTTTATAATACTATTAAGTTGTAGTTGAAATAATTTTGTAACGATTTGTAGTTTGCCCTGAAGAAGAGAATAAACATTCTCGAAAGCTCGGCTTCAATCAAAGAATTTTATTGAATATATGACTGCATCCCCAAGAACATCTTTTTATTTATTATAAAACCAGTCAAGAATACAATATATATATATATATATATATATATATATATATATATATATATATATATATATATATATGTATATATGGACTCAATATAGGAATATGACATTTACTGATGACATAATTTGGACAGACTAATGGTTTGGTTTGTATGTAGGAACAAGCTGCTTATATACTGTTACTCCGCGATTGGTACCTATATTGGTAGTAGTAAGACATTGCTGTGGACACGACCATTGTTGTAGTAATTCGCATCCTAATTTTTTTAACAAATTTTGGAGTGACCTCTGGTGAAGAAGAAGTAGTGATGTCTCTGGGACTACTTCATAGTATTATAAAATTTATAGATACATAATATATTTAATATTTATTATTTCACCTAAAAATTAATATAGTGTTTTTATAATGCAGGAGAAAATATTTTGCAAATTTCTCTCCATATGTCTTCCTGTCGTTGGTGTTGGTATTTTTGTAATCATGAAGGGTGTTCGAGCAGAATTTCAAACCAAACTCAAACCGTCAGAAGCATGCGCATTTTAGTTTTCAGAAGACGGAAATTGAAATGCGCATGCTTCACAATCACAGTTGGAAACAGTTTGAAACTGGTCCAAACTGCTGCTCGAATACCTTTAGATTAGAATCCATAGAGTTGTTCACTTTTTGCCGTGTTCTTGTTAATTTTATGTTAGCCTTGTAGAAAAAACACTCAACTACCATATACTACAAATATACCTACTTTTTACTTTGCCTGCTAAAACTAACGAAGTGATTCGGTGGAACCAGTAGATAGCTTCTTGCATGCAATCATGTAACTGATATATACTCTTTGAACTGAATGGTCAGTGGTTAAGTTAATTAACTGCTTGTCATTCTCTATGCTTGTTCTATGCCATTGGATTTATTTTCTACATAGACTAGGAACTTTCCTAGTTTAAGATTTTCTATGTTACCAATAGCCAGAGAACAGAGACGTATACTCTGTTCTCTGCCCATGGCACATGCTTTGAAATGGTTTTACTTTAGAGTAAGAAGCTATTTAAACAGGAGATATAACACCTGAGGAGGGGGTGACGCTGTGAACGACGGCAAGGTCGTGGCCTAAAAATCGGGTTTGCGCATAACGAAAGTGCGCACCTCCATGTGTCTCCTCTCTCTGTGAAGTGAAATAGTGAAATTCAAATAAGGTTAGATAATTGAGCTTTTAGAATGCGTGAAGATCAACATACGCTTTTAGAAAATTACATTCCTCATTGTCTATTGATGATTGCTTGTAAAACATGCTATATTTGAAACTTGATGCTTGATTGTACATGAAACAAGGCGCGCTGAACTGCAATATAAAACGGGTCCAGAAAAAAAATATCATTAAAATGTGGGCGACGTTTGAATTGTTATAGTGATAAGATCTGCTTTAATTATCTATTCTCATAAAAGTAAAATCGTTGCATAGGGTATTGAATTGGTATTAATATTTAAGTAGTGTTTCTTGTCTTTATGGGATTCCGAATTAAAAAAACGATCCAAATGTGTTTATCGTGCATTTCATAATAGGTTCTAATCTCGTATTGTCGTTCTCGCTCAATTTGCAATTAATATCTTTCTCTTCGACACCGTCTCTCAATATTGTTATAGAATTATTTGGATAAAAGCATCTGTCCTCGATATGCAGATCTCAAATAAATATTTTTTTCATAGCTGCTCTACCTTTTTTGACATATTTGAAATGATGACCGCAGCATCAAACCACGTAAGATATTTTTGAGAATTCTGCAGGTAACTATTAACTATTCATTACAATAAACAAAAATACTGATATGAAGAAGATTTTCTTTAATAAAATGCCATTAGTTCTACTGTTATATTTCTCCGACTTGCAAAAACATTATTCAATGCAACAAACGTGAGCCATAATATAAAGTTGAAAACTAATAAAGACTAAGAAACACCGAAACGTCAAACAATAAGATTTTCCTTGACATGAATTTGAATTTAAAAATACATCGAAGAC
This sequence comes from Crioceris asparagi, assembly GCA_958507055.1. Taxonomy (NCBI): domain Eukaryota; kingdom Metazoa; phylum Arthropoda; class Insecta; order Coleoptera; family Chrysomelidae; genus Crioceris; species Crioceris asparagi. The sequence goes on along the minus strand of OY293831.1, from coordinate 11,184,948 downwards.
AAATGACACGTGCGCATTAACGTAGCGCGCATATCCGATTTTAATAGGCCACGACACTGCCGTCGTTTGCGGAGTCAGAGCGTCACATGGTTTTGTATAGACAGTTGAATCTCCTGTCTACAGAGCTTCTTAGAGCATGGAATTACAAAAGAGACGTCGCATTCGGAGAGTAAGTGAAGCGAAATAACATCTAAATCAATGGCCGCCAATGGACCTAACACCATATTCTTTTTTTCGACAGCGACTCTTGTATCCAAGAGCCTTGAATTTCACCATTGTGTCAAGATAAAAAAATCGTCGTTTTCATTAAAAAATAGCACAAAAAATAAAAATAAGCTGTGAACAATATGGTGAGAGGAAACTAATGGCGGCCGACGAAAAATTGGCTTCACTTTCGTTTCACGACAGCTATTCAGAGCAGCATCTCCTGTCGTGTACGCATGACTTTTCCGTACTCTAAGGGCTTTTTTACACTACGCGATAAGCGGGTTAAACAATACGCTAAGAAAATTCTTTGCAGATATTTGGGAGAATAGTTTTCTTTGAATGAACACAAATCAAAAGACCCAGGTACTCTTACTATTAGAAAGATGAGCATACAGAAAGGTCATGAAACGAGTCTAAATAAAGTAGTTGGTGGTGGTGTCCAGTCGTTCTCATCTTCCAATTTCTGCCGCACGATTCGCATTCGAAGGGGGATGTTGCTTAAAATATAAAATAGCAATTGAAAGGATGCTGCAAAGTTGTGAGAAGATTATCACAATCTCTACGTTAATTTATTATTCATCATAGTATTCTGCGCTCATAAGCTCATAACTTTTTAATAAGGTACCTATTTTATCTTCTAAGAAATTTCTTCAAAGACCAAATGATTACGAAAAGTTCTACCATTTAACGGTAATAAAATAATTACAAAACTTGTAACTAGACACACTTATTTCGCAAAAGGTTCAAGTGTACCTTCTAATGATTTTCTATAACATAAAATATATAATAATAATATGATTATCATCAACTGTAAAATGGAAAGCAATGAAGATAAAAGAAGTGAAAGTTGAATTTTACAATATACCTATGCACCTGCAGCTGCTGTGGTATATTTTTATGTAAGCAGCTATAAAGATGAAAATAATGTACAGTTAGATAATATACTCGTATATTGAGAATACATATAAATGTACCTACATATTTTTAAAATGGCTGAATATAGAAACGGTATATTCAGCGTGTTCATAATTTTCTTACCAAACCCAGAACATATTCAAAGATGAAACCGTATTTTATACTCAAATAATGATTATTTGTCAACAACTTTTTCAGACGTACTTGAACACAAATTATATATTTTAAATATTCATATCTTTGGATGATTCTTTCAAGCAGGAATTCATTTAATTCGAAGGTTTATACAGATTTAATTAATGAGAGAAATAATTAATTCAGGTCCTAATATTGGTTAAATATGTGAATGGATAGAAAAGACAAGTATTTTTGTGTTAATTCAAGTTTTTTATGACCTAAGTGTTTTGAATTTTTATTTAACGAATTAAAATGAATATTAAGAAAATTTCTACACAATGTCGCGAGTACCTATTCCAGTTATTCATTTTCTCCCATATCCTTAAAGAATAAATATACTTGTTGGGATCGAACTATTGTTCCAAATACTAATCGTATACTAACTACATCACAATGGCTGTAGATTTTAAAAGAATCAATTATTTCCTTAAAATCAAATATATTTCTAAATGAACAACTTTATTATGAGAATATTTTAAATTTTATTAGAGGGTACCTATATTATGTATTTGGAGTCGATAGCTTTAAAAAGAAAGGATTTTCCATTCAAACTTACACCCTTTTGTAAGGGTTGGCCAAAAAAATAATTAACTACATTTTAATTTCTTTAAATAAGAAGTATTTTCTAGTAATTTCAAAACTTTACAATAGAAATTTCATACAAACATTGACATCCCTTTATAGCCCCTTAGGGGTTAAATTTTGCAAAATTCCGTGGGCACCTGTGTTCTAAAAGGAACCCCCATGCAAAATGTGAGACTTCTAGCACTTGTAGTTTCTGAGACTTCGTGATGAGTGAGTGAGTGACCTTTCGCTTTTATATCTATGTAGATTTATAATTTTAGGGTTATTTATGTTAACCGATTATAACCCTTTTTTGAGAACAATTTATTTGTTTGTTTGCGTGTTTTTATGGCGTTCTGGATAATGCGATATATTATTATTTTAAAATAGAAAAAAATCTTATCATTAGCTTTGATACTGAATATATCAAGAGCTACTTCGTTTTGGAGATACAGAAACTCTTCTAGATTTTGCTTTCAAACTTAGTAGGTATTATTGCCACTTAAAAACAAATTTATAGCATGATAAACACTTGTTTTTGTTTTACCAGTGGCGTTCGTAAGACCGTTTTAATTAATTTAAATAATAAAAAAAGTTGTACGCCAATGGTTTATTGCAATTTTGTTAACAAATTTAGATCTTTAATTTATACCACCTCAGATTTTCGATTTTCGAGAAAATTTGCCTCCCCCACCACCTTCGGGGCGGTTTTCGGAGGGTAGGAGATCTCGGATTTGAGTTAATATGGGACCATTTCTCAAGTCTCCTCTTTCAAATGAATAAAAAATCCTCAAAATCGGAGTACGTTTACTATATACAACGCGCACATAAACAAAAAAAACAGACAGTCGAATTGTATACCTTCTCCGTTAGGGGTTCGTCGGTCAATAAATATACAAACTGGGAATGATTAGTAGTTATCTGAAGTTTCAAATAAATATTGTGTTTGGTGGAATTTTTCTTATAAAAAACTACGGGTCATTATTTCAAGTATAACTAGTGTAATCATATTCGATTAATCATGAAAAACTAGAAAAACAAGAAGTGAAAACGTTGCGTCGAAATATAGAACTTGACATTTTAAGCAAGCTTTTCAATGTACCTATATGAATATTCAATGAATTAAACAAAACATGGAGAACGAATTTAAGATTCCTTATTCTTTCATTTACTTTTGTTCTAAGATGGCTTGCTCAGGGACATTAACATAAAAAAAATCTGATGTGTCCACTCACACGATTAGTTAATTCTAGTTAATTAAAAATTGTACACTATTACAATACTCTCCTTACAAAGCGACGATAATAGCGGTAGTTAATAACAATCCTCTGGTCAAATCGTGCTACCACTCATTTTTTTCAGCATGTCAAGACAAACAACAATGGTCATGTAACATTTTTTCGCAAGATGAACCGTTTAGCCAGAATCTGGAGAAACATGTGGAATATATGGAAATTTATTCATGCATAACTTTTTTTTGTGCTTTTTCTCAGAGATGGTGCTGTGTGTGGTTGGTAAAGGGCTCTCAGTAGAATACTTTACGCAAGTTTAATCAAAATCTTTAGAGCCGTTTTCGCGCTACAGTCTTAACCAAATCACTTTTTTTTGGCTATAACTCAATACTCAGTGTATACATGATTCTCATTCAGTGCCACCGGCGAGTGATATTGGTACCAAACAAAATAAAAAAGAAAGCAACAAAATACACCGATCCGTTCCCGAGATAATGCTGTCACAGACGGACAGACAGACGGATAGACAGACAGACAGACCAATGGCTGAAAATATGTTTATTAGACTTAGAAAACACTGAAACGTCAACATTTGTAAAAATCTCGATACCGAACATTTCACACGATTACAATACATACAGCTACTATAGTAGCGTAAAAAAGTAATAAATGAAAGACAAGGATCTTTTGTGCATTAAATACATTTTGAACATTTAAACGGAATCGCATGTACTTAATGCGATGAAGAAACAGTAATTGATAAGAGTAACATATGCAAGCGCATACAGACGGACAGAAAAACATTTATTTTTTCATTTCCTACCGCTACTGTAGGTAGCTGAGTAATGAAAGTATTGTAGGATGGTCCTAAAATCATGTCAAATTTTCGGTGTCCAATTTTCAACAGATGTTTACAATTCAGAAGTCCCTGAGTTCAAAAAACTTATTTTCAGTTATTTATGTATTTGTCTTCTCTCTGTGCCAAGATTAAACACAGATTGGGCATCCTGCTCGCACGGGTTTCGCTCAAGACTGTAGCACGAAAACGGCTATAACGATGATAAGAATTGTCTAAAATAATCTGCTTAAAGCCCTAGTTAATCATTTTATATCAATATTTTGAAAAAAATAAATTTGGGCTGTCACTGAAATAAAGGTTTTGATACTCACTATATTATACAGTAGACTGCGCAGTATTCCAAGATAATTCAATGCTGAATAAATCAAAAAAATATGGACCGACTCTATTGGAAGATACATTGAAAATTACAAAATAATATTAATTCTGTTGTTACTGGTAATTTTGAAATTGTGTAGTTGTAGTTAGACTGATCACTTTCAGCACCAACTTCTAATGTACCAGAACCAACAGGATTATGTAATATTATTTTGTATTTTTCAGTGCACATTTTTTTATAAAAAATATTTACTTCACACTTTTGAGTGTAACATTAATCATCAAAATCATTCAACGTTCACCAAAGAATGCGTTACTCATACTTATTCAGAGATTTCAAAACATCGCGGAAATATACATATTTCAGAGTTTAACCCGACTGTAAATCGGAAACCTATGATTTTTTTAAACGTTTATAATTTTCCAATCTCGAATTTTAGATTCTCGAAAACACTTTTGCCCCTTCCACATAGCTGAAACACATATTTCAGACTTGTAACGCGGAAACCTATGATTATTTTAAAAAATGTCCAATTTAAACGTTTCTGGATATGGATTTTTTTTAATTCTGCCGTCCCGGATTTTCAATTTTTGGGGAAAATTCCTAATCAGTAATCAAAAATCAGTTAAATCAGTATCTTGTGGACACGACTTAACTCGCTTAACTCATTTGTCAAACTGACCTTTGTCAAATTTTTTTAAATAATTCAATTCAACAATTACACATATTAGAGGGATTAAGAATGGAAGAAGAAAGAAGAAACAGTATTTTCTGTTCTGCATACTTATTTATAATGAAAAAGATTATGTGGTAAACGGAACGATAGATTTCCATAATAAAATTGGGAAATAGCTGAAACAAACGATAGATTATAATACACTATTGTTTACTGATAGCTGTCAAATTAAATACTTTTTCATTACTGATTAATAAGCGATTGGTAATCAGACACTGCAATTCTCAAAAATCCCGATGGCCTGTAGTCAGCGCAAAGGTAAATTTTTCAAAATTCATTGAATTGAAATTTGAACAACCTTTTCATTGGTATACCTACATGTTATTACATATAATTGTCGTATGTGTCATAGCCTTGCGGTTAGAGGTTTTTGTTTTGGCTGTTGAATATATAGCAGACAGGGTTCGAGTTCCACTTCAAGGCAGAATTTTTATTTCGTCTATTTCTTTTCAATAAATATACTATTTTTTTTAATCAGGGTCTATATTAAGATCTCCAGAAAATGTACAATTACATCAAATTTATATTGAGTGTTCATGTTTTATCAATATTTGTTATTTTTCCTTATTAAATTTTATTTTTTTACCTGTGTATTTTATGAAAAATTACTTTGAACAAAAGTTGTAGGTACTGATTAAATCTTTAACATAAAATTGTTTTTGATGATATTTACACTACAGCTCTTTTTTGATAATTTTTTTAAATGTTTGAATGGCCGCCATTTTGAAACTACTTACCCTACATTGCCCAATAACGAACTCGACCGAGATATTTGAGAGATTGATTTTTGTAGCAAATTTGAACTTGATACCTTCAAAACTGCGACCTCTATCGTATTAACAAATTTCGTAATATCCTATATATATATATATATATATATATATATTTGTACTAAATGACTTCGGTCTTTACAGTAGATAGATGGCTATAATCACACATAGCCATAAACTACCAACGATGAAAACAACTACTCGGTGGACAAAAGCCCCATCCCGCATTGAATTATATCATCGCTGGCAGGTGCAAAGGATCGAGATCTATCCCGATACCAATTGCGGTAACTTCTAACACCTTTTTGTTTCATTATCTATGGAACACATCACTTTTGAACCAAGAACAGGATCACTGTGATTTCGACCTTATTAGGATCTCATCAGCTGAACATATGGTTCGGGATGTGTCCAAAGAGTCAGAAAACTGCTGGTTCTACATCGACAAGCGATGCAAACAACCAAACAGCGTGCCGCTTCCAGCGCCACCTAGGAGTTAGAAGTTAAAGTTGAACGCGACCCACGTATCAATGTGAAAAGATGTAAAGATTTCGCTACTGAAAGATATGTACTAAATGACTTCGGTCTTTACAGTAGATAGATGGCTATAATCACACATAGCCATAAACTACTGACTCTTTGGACACATCCCGAACCATATGTTCAGCTGATGAGATCCTAATAAGGTCGAAATCACAGTGATCCTGTTCTTGGTTCAAAAGTGATGTGTTCCATAGATAATGAAACAAAAAGGTGTTAGAAGTTACCGCAATTGGTATCGGGATAGATCTCGATCCTTTGCACCTGCCAGCGATGATATAATTCAATGCGGGATGGGGCTTTTGTCCACCGAGTAGTTGTTTTCATCGTTGGTAGTTTATGGCTATGTGTGATTATAGCCATCTATCTACTGTAAAGACCGAAGTCATTTAGTACATATCTTTCAGTAGCGAAATCTTTACATCTTTTCATATATATATATATATATATATATATATATATATATATATATATATATATATATATATATATATATATATATATATACATCTCGGTATCATTCTGGCGTCCTTTCAAAAAACAGTAATGAAGCGTCCTTGCCGTATATATTTCACTTCGCCATCAATGTGAGCTCCGTTCATTCTAAAGCCGTTTGGGCGTCCAATGTATATAATAATTTCAACCTTACAAACAATAGAGCGTCCATACGATGTATATTTATTTCATTTACCGTAAATACAGCGTCCGGCGCTATTGCCAAATGTGCAGTGGAATGGGATGATGAAATGTGATTTTAAATATATTTCTCGTATTTTGAAACTACCAGCGACTGCCTAGCATTGGTTGTTTCTCCGAATAGTATTTCATCTGACTTTTTGTTCCTTAAACTTTATTGTAATTACTCAATTGTCATATATTCTATAATTCAATTTATACAAAATGGAATTGTAGATGCTAATGATTTTAAAATGTAAACTCATTTTCATTTTTGTCATTATTTCTGTCTCCAAAATCAAATAGAAATAGAAATATTTATTTCATGTAAACAATTAGGCATGTATACTTTTGTCCTGGATAGTGATATAGATCACACCAAATAAAATAAATTAAAATACGCTTCAGATGAAGACATAATAAACATACAAGTGACAAAGTACATATAACTTAATTCAAGACAAGGATTATGAACATGTTAAAAAAAGAAAATAATAGTAATAACAATCTAGAAAAAAGGGTAAAAAAGGATTACCTACATAAATGTACTTACAACATGTTCCAGATAATCATCTAAGAAGTTAAAACGGTGTTGTGTTAAATATTTACGGATCTTAATTTTGAGTGATGCACAAGACATATTATTATCTTTGAATTGTTTGGCAAAGCATTATTCAATTTTATGCCCAGAAATTTATAGGAATTATGGGTCTATGTCTGAATAATGGAGGACAGATATAGTTTTTTTTTCTCTTGTATTATAAGAGTAAACATAATTGTGCTGGATTCTTTGGCATGCTTTTTATATGAAGCAGGCACTGCAAAATGCAGCAACATGGTAATTGCAGGATGTTCAATTTTTCTAACAATGACTTACAGTGATCATCATATTTGCTGGATGTTATTATTCGAATGACTTTTTTTGTGCAATGCATATTTTGGGGCCGTGACATGTGTTTCTCCAGATTATCAAGGCATACGGTCACTATTATGCTATGAAACATAACAAAATATGCCATTCTTAGATAATCTTTATCTACATTCAGCTTCAGTTACCTGAGAGTATTTCCCTTTTTATAGATAGGTGTAACTTTGGAAACCTTGAGAATATCTGGAAAAATACATGTACTCATACGAAGATTAAATAGATTCGGTAAAGAAATCGCTACATTTTTATTTATCTGCGGCTCTAGAATTTTTCAGTTTATGAACAATGTTCAATATTTCTGATTAACTTGTTGGATGTAGGTAAGAAGTCAAATGGTTTATTGCTATTTTTTGCTTATTTTTGATTCAGATATTATCTTTTTATTAAACTCCACTTTTTTCGATTTGTTAATGTTAAGTAATTCGAAGCTATCGAGCGTCCTGGTCACTTCGGCAATAGTATGAACCTGGGTTAGTTGTGACTTAAGATTTTTAATATCAGGAGAATTGTCTCGTCCTTGAAGCTAGCAGAGCAAAGTGAGCAGAATCAAAATTACAAATTTGGTGCTTGCAGAGCTAATTAATTGCTAATTAACTGCTGTATACCGAAATGAATTGCTCTTATAGTTTTTTTTTAATGGCTGCTTTGCTAGCTGTAAATCTAAAGCTTACAGAGCAACATTTAAAAATATTTTTTGAGTACTTTTTTTGTGTTTATAGGGCTAATTAAGTTCTAATTAAGTGCTTTATTCAGAAATTAATAGTGATGCGCAAAGCAAGACCAAGACCAAGACCGATATGGTCTTGGTCTTGCTGCAAGACTTGCAAGACTTTGCAAGACTCTTGCAAAAATTTTGATCTTTTTATAAGTGTGGAAAGTTGTTGCTTAATCCAAATGAAGAAGAACCCTGCATATGTATGGGAAGTATGTAATTCACAATCTTATAAGATTGCCCATAATTATATTATCATTCGAAATGGATAAATATCTACCATATAAGAAAATTGTCATTGTCCAGAACAAACACGTCTGGTAATGTAGAATAAGTATTGAGAATAAAACTAGGTACCTATAATTAAGTTAGGGCAAGTGAGATGCGTAAAAGTTTATAAATTAATAATCACCATTCACATATGAGAATCGTATCTTACTAGCGCGACTTAGTCTGCTTTTGTTTTCTTGGTATCATCCGTCCCAACTGAGCACTCATTTTACTGCATACTTCTACTTCATAATTCTATTTCATAACTCATTCTCTTGCTCATTCTACAATGGTTTTGTACCATTTTCTTTAATAAAATAGAAAGAATCTCTGAAAGCGATCAAAAGTATTTCTGATAAAACTAACTTCAATTTTTGTAGAAAGCTTTTTCCAAAAAATGAAAATAAAAACAGTTAGAGATTTAATACGCGCATTTATAAAACTAGGTATCTATTTAAAAAGTCAGTCGTGTGAATATCTCAGTTGAGTTAATGAGCAATGATCGAAAAAATAGTCTCAAAATAAGGGCAATATAAAATTTCAAATATCTCCAAAAGTGGCCACTGGATAAATGTCATAAAAAATCAGATTTATAGATGATTTTTAACGTTTGCTTAAAACATTCTGCGCGATAGAAAAAATAATAAAATAAAATACCGTGTAGTTTACCTTCCCCTGGCTACGAACTGTCGGGATTCTTTGAAAACAGTTCGGTAAGGAAAATCCTAGAAGGGTTGAAATTACGGTATAGGTATAGGGTATTTAAGAATTTTTTGAAATCCGGAAATCCTAGAATGGTAAAATGAACTCGCTTTTCACCCAACAACTTTTAATTCAATATTTTTAGAATCTGTAAAATAAAGATCGATCATAAGGGAGTTCAAAGATTAAATTAATCAGGTTATTTATTAGCGTTTTTTATCTAATCATTGAGTAAAATAATATGTTTCCTACCAATTTGGTGTTTGTTTACGGAGCTGCGAGAGTCTTGTAAGTCTTGCAGCAAGACCATGACCAAGACCAGGTTAGTCTTGGTATTGGTCTTGCATCCCAGTATTGGTCTTGGTCTTGGGTCTTGATCTTGCATAGACGGTCTTGGTCTTGGTCTTGCATCAAATCCATAGTCTTGGTCTTGGGTCTTGGTCTTGCATATACGGTCTTGGTATTGGTCTTGCTGCAAGACTTGCAAGACCTTGCAAGACTCTTGCAAAAAGTTAATTAATAAAGTTTATAAATTAATAATCACCATTCACATATGAGAATCGTATCTTACTAGCGCGACTTAGTCTGCTTGTGTTTTCTTGGTATCATCCGTCCCAACTGAGCACTCATTTTACTACATACTTCTACTTCATACTTCTATTTCATAACTCATTCTCTTGCTCATTCTACAATGGTTTTGTACCATTTTCTTTAATAAAATAGAAAGAATCTCTGAAAACGATCAAAAGTATTTCTGATAAAACTAACTTCAATTTTTGTAGAAAGCTTTCTCCAAAAAATGAAAATTAAAAACAGTTAGAGATTTAATATGCACATTTATAAAACGTGTATCTATTTAAAAAGTCAGTCGTGTGGATATCTCAGTTGAGTTAGTTAATGAGCATGATCGAAAAAATAGTTTCAAAATAAGGGCAATATAAAATTTCAAATATCTCCAAAAGTGGAATGTCATCAAAAAAAAACAGATTTATAGATGATTTTTAACGTTTGCTTAAAACATTCTGCGCGATAGAAAAAATAATAAAAATAAAAAACCGTTTACCTTCCCCGGGCTACGAACTGTCGGGATTCTTTGTAAACAGCTCGGTAAGGAAAATCCTAGAAGGGTTGAAATTACGGTATAGGTATAGGGTATTTAAGAATTTTTTGAAATCCGGAAATCCTAGAATGGTAAAATGAACTCGCTTTTCACCCAACAACTTTTAATTCAATATTTTTAGAATCTGTAAAATAAAGATCGATCATAAGGGAGTTCAAAGATTAAATTAATCAGGTTATTTATTAGCGTTTTTTATCTAATCATTGAGTAAAATAATATGTTTCCTACCAATTTGGTGTTTGGTTACGGAACTGCTAGCTTTAGTCTAAAGCTAGCAAAGTAGCCATTTTCCAAAAATAAAAACTATAAGAGCAATTAATTTCGGAACACAGCATTTAATTAGCTCTACAACAGATTTGTATTTTTGATTCTACTCACTTTGCTCTGCCAGCTTTAGGGACGTAGAAATCTCAACATTTTAAAGTTATTTTCAGGGATACATAACTTTTTTTATGGAAAACGAGATGTTTAAAGATCTGACAGAGTAAACTAAATGAGCAGCTTTTGTTTCTGGATCTAAATGGCATATATTTCAGATCATTTCATCTAATGCAGCTGTGAAACTTGAGATAGATTTTTTGGACATTGGTCGACACATGATAAAATTCCTTTATGGTCGGACAAGTGCGGCTCTATGACTTCAAGAATGAAAATGTTATCATCTAGATTTGTGAACAGATTATCGACTCTAGTTTCTCTAGATTTAGTTATCCGCTGGTGTCAACAAAAACTTTTTCAAGCATATCATGTGATAAAAAATATGTTTGCATTCAGTTAATTTATTGTCACTGGTTTTAAGTCTTAAAGCTATAATTGAAAGTCACCGACAGACTGTACCTTATTATTCGAGTTTTTTTCTGATAATATTCTGTGCAGATAATATTAAAAAAAATTACTATCACCATCCGGTGATCTGTAGGCACAACAAAAACTAATTTTCATATTTTTAAGCTGTGTTAATTCTGCATCTATCTTCGCGCAAAGATCTTTTACACAAATGTTATGGAAATCTAAATTGGTCTTAGTATAAATGCCACCATGAATACAAATCTGTCGAATATGATTTATTAGTCTATATCCTCGCGGAATACGATACGATAGAGTTTATGTCCTCCATTTTAAATGAAACGTCTGTCAGTACTAGTACGTCAATATTGTTCGTATTGTTAGTTCACTTTGTTCCCAATACATTGAATAATGATTAAAAAAAAAATTAAATATATACTATAAATAAAAAAAATTCAAAGAATGGTTTTTATCTAGAGCGATTTTTTCTTCTATTGATTCGAATGGCACCAGGTTTATCCAGATGATCACAAACGAATAATTTATAAGTGCTTCGAATATATATCAGAAGACCCTATATGAGTGTAAAAGTCGTTGAAATGAAATTCATGTGTTTCGTTGTTGCCAGATTGCCGGACGCCCAATACGCGATGGAATGAAAGTTAACGTATTCAAAATGAATATTTTAGCGCCGCGCTGCGCCAGATATATCGAACTAATTATATTCGAATATCAATCAAAAAACTCTTGGGACGTGCATGGAGCGTCCTTCCAATTTTTGTTCCATCGGTTAAGATGATCATCTTGACCAGAATTACACTGATGTGTAATAGAGCGTCCGTATACGGACGCTCAATTACCCCGGACGCTCTATTAAATGCAATTCGTCAATGTACGGACGCTCTATTGATAGGAAGATATATATATATATATATATATATATATATATATATATATATATATATATAAACTTTTGAACCAAATGTTTTTTTGGACTAACTTATAGACATATAACAACATGCCGTTGAAATTTTTTCGAAATTCAAATGTGTGAACGATCGCAATAGGTACATTTCTATAAGAAATTTACCTAATACTCCTCTCTCAAATGAAATAAAAATTTAATTCAAATCGGAGCAAGTTTACTACATACAGTCGAATTGTATACCTCGTCCGTTTGGTTCGTCGGTCAAAAATATCCTTTATGGTCAAATTCACTACGTGTATGTTATTAGCCAAGGGCGGGTAGTGTCAACCTTCTGAATATTCTGTTTAAATACGTTTAATTCTATTAAAGAATATGTTATTTTTCTTTAATATGTTACTCTCTCTCATCGACACTCCTCTTTCCAATGAAGACATCAAAATTGGAGCACATTTACTACACAAAAAGTGCGTACATACATAAAAAAAGCAAACATACAGATGAGTTGTATACCTTCTTCGTTCAGGCGAAGTCGGTCAAAAATAAATGTCGCATCCAAAATCAGATTAGCCTTTTTGGATATTAGCCGGGAAACTTTCGTACAAATTCAACTTTTCAGGTGATGGTGTTGTAAACAATATTTTTTTCCTACAGTCAATAACGTACTATAGGCAGTATTATTATTATAATTATTATTAACCATAAAATTTTATTCAAATAAGTATAATAACTTACTCCAGCCATTATTATGATTATTAACCATAATTTCATAAAATATATAAATAAATGCTTAATTGATTGACCTGGAAATAATCAAACGCACCAGCAATTACACTGACATAGAAATAAAAGATTCCATCCATGCACATTGAACAATATTCCTTTCATTATATAAATTATGTAAATTATAATGATTCTGTCTTCAAGGTTGACCACAAAAATGTTGAGGGCATTGATTTCTTACATCATTTTCTATAGCGGAAGAATAAAAATATGAGTGAGACGTGAGTGAGATGCATATAAATTTACAGAGAAGCCAAGGGGAAGTGTCAACGAATGACGGACTTGACTCGTCAATCTCTTTGATCGAAGTTTATATATAATCTACATTATAATACTTTTTAATGAATCAGTTACTTAAGAGTTTCTCCTGTTTCTTAATAAAAAAAAGCTGGAAAGTAGGATTTTAATGAAACTAAATACATTGATATTGATTGATATTGATACCATATTATATCATCCTAAGACACCATTTAGGATAATTTATATACCGGAAAATAAACTAGATTTGGTATTAATAACAACGGCTATCAATATATTTCTAAATCATATGATATGGTTAACATTTGAAAAAAAAAGAATGCAGTCCAAACATTTAATTCTTTTGAATTGACCTATTTATTCGGGAATAAAGCAAAAGAAATGCATCAAGTTTCATAAACATTGATGAGAGTTGGTTAGAGTGAAGAAATTTTGGTGGCTAATCTCTAGTTCAACTTTTTTGTAGTTAAGTGAAAGTGTCGTAGAAGTTGAGAGAATGTTACAGGATTATCTTTCATATCTATAGGTACGAACAAACATACCTACATGAAAAATAACAACTAAAAATTATTATTATATGTATGGTTTTCATATTCGTCGATACAGATGCTTGTCAAGAAGAAGCAAAGAATTCCAAATAGGAATAAAAAATACAAAGAATGTACGTACGTATGTAGATAGGCTTTGGTTTCAGTACTACATTATTATCATTAATTGATAATTTAAGACACAGATTAAGAAATATTCGCTTATTTGTGGTGAAGGTGTAATTTTTTAACAATCTAAATGAACTTTGAAAACTTCAATACGTACCTATCAGTAAAGACAATATAGGTAGTATCTAATAAATAAGTATTTAGCTTACCTACCTTATAAACTCGTAGCTTACACTAAAATCAATTATACATTATACAGATACACTTATATTTTTCTAAGGAATATTATAATTTTGAAGCTGTAGAAAAACTACACAATTAAACATTTTCCAAATGCTTCAAAGTTGATAAATTTAAAGATAGAGAATAAAGCACGAAATAAAGCTATTATTCATTAGCAATCCATGTAGAAATAATTGTTATCAAACTTTTTGCTAAATTATCGATAGCATAGTAACTACTACTGTATATTAATTGCTTAAAAACCATCAAAATTAGTGATAACATGAATAATTTTTAGGTTAACTTCGGCCTAAATCTGTGTTTACGCACCTTATTTACTGTGCAATGTCCAACGAAGTAGTAAACGTCTATCGAATAACCAGGAAAGAGACGTATATCGGCAACTGTGAATTTTTGATTGAATGCTGTTTTTTTTTCTGAGAAAGCTGAAAAATTACACAATTTGCACACATATAACACAAACACCAAATACAAATTGAAATTATTAAAACAGCAGCAGTACAGGACAGCTCAATAAGCCGGCTGGTGCTCGTCGCTCGTTCATTTGTTTTGAGTGGGGCGCACATTTTATTGCTCGACTTATACAGGGCGATTTGTTTAGGAGATAAATTTAATTTTGCGTAGCTACAAACTTTCTTTCCATCATATTTATTTCTATTTCAATATATCATTTCTTGTGAGTACCTAATTGAGAATAAATAATGTTTCCAAAATTATTTAAACGACAGGAGCGAACAAAACTAATAAAAATAAGATAATGTTATATATTTACTTCTATTAACTTATACAAGCTTGCCTAGTGATCAAAATTCAACTGTTAAATTTAACTTTTATGGTGTTCTTCTGTCCTCTAATTATTTGGTATAATTTTTTAAATTTTGTTAATCAACCAAAAAATGCGGTTTCCAAAAATCGAACCCAAACAAATAGCGTGAGTTACAACAACGCAAAATAGTGATTTATTAGATCTTATAACATAAACATATCAATAAACGAACAGCGTGAGTTATCTAACTCCGTACATCGTACAAGGTGGCCCGTTTAAGAGTGGCCTATACCTTATCTCAAAACTACGGGGGTTAAAAAAAATACACAAGTTATTTTTACTAAGATGATCTTTTTTAATCGTCACTTTGTTACATACAGGGTGGTAAAACAAAGTTATTTTTTTTTAAATGGAACACCCTATATTTTATTACATTACATAGTCCTTTCAAATACAAGTTTAACGATATAATATATGAGTATGGGTATGTGATGCACCGTTTCGAACTTATTAGGGATCATCTTCAGAATTCAGGTTATGTTTAAACCATCATTGTTGAGTTGCTCATTAACTTCTTAAACTTTTATCCACGTATTATTTCTAGGAAAATAATGCTTTCTTTAGGCAATGATCAAATCTGATTTTTTTTCTTAATATACGCGGTGTTGCCACGATTCGCGAAATGATACTTTTCTCAGTGATTTTGTAACTCTCGCCTCTTTTTAGGGGTGGGTGGTCTATTTAATTTTTAAAAGTTACCCCCCACCCCTCAAAAGTGGTGAGAGTTCCAAAATCACTGATGCTTCCAAATGATGCCCCCAATGTCCCGTTGCATCAGTCCAAATTCCATATCTTTTAAATCTGCAGCTTTCTAGATATTACCTTGTAACAGTTTAAGAGGACCACCCGGCGATTTAAATTAAGATATGAAATTGGGATTTAGCTCCTTATCAACTTCTTCACAGCCGTTTTAGGGCGTTGTTAAGTAGTCATATTAAAAACAGAATACCAATAGAATGTACAATTTTATTTCTACGTCTAAATGTCTACGTGAAATGACAACAAAAATGATCACTACCTAACTAACACTAACTACTAATGCATATTACTTACAAATAAAATTAATTAAATTAGATTTTCAATATATCCGTCGTTTTGAAGAATACAAGTAGTATATGCTATTTCTAAATGGTCAGATAGTTTATTGCCGCGCAAACTCTTTGCTGCACTTCCAAAACTGTTGACGGTTTATCTTTGTAGAACATATCTTTCAATGTGCCCCACAAAAAAAAGTCCACCTGGGGTCAAATCTGGACTCCTCGCTGGCCAGGAGATTATTTTCTTTAAAATAATACGTGGATAAAAGTTTAAAAAGTTGATGAGCAACTCAACAATGATGGCTTAAACATAACCTGAATTCTGAAGATGATCGATACTAAGTTCGAAACGGTGCAACACAGACCCATACTCATAATATCGTTGAATTTGTCTTTGAAAGGACTATCTAAAAATGTAATAAAATATAGAGTGTTACATTTAAAAATGTAACTTTGTTTCACCAAATAACAAAGTGACGATTAGAAAAATAAAAAAATAAAGATCATTGTGGTAGAAACAACTTTTGTATTTCAATTTTTTTGTAAACCCCTTAGGTTTCGAAATAAGGTACCTATAGGCCCCTCTTTAACGGGCCACCCTGTACATGCATCTTATTATTAGTATTTAAGTCGATAGCTTACCTAACAAGCTGTGGTATTTATTTATCAGTTATTTATTGCGTTAGTAATAGGAGGGGGAGATGACGTGTTGTAACTCATTGACAAGAATGGCATCTCTTCAGTGACGTAAAGTTACCTATACTCTCAAGATGGTGACTTGCACAATGTCGGATTAAAATTAATCGTAAAAAATGTCAATAATCTTGATGCAGCAGTTTATTTTGGGTTGTATTTTACTTTATATTTTTTTTTATAATTAAAACCTATTTATATATGTTTTGTCTTAAGTTGTACAATTAACAGCAGAATCAATCCAGCATATAATTCTCAATACCTGTAATTTTGTCAACTTGGAAACGTAATATTTCTGGATACGACTCTAGCGTTTGTTTACTCTTTTACTTGTGGAATGTTATTCCGGATGTTTCTTGTTTATCTATAGCTTTTTAGCTGCAGTAGCATGGTACCTAAGGCACAATAACCCATATTTATTTGAAAGAAATAATTGATATTGAATCTCAATGAAGTCACTAAAACCAAATCACAACCAAATAGCACACAAAACACGCAATATGAATGCCTAATTACTTGTCAAAATGTTAAACGGGCCTCTCAATTCTCAATATGGTGGAAACAAAATGACAAAATGCCACTTTCGAGACGTAACAGTCTCTCCCTGTCTACCTATGATACTGTAACGTTTAATCCTGTGCTAAACGTTGTTGGGTGAGTTCACTTGCGTAAGACTCAAAGTTCGCAGATAGCTTCCAATGGTTTATTTTCAAACACTCAGTACACGAGCTTCTATTATGGTACAACTGTCACCACTTGTCGCCTTGACAATGGTCGTGTCCACAGCAGTGTCTGATTACCAATCGATTAGTAATCAGTAATCAAAAAGTTGACGTCTTCAATGTGACAGCTATCAGAAAACCATAGTAACATAAGCTATATTTTGTTTCAGATATTTCTCAATTCTATTATGGACCTCTATCGTTCCGTTTACCACATAATCTTTTTCATTATAAACATATTGAATAGAAAATACGTTTTCTTCTTCCATTTCCAATTCCTCTAATATGTGTAAGTGTCAGTTTGACAAATGATGCATCAGTAATCAGTCGTGTCCACAAGATACCGATTTTCGATTACTGATTACTAATCGATTAGTAATCAGGCACTGCTGTGGACACGACCAATCTATACTGTCACTGTCTTCACCGACAGAACTACTATTAACCTCTGATTCCACAGACTGACTGTTATCAACTGACTTTATAAGACTCACTGCCTTCATAAGACTGACTGACTCTGTCCCGTGATCGACACGGCCTTATATACTTGAATCATGACATGACATTCATCGAGAATGTTCTATGAATATCTAGACGCACATAATTAATGTTCTAGATCCTTGTCACACTGACAATAGTATGACAAATTGTACCTCACATATAATTTCTGGAAGGATCGAGAATAAATCTACTATAATTCTAGAACTACATATTGAAATATACATGCAATAACTATTGTAAGCAAGGAATCAGAACAAATACAAACTAAAAGAAATAATAACAGTAAGTACATGATAAACTACCCACGTAACAATACGTTCCTTATATGTACTTATTCAGATATCTCAAAACATCGCGGAAATACAAATATTGCCTCCACCACATAGTGGAGACACATAATCCAGACTTTACCACTGCTGTAACTTGGAAGCCTATGATAGCCGGATATGGTCTCTTCTCTAAAATTTTTGATTTTAGAAAAAAAAGCCCCCTCAACCCCCTTTAGGAGAAAATTTTGAGAGGAAGGACATGTTGCATGTCGATTTTTTTAACGGGACTAGATCTCAAAAGTCATCTATCAAATAAAAAAAAGTATCGTCGAAACCGGAGCTCGTTTATTATTTATAAGTTGCGAATATCTATAAAAAATCTGGTGTGTCCACACGCACGACTCGCTGGCAAATTCCAGTGAATAGTAATAGCGGTAGTAAAGTAAAAATCCTCTGGTCAAATTGTGCTACCACACATTTTTTTCAGCATGTCAAGACAAACAACAATGGTCATGTAACATTTTTTCGCAAGATGAAACTTTTAGCCAGAATCTGAAGAAACATGTGGAAAATATGGAATTTTATTCAAGCATAACTTTTTTGTGCTTTTTCTCAGAGATGGCGCTGTATGTGGGTGGTAAAGGGCCCTCAGAAGAATACTTTAGGCAAGTTTATTCAAAATCCTTAGAGCCACATTTTCGCGTTACAGTCTTGAGCAAATCACGTTTTTTGGCTATAGTTAAGCACCCGCAGTTTATCCAGGATTCTAATTTGGTGCCACCGGAGAGTGCTACTGCTACCAAACAAAATACAAAAGAAAACACCGATCCGTTCCCGATCGGATGCTATGTCACAGACAGACAGACCAATGGCAGAAAATATGTTTATTTGACTTAGAATACTCTGAAACATCAACATTTGTAAAAATCTCTATACCGAACATTTCACACGATTACAAGACTTTCCTTATACAGCTACTATAGTAGCGTAGGAAAGTAAAAACATTTAGATAAACAGTGGAATTTTTTATCTTTTCCATTTGATTCGTCGGTCATTGTGAAATGTGAAACCACAGCATTTATGCTTTCGGGAAACGCAGTGTAATATTTTTGGAATTTAAGAGGTATAGGTATATATTATTGGTATTAGGTATTTTCAAAGACTATCTATCCAAGAAGCTTTTCTAATAGGAACTATGAATTATTATACCCCTCGTAATAATTTGATATCATGGTTTCTTATGTTTACAGTAATGCTATTTAGGATCCATTTGAAGATCTCGGTAAACATTCGTGTTCTTATATCATTTTAGAACAAGTTTTTATGTTGCAACCTCCCAAGTTAAATCAATGCATTAAAACTAGTTGGAGAGAAAGTGACGATTGAAGTAGCAGACTGGAACGCATAATATTTGTTTCAGGAAATTTTCTCATTACCTTCCTACTCCATAATCAATCAGTTTATAAATTGATGAATGACGCCATTAACAGACGCGTAAAATATAATCGATTTTGAACATGAAAGTGCTAAAATAATTTTAATAGTTGGTCTTAGTTTCAGTAAAATAGAAAAAATATTTGTTCTAGACAAAAGAGAATGCACTATCCGAATACACAAGAAAATAAATTTTACTGATAATAAGACAAAATAAATTTAATTTTAGAAGTAAATACTTAAATCAATAATCAAACCGTACGAACCTGACGATATATTGAGAAAAAATCTACAAATGCCAAAAGTACTTGATATTGATCAAGTTTAAAAAACATTTCAAGATATTGTTTTGTTTACCTGTCAGCATGCCGTAATAAATCTATGTTTATACTACACGCCCCGAATGTCAAGATTTTTATTCAATAATACTAAAGTCGAACCAGCCAAAACTGGTTTAATTGTTGAATATTTTGAATTTTAATTATTGAAATGGAATGTCTCTTTTATTTTGGACTTGAATCAAACCAGACCGGCGGACTTATCATGTAGGTATGTAATGTAACTGAAGGTATACAGGGTGTTTCATAAAGAATGGTCATACTCTTAATGGCATATTGTGTGGTCAATTTTAAGTAGATTTGACAACATTTATCTATATACTAAAACGCACCCTTAAAAAGTTGCATTACATCGGTAAGATTTTTGGCTGTAAAATCCCAACAGTACAAAATAATAGCTTGAAATTTTGGTGTCTACCATTTCTTCATACTTGCCAATGTTTCGACAACGATTTTTAAATAAATTATTTTTTAGAAGTCATAGGGATCTATTTCTTGATTCCACTGGGGGGTGAAATTGAAGGAAGATTTTCCGTTGTCCGGTTTTCAACAGATGTTGACGTTTTATAGGTCCCTGAGTCAAAAAATATATTTCAGTCAGTCTGTCTGGGCCAAGATGTTTTCGAAATAAATATTTCTGACAAAAAAATGGACCGATCATATTAGTTGGTGCATTGAAAAGTACAAAATAATATTAATTCTATTGGTGCTGTTACTTTTGAAGTTCTGCAGTTGCAGTTAGATTGATAACTCTTGGCACCAACATCACAAGTACCAGCACCAATAGAATTAATATTATTTTGTATTCTTCAGTGCATCAACCATCAACTAATATTTATTTCACACGTTTGAGTGTAACATTAGTCACGAAAATCGTTGAACTTTCACTGATACCAATGAAGATAGTAGGTACTTATCCTATTATCGACGTATATTCTTTGTTTGTAGTTGTTATTATTGAGATCTCAAAACATCGCTGCGAAATACGCATAAATATTTTAGATGTTACCATTATAACAACGGTTTGTAACACTGTAACTCTAAGGAAAAAATGTTCACTATAAGTGTTGCTACAAATAACTAGGTCTTTCATGTAGTACCCATAGATTTTCAATTTTCGAAAGAAATCGCCCTCTCCAGTATTTTAAATGTTACCATTTCACCACCATATGTCTCTAGCTCGAAAACCGTAACTGTTTTAAAAAAATGTTCAATTTAAACGTTTTCGGATATTGTCCTATCTTTAATTCTGACTGATTTTCGATTGAGATTTCGGATTTGCGTTTTTATGAATATGGGACCATTTCTCAAGCCTCTTCATCGAAAAGAATCTAAACTCGGAGTACGTTTACTATATACAACGCGCGAACAAAAAAAATAGACAGTCGAACTGTATACCTCCTCCGTTCAGGGTTCGTCGGTCAAATAGATGAATCGATTATGACCTGATCAGACTCGTGTCAGTGGATACACCAAATTTTTCTACTTTGTATCAAAAAATTGAGTTTATCCCCCATTGATTACATTTTCAATACAGTTGCTATTCTATATAGTTATTTCTCACCTTTCTCAGAAAAAAACCACATATTTGTTTAGAATGAATAATTCAGTAATTAATATTTTTCCACATTTTTCAGTATTAAAAAGATATACCAAAATCGTTTATTGTAGGCCTGCTTTTTTGCGATTTCCCTTCGAATACTGCTGATATACTATAAAATTGATTTTCTTGTTTTTCCAAAACAGAAATGAAGCTCTTGATCTTTTAAGTTTTGTCAAAATTACATTTTCTTTTAATAATTGTATAGTCACTAAAATTTTATAACTGATAACGAAATATTTTAAACATGCCTAATTTGAAATTCCGAAAAATTAAATTGTTATCTTCAATGAAAATTCTCATGAAATTTTCCTTATATAGGGTGTTTCATATATGCCCAGGACTTGAGCATGTGATAGCTCGTCCAAAAATATGCACAGATTTTCTAAGCATTTTCCACTCATAATGAGCTAAGTTTTGAGTCAGATTTTTTTTGTTGTCATAATTGGTGAAGATTTTGAAAGAGTAGTGGGTGTTTATCTCACCAATTTCTACGCCAATGGAAAAATTACGTTTTTGGGACCCCCATTTGAACCGCCAATGTTTTCTACACAAAAAAGGTACAGTTGGTCGTGAGCTCTAAAGACAACAATTTTCGAGAAAAATCAAGTTATATGATGAAATAGCACGGTAAACTTTTTGAAATACAATTTTTTTCCGTTACGGGAAATAATTTTGACATTTTATCTCTGTTGACAGGTATCACTTTCTACCCCACGGGTAAAAAGTGAGTACTTTTTTCCCGGGTAGATATATCTACACACAAATATCAATCAAAACACAGAATTAAACTGACAGATATTTGATTACTTTAAAGGTTTTCTTGGCAACGCATGTCTAATTGTCGCCTACCACTTGAAAACTTAAAATTTTATTTCGATAATCTTGACTTTAATATTTTTTCAATACTAAATCATCGTTTTTCCCGTCTCATAAAAAAATAGTGTATTATACATGAGAAAAATATTAGATTTTAGATCTCGACCTCGAACTAGAATCTAGTACTTTTTTCCCTTGTATCATAAATAACTATTTATTCACTAATTAAACAAAAATTAGGTAAACGTTAGAAAAAGTAAGAAAAGCTAGGATTGGCCCGTGTTTTTTTTCAACATAAAAGTTGATTTTTCTCGAAAACGGTCAACTTTAAGAGCTCACGACCAACAGTACCTTTTTTGGATAGAAAACATTGACGGTTCAAATGGGCGCCTCAAAACGTTGCCACGTGGCAACGCTCAAAACCGCACTTTTTCCATTGGCGTAGAAATTGGGGAGAAAAAACAACCACTACTCTTTCAAAATCTTCATCAATTATAACTCATCAAAAATTGTTTGCTGAGTCAAAACTTAGCTTATTATGAGTGGAAAACGCTTAAAAAGGCAGTTTTCTGTACTATAAACGGTTCCGGAGATATTCACAAAAAATGATTATTTTTTTCAATTTCAACACCCTGTATTTCGAAAATGGTGCATTTTACAGGGTAAATTATTAAAAAAAAAACCATATTTTTGGACGAGCTATCACATCCTCAAGTCCCGCGCATATATTACGAAATACCCTGTATAAACATACTAGGTACTAAGAAAAAGCAATCACTCATTTTATCTCATTTTGCAATTTTTATTTAAACTCCTCTCAACACAGCTAATCCAGATTGAACAAAGACGAAAAAAATTAAAATGGAAGAACGACCTATCCCTCTTCTTTTTCAAAGAAGAGAATCAAAAATCTGTCTTGAAACAGTTTTAACTGTATTTAAATAATTACTCTCTATACAAAACAGTCTAAAATACAGAGTATGTAGCTTAAAAATATCAAACAAATACACTTTGAAAGGACAGAATGTTTTTCCATTGCCTTACTAAAGCGGAAAAATACTGCATTATCAATGTTTACGAATTTCGGTGGAGGTTTTTCTTTTTAAATTAATATATTATTCTAATAATTTACTGGGCTGCTAGTTTCTTTTTCAATGATTCTGGCATTTCTGGTGGTGGAGGACGTGGCATACGCATAGCAACCTGAAAAAATAACACAAATTAATACAGTATCTAGAGATATTTTTTACATAATAATTGGCAATGCTATTTTCAAATAAACAGAGAAACAGCTAAGAATAAATAAAATCCACATTCGTCTCACAAAAGGAGTAAAATATTGATTGAATTGAAAATGGGAGCGTTTTGCGTAAATTAAACAAAATCAGGCGTATTCATAATTCAATCTTAGTTCGGTACTATGTAGCTAGTATCGTATTAAAATAAAAACAAAACACTATCCTACCATAACACTGACATACGAGTCTTAAGGTTAGACCTCCGCACTTAATTTAGTAGCGTACTCAGTTTAAATTATGAATACGCCTGAATGTATTTCTAATCAGACAATGTTAAGAGCAATAATTAACTTCAAGATATTCATCGGTACCAGTTATAGGTTGCTTGAAGACTCTTATTTTCGAAATTACCAATAACAATAAATATTATTTTCAGTGCATCTCTTTCATTTTCCCATACATGCAAGTTGCACAAATCTGCCGGAGAGGCAGATCAGGATACGTCCTTATAAAATTCGTAGCTTCTTGAATATTCAATGTTTTTTTAATAAATGAAGATATTTAATATAATATTTTTTTGTTCTATATAAGAACCAAGTACATAACGCGTAAAACTAACAAAAAATCAAAATATATTGGCACAACGACAGACCTCTATCAACATAATAAATGATTACAAAACTCTCCTATCCAGAGTTCTGACTCGGAAAACGTTGACGTATTCGAAAAATATTCATTTCAAAGGCTGCCAAAAATGATCTTTCTCCATAAACACCATGATCTACTATTTTCTTGAAAATCTCCCTAACTAAAATAATTTTCAGAGATACTGAAAATAATGTTGGACCTTGACATGGCAGAGATCTTATCTTTTCTCAATTCATTAATATACTGAGAATACGAGTATAATTTACATATAATCGCTTATTACCAAAGAGAAATCTTACCTTGAATGCATCATAGATGAACCATTGCAACGCCGTCAATGTACCAATCATAACAATCCTTGGTGTTAGACCCTTCCACAAACCGGCCATACCCAATTTCTTGGCTGCCTCCAATGCAGTCGATCCCTTTTCTTGATTCAATTTACTGACAACTGTATCAGCTGGATGAGATACAATGGCACAAAATACACCAGCAATGTAACCAGCAGCAAATGTAACGACCAACTGTTCACCCTTGGTGCAATCGACACGCGGTTTTGGTACGACATGTTTGTACAACAATTCGACGGTACGTTCAAAGCATGCAAACTTCATCATGGTGTATGGAATTTGACGCATCCACAATGGGACAAGAGATTTGTAGAAACCATTGAGACCTAGAGATAGAAATCAGAATTTAAATTCAGTCAGATAGGTATGCGATTAGTATTTAGTCATTGCAGGACTTACCTTCTTCTCTGTATATCCTTGGCCATGCTTCACGCAATGTATTTGCGAATCCTGGAGTAGTTTGGATCTTTACTTTAGCAGCCTCCATAGGAGATAGAGCAATATCAGCAAAGAATTCAGCTGAAGCTGAAGCAGAAAGGTACAACCAGGTACGGTAGAGATATGCATTCTCTTCACCAATTAGATCAGTGTACATCACCTGAAGCAAAAAATAATTACCTAACATTTATTTCATACAGAATTTATATAACATTGTTTTACCTTAAACACTTCGTAAAGTCCAAACTTGCAGAGACCTTGAGCAGAATAACCAAAGAATGTGGGTGCCCATCCTTTGGCCAGACCTCTGGCTCCGTCTTCCTTGAGGGTGACTCTGAAACCATTGAATACGCTCTTGTATTTAGCAGGATCGACTTGAATACGGCACTTGACAAGATCCAATGGTACGACAGCGGTGTGAGTGATACCGCAAGAAAGAATACCTGCAACCATTTTATATGAAATAAGTAAAGTAAGTTTGTACATATCCAGAATTATCATGTCACTTACCTCCAAGACCGCAAAGAGCGAAATAATGCAGGGAACCGAATTCACAGCTATCTCCTTCAGCAACTGCAGCAGCGGCAATCTGTCTGCCAGCAACGAGAGACTGGACCAGACCTTTCTGTGGTGTTTCAATTTGGGATTTTGTAGCTACAGTGTTATTTTCTGTTGCCTGGCAGAAAGCCTTTGAGAAGAATGGAGCGAACATCTTGATTTATGTCGTGAATCCGGTTCTGTAATAGGAAAATATCAGTTATGTAAGCTATTGGAAAAATAAGTGTGCAGAAAATCGATTGTTACATTTTAACTTGAACATGAACTTTCACTATAACCTCCAACAGATTGACATGTGATATTGACGTTTTCTGACGATCTATTTGATAACATTTTTCACAGATAAGAATTGATTTTTTTGCTAAAGATGATTATTTGATTAAAAGTTTGAATAAGGTTTTGTGTAATATGTATTTGACCTTGATAAATTCATTTTAGAAATTACACATCCTCAAAAAACTGGATCTATTCAAATGTTATATTATTCTAAATAATTACTATTATTGTCAGTATTATCATAAATCATTAGCGTCTACAATTTTCTAGTAAAATGAAGATAGTTTAAACATATTTATGAAGAGAATAGTTGTTACATAAGGTACCAACTCACGATACGAGAACATTTTGATGAAAATTCAATGCACAACTGATTAATAACATCATTACAAATGCAATTATGGGCTGTGAATTGATTAATTACAAAAACAATCGGAGAAAAATTGATTCGATAAACTTACCGTCGTAAAAATGGCCGATTGCCGCTTACCAACCAAAGACTGCAAGTGGCAAAAAGCAAAAATGGCCTGTGATTTTGTGATGTGTGGTTGGACTGCGCATGAATGTTGTTGCGCATTTGGACACCACGTGAAGAGGCAAAGTAATAAAAAACGTCATGATTCTGTGAATTAGATAACCGATAGATTGATGACGTTGAAACTATTGTCAGGATTCAGCATACTTTTCAAGGGCAGAAGATATTTTTAAATGTATCAGAACTGCCCTTTAAATATAAACGGCCTCAAGCTTGAACTAGTTTTCGAACAACGATTTGACAATTCTATCAAACATTATGGCGAATGCAAATATAAAAGATTGCGTTTTTAAATTTAAATTATTGAAGGCAGATAAAACGTCATATTCTGTGAATTCTGGTGAATTAGATAAGTGATAGATTGATGACGTTGAAACTGTTGACGGAATACTTTTCAAGGGCAGAATATATTTTTGAAATTTATCCATAGATGTTTTTAGTGGTCGTGTCCACAGCATTATCTGATTACCAATACCAATCGATTAGAAATCAAAAATCAGTACCCTGTGGACACGACTGATTACATTATTACTGATTTCGAGATATAATACTAAACGCAACTATCGTTGTGTTTAGCGAAACCAATCAAAATCTGCCGAACTTTCAAACACACCAATCAGGTATCAGAACTATGATATTCGGTCAACAAAACGCGTCGTGTGTCGTGTATCTGTATCTGACACAGGGTTGCCAGAGCTATTACTATAGTAATAGATCTATTACCTTTTGAGACGATCTATTACTTCATTACTCGTCACCAAAAATCTATTACCTTTTCAAAGTCCCAAAGGATTATTGTACTTTTTTACTCTTTGCAGCGTTTTGACCAATAATAATTGTCCCAGTGTCATCTATTATAATTAAATTACACTACACTGTTTCAAAATCCTTAGTGGTAGTTAATACTAGAAGTTTCAAAGTAAAAAAGGTATCGGTAAGTATCGGTATATTCAATATTTCACTTGAAATTACAAATTGCATGGTTTTTTGCGTTGTAAGTATTTTTGATCATTTTATTCTTTTTTCTGTTGATTGTATTAGGTGATGTGATTTTTATTTAGATACTATTATTATGTTTATTATTGTGTAATATTTTTGACTGGATCTGTTATTGTTGCTACTCATTAATATACATGTATATATTTATATTATATTTTTTATATTAGTTTCTGTTTTTTTTTTCATATTAGTATTCCATTTTTCATGTAAATAAAATGATTTTCCAGAAGCTATTTTATTTATCTTCCTCTAGCGGCTGGTGATAATAACAAAAAAATGAATCTATTACTTTTTTAAGAAATCTATTACTTTTTCCACCGCTTGTCTATTACTTATTCTGGGCAAGCACTGGCAACCCTGATCTGACACATGACACACCGTTTGTAGTTTAGTAGATCACACCCTCTTGTTGATTTCGAAATAGAAAACACGACAAGAACAGTGTCTGATAGTGTTGAGGGAAACCAATCGAAACTATCCAAACTTTCAAATGTACCACTCATGTTTCAGAAATTGACATTCGGTCAACACAACGTTTAATTTTTCATATTTCCATATCGAAATCATCATCAGTAGATCTCATGGTTTATAAACAGTGACATCATGAGTAGATCTAACGTTGTAGACAGTAGGCACATCATTACCTAACTGTCATTTCATCTGCAAGTCAGCTGTCTGTCTATGAATCACTTGTCTTTTTTATGTTATGTGTTTTGTTCGATCTGTCATGAAAGCGATTTAAAGATAAGCGATACAAGATAAAATACTCAATGAAGAAAAATGGGCTAAATACTCATATTTGAACTGAATAATTAGTTCGTAAACTAATTTATAAGTCATTCTGACAAAAATTGTGATAGAAAGAAGTGTAGTGGATCTATTTCACGATGGATACAACACCAGCAAATTACTTTGAACCCCCAGAGGCTTCTTTATCCAATTCCACCATCAATCATCTGAACCTGGAAGACTTAAAAATGGATTCAAATTTTGCCACATTGTTGTTCAGTTTGCTATTTACTGGTTCATGGGTTATATATATTACATACTATAATTCAAGACTAGTGGCTTACATCATAACAAAGATTGTCAATAAACTGTTTATTGGTGAAGGCTTTTTCAAAATAGGTATGTTCTAGAATCAATGCATATTTCAAACCTGAATAAATCCATTTTAAGGCTCACTCTCAATGAACGCTCTCTCCGGGAAGATAATGTTTCGAGATATTGTCTACATTACGCACGATTACACGATAAGGGTACAGGACGGTTATCTGATATTTCGATGGTGGCGTTCTTATGTCCCAAAGGACGTTAGTGAAGGTTGGTTTAACCATTAATAATCCATATGTTTTCAAATGTTACATACTTTTTTTTTCCAGATCTTTCCCATTCGGACACAAGATTATCGGTTGTGCTTAACGTTTTCGAATTACATGTCTATAATCGTTCCGAACTGTATGCACGACTAGAGAAAGTATTTGGACTAAACTTGAACATCTTTCCAGTTAATGATAACAAAGTGGATGCTGAGGTTGAACCCGAATTGTAAGTACCTAAAAGTTATTCCCATAGAAATTAAAAACATTGCTCTTTTACACTTTATAATTTTCTAATTATTAGAATTGATACAAAGATTTTTATAATATTGGCGGTCGGGAGAATACATTGCTGGGATCGATGGAGGTCACTAAACTTCTTGAAAAAATGAGTTAAAATACAGGACATTCCATTAAAAAAATGCACCCGATTTTCCTCGGTACCCTGTATATTCAGCAATAATTTCTCACTATAAACTGTATTGTCTAGTCTACTTTCCATTTGGAATTATCTTCCTGTAGTCCAGTCATAACAGTTGTGCTGTTACGTCATAGTATGACATCTTTATCTTTGTTAATGAACTATATAAAGATGTCATGCTATGACGTAACAGCACCATTGTTCAGACTGGACTATACATGTATAAAATCTGAGCAATTGGACTATGACGCACTATTGCCCCACCCTGTATACAAGTTTTTTAAATTCCATTTTATATAATAGCAACGACATTGAATCCCAAGAAGTATCCAAAAAGAAGAAGAAAAAACCGAAACCAGAAGCTGCTATGGCTAAAACCTGGCGTGATTTGATTCCTGTTATCAAGTGTGATGTTTCTTCTGTAAGTTCACGAATAATTTTTTGTTGGCATTGAGATATAAATTTACTTTATTATCTCCAAACTTTTCAGAGTCGCATTGTGTTTGGCAATCGATTAGTGCCGACAACGTTGAGCATTAAATTTGAAGAATCTCATTTCGTTTATTCTACTAAACCTGCTGTTTGCAGTCTGGACAGATTTATGCACTTTGTCAAATGTAAAGCGGAAAATGTTAAAGTGATGCTTGCACCTAGTCTCAAATATACAGGTAAGATCTATAAATTCTGTCTACTGTTCTATTTTCCACTGAGTTGATTTTGGATTAATAAATTTCTTCAGGAATGCTTGACGATCCCCCCAGATACATGGGTGAAGGTTTTGTATTAATGTCATCTAATGACTTGGAATTGTATTTTTATATGGATGAACCTGGTAAGTGAATCAGTAATGTCAATGAACATCCATAATTATTATCGTTACAATATGGTTTATAGGATTGGTACCTGAAGAACCAGTACTCATTACATTAGCCAATGGAGATGTTGTTGAGTCGAGTCCTCCGCAATGGGGGGTAGATATAAAATGTGGCAAAGGTAATTTATCTTTTTACTTTAGTTTACTGTTGTTTACGTTTCTTCATTTTAGGCACCGACTTCAGTTATGGCCCGTGGGCGGATCGACAGAGGGAACATCTCTTCAAATTCTTCTACCCACCCGATTATCTGACTATGGAGGTTACTAAACCACCGAAACCGGGCGATAAACGACAAATGGAATCATTCGACATTCGACTATCTATGCAAAATGAGGCCACCATTGATATCCTCTTCACCAAAGACAAAGAAACAAATGCAGTACATATCAACGTTGGTGCTGGTAGTTATATGGAAGTTACAATTCCATGGGTAACAACGGTGGAGGGTTATACAACAAAAATTAATGGCCAGCTGTTGCATTTGGAAGCGACTACAAGTTTACAATTTCGAGATTTTGTTGAAAGTGAAACGTTGGAATTTTGTGTTCTGTGTCACTATCCGCCAGTGTGGAATGATCACCAATTATGGGAGGTTAATTTGACAGGTTGCAAGGCGACTGTTAATCTTATATTTGCTCACAAATGGTTTTTTACAGGTAAGGCAGGCTTTTCAAATTTGGATAAAAAAATATATTTTTCAAATTCACGAATTTTATGTTGAAGACGGCAGTAAACGTTCCCGAAATCTTGGTCTTTATCATTTAAACTAACTTGCTTATATTTTGATTCCCGATAGGTTTACAAAAAAAAAAGATAAAATCATTCAAGGTATCAGCAAAAATATAGCGGTTGTACCATCACTGCAAAATAATTCAAATATCAAGTTTTTCAATTGACACATCCTATAGAAAACAGTATCACAAGGGTCTATCCTGGGACCAGTTCTTTTCTCATTAATATAAATTCGTTGGTAAATTTGAAATTGAATGAAAAAATAAACTTGTTTGCCGATGATACTACTGTATTATTTGAAGTTTTGTTTGTAACCCTATCAGGATTCGAAATATAAGAAAGTTACTTTACTTATTGTACATGCTGTATTAAAACTTTCATTGAATTACAAGTCTGTGATGAAAGTATATTATGTAATTTTCTTTTCAGATTTAATAAATGAATGGTCCTCCAAACAACTACCGGATCTTATACATTTTGTTCCATACACGTGGCGATTTGGATTGACTTTGAAACATTGTGAACTAATAACACTCGTCAATCAGTACAATTGGATAGATTGTAGCAGTGTCGGTCAACGTAATAGATTGGAAAATACACAGTTGGCACTTTGCGCACATTTTTTGCATCTTTCATTCGATTTACCATTTGATGAATTCCTTCCGGAAACAGTTCCGGTGAATTTGGCAATACAGGTTAGAAATATTGATACATCAAAATACATATGATGTGATGCAATATCGTGTTTTTTTAGGGTGAAAGTGTTGATTTAAGTTTATTCATACCAGAGTTCCATTCCAGTCGAAATATCGTATTAGCCTTAGAGAAACATGCTAAAGTTTTATCAAAAGACGGTTCAACTACAAAGAAAACAGAAATTATACCAAAATGGAGGAATGTATGCCATAAAAGGTGAGTGTATTTGCAAAAGTTTATGAGCAATTGCTGGTTTTAATTTAATTCAATGAGTAATTGTTTTTATTTCAGAAAATAATAAAAAAATAATAAGTGGCATAGATTCAAGGTATATTTTGTATTAAAACCTGTATTAGTACCTTTTTTGCTTATAAAACATTGGCGGTTCTAAAAAATAAACAAAACCGTATTTTGACCAGTGACGTAGAAATTAGAGGGCTTTAAATACTAAATATACCCTACATCTACGCCACTGACTGTACAAAAAAAATGTCTGCTACTTAAAATATGGGTATTTATGAGATTAAAATGTGTGTAAGAGATGAGCGCTGTACCTCTCCAAAGATATTCTCAAAAAATGATTTTTGTTTCCTAACTTTGATCCCCTGTATCTTGAAAACGGCGCGTTTGCAGACCCATGTTTATAGAAACTGATTTTCATATTTTTAGACAAACTATCTTCCCCTAAAGTCCTGCGCACTTTTTATGAATCACCCTGTATAATTAGCAGTGAAAATAATTCAAATTTCTGTTTTTGTAGTGCCGGTTGGGTGGATTTTTGGTGGGTACCAATTGGAGCAATCAACATTGTCTACACTTACCATCCGTGCCCTCCATTGGGTCCTACACCGCAAGCTGACATTTCAACACCTGTCAAAGAGGAGATACTGCTATCGCCCATCCGTTTCCCACATCAACGCAAAAACAGAAAACGTTCACCAGACGGTGGTAATCACAAATTTGATCCAACCACACTGTCAGCCGACACTGTGAGTGTCGAATTGGAAATTGGACCTTCGGTGGTGCTGCTGTATGGTACTGCGCTGAGAAATTTTATGAACTTTAAGGTGAGAGAAGCTTTGAAAAAAAAATGTTTATTTTCTTTCGGATATAATAATAATAATTTATTTATCAAGAAACCTGAATGTTTATAACAGAGAAAGTAAAAAATAAAAATAATAATAATAAAAAACATAGGTATTGGAACAAGCAGTGAAATCAGAAATGTAATTATTAAAAAAGCTATATGAAGGTCATTGATTATATTACATTAATAATAACTAACACTTTTTAAAACTAATTTTGAATCTTGTTTTGCCAATTTACAAAAAACGGTAAACCATTATATCCTTTTATGCCGTTATAAAGAATTGATTGTTTGCCAATTTCAATAAAGATTTTGTTGCTGAGCCCCAAACTGAAATTAAATATTGGAGCTTTGAATATACTAATGACATTGAATCTTTGTTGTTGTGGAATTTTAGGAGAATATTTTCGGAGAGGATCAAGCCTTCACTGATATGCAACAAGCTGCCATGGCGACGGACAATACTCATGGTTCTGAAATTAAAACAGAGGATAGTAGTGCAAGTATTCCATTGGAGCTTCGCGAAGACTTCGATCATCGCTATTATAGACCATTAGAAGTAGATGTATCTATTATAATGCATGATATTCAAGGGCATCTTCTTAAGGTAGCGTTAACATCATCACTAATTTTTGTAACATTTCAATACATTAGTATTTTTTGCATCTTGTTTAGAACTGTACTGAAAAGGATCCACCATGTCCAGTTATTCTTGTGGAAAGGCTGGGCTTTGAAATGAAGAAGAGATATGATCAGACAGAACTACAACTTTTACTAAGTCCTGCAGTATTGTTGGTTTCAGATAATTTGAATCGTCCATCAAAGGATAAACATCTCAGTCATGGGAAACTGACTTTATCATCACTTCAGGCAAGGAACCATAGAAATAACTGTAATGTAATAATTTATTATTTTAAAAAACTTTCGTCGCCTATAATTTTGAAACTACTTCGTCCATCCATAAAATATACCTTAAAAATAGGATAGAGCTTCACGCATAGTTTACTGGAAAACCCAAAAATTGAGTACGGAAATCTCTGAATGTGTTCCTAGCATATATTTATTGCTCCTATATTGCTTTCGCTTATAAGCGGTGATATCACGATCTGTTGCCTCTCTTTTCGTACTGGACACCCAGCACGGGCATGGCCTAACGAATGTACCACTGGAGTGGTGCTAAAATTCGGCAAGGCCCTCTTCTTGTAAACTGTTAACAAAAGATTTGTCGATTGGCCAAGCTAAAAGTCGTACACGGGTGATAAAGTTCTCGCTGCGGCGGAGTCTCTTGCAATGACGCTGTTTGGTCAATTTTCGAGAGTTGTAACCGAAGTACTTTACAAAGATAAGGATAAGAATGTGTGTTCCATCTCATTTAATATACTTTTCATTAGTATATTCAAAGCTTCAATATTTAATTTCAGTTTGGGGTTCAGCAACAAAATCATTACTGAAACCTTTGAAAATACTTTAGAATAAAATTATAAAGTGCATATTCAAATTGAATTACAGAGAACCCACAGTTAATTTATATAAACCCAGGAAATTATTTGACATTTATTCATTATACAAAATTAAAATTTGTATATTCATTCATCTGGTCATAAATAATTTAAAACATTCAAATTTAGTTTTTCGGTTTAATTGTGATCAACACAATTATTTAACTAGGTGTTCCAATAATCTTGTATTAATAAAAATTAAAACAACAATTGGCAAACAATCAATTCTTTATAACGGCATAAAATTATATAATGAGTTACCGGATTTTCTTAAAAAAATCGGCAAAACAAGATTCAGAAAATAGTTTGAAAAAATATTTATTATGATAAATAAGTTTCAACTTTTTTTTAATTACATTTCTGATTTCATTGTTTATTCTAATACTTGTGTTTTTTTATTATTATATATATATTTTTTTTTACTTTTCCTGTTATAAACATTTATGTTTCTTGGGAAATAAACCGTTATTATTATTTAGGTCGTGGCTTAGATCCAATTAGTAATATAGAAGTATTAAATATATGGTTCGTAATCATGTAAATTTTAATAAATTTGTTCATTAAAAATATATTTATTGGTTTATTTGTTTAATTTAATTCACATAGATAAGAGGTCATGCAATGTTCTCGGATGTGGGCCAAACACTCGATCAAGATACCATCGAATACGCATGGTTGGTCGAGATACAGCTCGGCAAATTTAGCGGCAAACTTACCACACCACAACTTTACTCAATTCTTGCTTGCCTGGAAACATTAATTCTTCTTGTGGCTGATGATGAGAACGAACTCAGCTCACCCAAAGATGCTGTCATCCTTAGTCAGCCGGTGGTGAAGAAAAAGAGCACCCATTACAGCCAGAATGTGCATGTGCAGCAGGTGCAGCAAGCCATACAGCAATTGCTGCAACCGAAAAATACTTCAAATGCTGCCTCTAAAACGGCTCAGACTAATGCAAACATCACCAATATTCCCAAACTTCATCCGAAAGTGGAAAAGAAGAAGGACGAAGACAAGAAAGGTTCCATCAGAAGTAGCACCGCTGCTCCAGCCATTGCGGCAGAAGAAGTTGAAGTGTTGAATGAACATAAATTGAAGTACAGATTGTGCAGAGTCGCTATTGATGCTGTGGATTTTTGGCTTGTGGAGAGTGGAGCTGCCTTGCAGTTGTGGGTAAGTCATTAAAGTGTGAGATTATTTTTAGTGTCTTGATTTTGTTTTGTTGTCATAGATTTCCCCCATCAGATTGGCCAGTTGTAATCTACATGGGAAGCAAGTGAATTCCGGTTTGAGTTGCATCATCTATAGTATGTCGCTGAGACAGCTCGTTTGGCATCCGCATAAATACAATCATGCAAAGTAAGTGAATGATTTTTTTAGAAAAGTTTGTTTTGACAAACTTCTGGACTTTCTTAGTGATAGTCTTTGAGTGATTTTGCTATGATTTTTAAAAGAACTATGACTATGTTTTGATAATACTTATATTAGAACTTTAGTGATAAAAGTTTTACACTTTGGAAAATCTCTACTGCATCATTTTTCACCGGAAAAATCCGAGTGAAAATATCAGTATTTTTTTTTTTTTAATTTTATTTTATATATTACTAGCTTTTGATAAGGTTTAGAGGAAAGAACTGATAACGACTTTGTATTATACTTTGTAAATATACAGGGTATCTCAAAAAAGCGCAGCGTTTCAGTAATTTATGTTAAAAAATAGCAGCAATGTTTCGGATTCTATTGAACTATTTTTTCAATAATACAATGAATATAATTTACACTTTTTTTCAGACAAAATGTCGGTGATGGTGCCGATTTATGGCTAGAAGTGGGTGCAGTCAATTTTGGTCCGATAATCGTTGAATCTGCCAAATCGGTAGATGCCAAAGATCCAAATCTATACAGTACTCAGCAGAAATTTCTAAAGATGCACGATGACCGATTGAAAAAACTATGGTTCCTTTGGCCGGAGCTGAATAAAACTACTGGAAAATGTGGTTGTACCGGTGGTTGTATGTTCTTCGGCAGCAACAAGAATGGCACCAGATTCTTCAAGCCCAGCAAAAAGGATTTGGAAGAAGGTGTTAATGTTGCCGCATTCCGGTAAGAAAGTAATATTCATATATGCATGTGGGGTATTAAGTTGGATAGTAGTTGTTATGCATTATCCATGTATTAATACGTGATTGTATACGATTTTTAAGGCATAAAACGTGCACGGAGGAGTAAGAGATTTGGTATAGGGAAAGTTTATATGGTGAAGTAGTGCACACAGTTAAAATTTTGATGTATTATGCGTTATTTTAAATTAAGCTCAAAAAATAAGGTTTACGTGGTAGATGTGTATTGTGTGTTGCATAACGAACCCAATTGTAATGTGAACTCAACGAGTCAGGGCTGTCAGATTGTTTTATTCCTGAATGACAACACTGGTCAAAAGGAAATTTAAATATTGTGAATAGTGTATACAAAGTGATCTAATTATTTTGAGGGATACATTTAAATGTCATTTCAAGAAATTTTAAAACTTACGATAGTGGATTAATGCGTTTACAATGTAGGTTTTGCAATGCAAAACATTTCTAATCTGAAGTCACTTTTGTGAAAGGACTGCATTTTCTTCATTTAATTTTAAAGTAATATTACCGGCGTTAAGTCTAAACATCAATGCATTGTATTATAAAATAAATAGCTAGCTGTCGTTGTGTTTTTTTAATTGTTACTAACATTAAATTTTAAATTTTATATGGATTGTAAGGAATCAGGCAAACGACACACGTTAATGCTGTTTTGTACAAGCTTGCATTTGACATAGAACATAGCATACATAGCAACAAAATTACCAAAAAACCCTCAATAAAGTTTGAATTTAAAAAAAACTATAAATTACGGTCGAATTTCGACCACTGGACGACCAATAGTTATTATTAATACAACTGATATAAATTAATTTCAGTATAAATGAACCAGGTAAAGATATCGGATATGGACAGAGCTTGTTGCATGAAGGAATGTTAATATTCCGTACACCCCCGTACATTATCAACGAGATAACATTGCAAGATATTTACATGGGCAGAAGACCACCAAAGAAACATAGTGATAGTCCTCGTGTGGTAGCCTTGGAAAGGGATGTTTCCTTAGAAAAGGATAATTCTCTCGATATTGGGAATGCTGGCCAAAAAGCCAACAGGAGATTTTCATCTACATCAATCAAGTGAGATATATTTTTAAGTCACTCTGCTGGTCCTCTACTGTTTGTCATTCTTGTTTTTGTTTTCTAGGAGTTCCTTGTTAAAAGAGGTGCCCTACTCGAGGCTCATTGAAGCCAGTCCAGCAAACATACCCGGCAAGTTGGACAGCGATTCTAAACTGCAATGCAGTGAACGAAGTAAGCTTTCCGTTACTAGCGGTAGTGAATTGCTTCCTAAAAATAGCATTTCTGACTCAAAATTAGCCGTAGATTATTTCAATGCTTCCACAGATGCCAGGGACATCATGACACAGAGTGTAAGTAGTTAAAGTCTAAAATCAAATTGATTTTTATTTATATATACAGGGTGAATTTGAAATATATGCGAATATTTTCCCCAATTATTGATTTCTATAATTTAAAAAAAATATTTACATGACTAGTGGAGCCTGGCAACCGATGTCCCGTCTCCTATGTTTCCAATTTTTATAGCGATTAGGTAGAAATACAAAATATTTTTTGGTGCCAAAAGTTATCAATCTAACAGCAACTGCACAACTTCAAAAGTAATAGCTACAGCTGTGTAATAGCACCAATAGAATTAATATTATTTTGTATTTTTCAGTGCACCAATTAATAACGCCGTTCCTTTTTTTTTCAATATTTATGGATTGTGCGATCGGAATCTCGTACGCTGTTTTGCATCTCTCTCTTCACTATTCGAAATTATCCAAACTGTTTCTTCCGAAACGTTGAAATTAAAAGTTATGTATACAAAAAAGTTATTCATAAAAAGTTGCTCCTGCAATGCCTTCCGATTTGATTTATTTAAAATGAGAGAGTTAATATACTTTTCTTCGAATGATTTTAGATTTTCCAAAATATTCAATAATCCTAACCTAACCCAACTGTTTTTATTTATCTTAAAGTTTCCGATATTCCTACCCATTTTTCCATCACCAATTTTAGGCACACTATATAACACTTTAAACTATACCTCTTACTTGTTGAGGGTCCCTTCTATCAAATTTAACCTGTATATTTTACAGAAATGCAAATGATTCAATTTAGAATTTTTGTGTATAAAATCTTTAGGAATTAATAATCACTGTTATCTAATCACTTGTTGAATACTTTTCTGTAATTTAAAGGGTCCAAGTAGCGACTTTTCGGTATCCTCACAGCCATTTGTTGCTACATCATTCAATGTTTCTGAATCACATCATTCATTGGGTGCAAGGATAAGTTCAGAGGAAAGGTTACAAAAAGAGGTGCAACGAACTACGTCAATGTCCAGTGAAAATCATTCTGAAGCATTTTTCTCAGCCGATGAAGATATCAATATTAATTCGAGAAGTTCCAGTTTGAGAAATTCAATTTTGAGTACCGGTGAAATAGTTATGATAAAGCAGGATAGTAGCAGTGCTCCTACTCAAAGGTAAATATAAAATGAAATATTCTCGTGAGGTATTCAATATTTTGTATTTAGTTTATCCGAAAAAGCAGCATGTTTACCTCATTATAGAAGAGTTCGGTGTTTATCATATGTCAACGTTTGACTGTTTCTGTCATACCAATTCACCTGTAACGTGAATCAATCGGGATTTTTTGGATAAACTTTCAATAGATTAAAATTTTATTTTAGAAAGAAGTTCTCTAGCGAATTAAGTATAGTAACTGATAGAAATGGTATACATCCTTATAAACCGGTTAGTCCACTACCAGCACCCCCAGGGTCAGCTCCAGAAGCTTACAGATTGAGATTATCATCGCACAGGAGTGACCATGAGATTCATACACCGGAACATAGAAGTTTTGTCGGTGGCAAAATTGTAAGTTAACATTAAAATTAAAGTAGTTTAGGTAGTTTTATGTTTTCATTCCTCTTCATTGATGTTAATCTATTCTATCTCGTTCTTCTAGTACTTCTAGTGATTATTTCATCTAGTTTTATAGTGAAAAGCAGTACTGGATGTTCCATCTGTTTTATATAAAACTGGTTGTGTATTAAAAAAATTGAAAAATCTCATCTTTAATGGTAGTTACCATGTTATAGAATTCACAAAAAAAAGAATGAACATTAAACAGCGACGGTCGATCGTCAAAACTTTTGTTTTCCCAAAAACGTTACGTTTCGTTTTCATTGAGCTATTTCCCATCAGGTGGACGATACTCCGAAATGTGTTCAAGGTCTTGCGACTCCACATCGTTATCCCCCAACTGTACGATCAAAAAGCCCACGACCTAATGGCCAAAACAGCAACAATATCGACTTTAACAATCCTGCAACATCCACCACCCATCATAATAATAATAATTCCAGTCCAGACAGCAATGACAACATACTCAATGATACATTGGCTGATTCCTCAGACACTTACAGCAACAATAGCTATGCCTCAGCCATGGGCAGTCAAGAGGATTTTACACTCATCGATCTGCATATGCAAGTCAACAGATTGATTGTGGATTCACCGATGTTGATGTCGAGTTATGTTACTCATCTAACGCAAGTGAAATGTAACAATTGGGACGTTGCCAGGCAGAATGATCAGTTTTCACAGCAAATGTTCGAGAAGAATTTCGATAACAAATTAGTATATGCAGGTTGGTATTAGTAACTTCTAATGACCTAATGTTTCAAGCACATGATTGAGTTTCCACTGAATTTATTCCATCAGTTTTTTCTCTCCAAACTAGAGATGATATCGACTCCGAATTAGCTTCAATCAATGCACAGTTATATAGTAAATCACCATTAAGCTTCTATTAAATTTAATCCAGCAGTTTTTTTGCGCAAAAGTAAATTTGATTATTGTTTCTTGCTTATCTCGAAAAAGAAAAAAATGGTGATATTGACTCCAAACCAGATTCAGATACATTATCGAATGATGATGTTCTTTTTCTACAAATGATAATTTGAATACCTATTTAAAACAATCGAATGCTATTTTAAACTTTTCTCATGTTTTTGATAACCTTTTTTTCACACAGGAGGAAGATTTGTTCCCCTCATGGAAACTATGAGTGATGGCATCACGTCACTCAAAATGCTATCGCGTGCTGATGCAGGCGTAGGTGGCACCACCAACAAAACACCCACATCTCCTTACGTGTACGTTTGGGATCAAGAGGAAGTTGAAAATGAATCTGGTTCATTTCAAGAGGAAGAACTGTTGAGTTGTCAAAATGATGCCAGCTCAAGGACCATTGTAATTGTCAAGCTGAAAGGTGATGTGGATGTTATGATAAGTCCACTCCTGCTAGAAACTCTACAACGGTAAGAATATTATTTTCAATTATTCAATTTCCACACATAGTTTATTGTATTTTGTGACTAAAGGTTTGTTGACGCCCTAACTCCGACCGTGGCCAATTTGCATCCACTTACTGTCATTAATCATTTGCACACTTCATGTATTGGACAAGTGGAGGGAGCAAATATTTTGAAAACTACAGAAAATGTGGCAAAACTTTGTCAGCCACTGGGAGAAGATGAGACTGTCAAGCATCTTAATGTCTATGAAGAAACTGTGAAGACTCAGTTCCAAGCTGCTATTTTTTTACCAAAGGTATTTTTTTTGTCTCGAGAATAATATTCATTTTATTTTTTCGGATTCCATAGCTGCATTATATGAACTTTTATTTTTGTTGTTGCTATTGTAGGTCAATGTTACGTTTCTGCAAGCTTCCATTGTGGAAGAAATAATTTCTTTTTCCGCATTGGACAACATCAAAGACCTAACCTGCGTATCTTTGTTTTCATTTTGCTTTGATAATATCAACGCAAAATTGCACTGTGACAAACAGGTTAGTAATATGACACTTTCTCCATAAACCTGCAATTTGATTTTACTTTTGTCTCAATTTTTAGGCAAAGGAAGTTCTTCAAAAATTCCTACGCCCTGCTGTGGTTCGTAGTGGTAGCAAGAAAGGTGTAAACAAGGCGAGATTCCTGCTAGGCTTTCAAACCAACACCAATTCAGATATTATACAAGGTGAACCGGTGTTTGTTGAAAGCTGTCAAAATCAACAGCAACAGTTGGTATTTTCACTGAATATTGGCAAAGCTCACGCCCAACTGAGGCGATTGAGAAATGAAAGCACCATTTTAGATGATGCTATAATTACTGCTATACCAAATTATAAATCAAAAGTGCTTTTTACGCCGACAAAGATCAAACCGTTGTGTAGGGGTACAGAGTATTATTTGCAGTCACCAGTTGAAAAGGCTCAGGTGAGTAGTATTTTGCTTTTCCATGAATATTTTTGAAAAGTTATTCAACCATATTCGTGTAAATGTCCATATTGTTTTATAACAAAACGCAAAACTGTAAATATACTTGGCCTTGTCATATGAATAATAAATTTACAAGCACCTAACAGCTCCGATGCTAGAAAAAGATGAATCAACATCCTGCACTTATGAGTACAACAGTTTGACATTTTATTAAATTTCTTAGGTCTTTCAAAATGAAGAAATCGGCTCTGACGACAAGCTAGGCTTCATAATGTTCGAATGCGGTCTGGAAGGTATCATATTAAAAGCTGTGAAAAAATCACAATTCGAACACGTCGAATGCAACTTGAATGCAAACTTTGCCACTGCCTCTGAATCCAATAAATCTCACGATACTTCGGACACTTCGGAAGCAAAATCAACTCACACAACACCCAAACTATCCGAGAGTATGTCACATCTTAAACAAGAAGTGGCAGCCACTGTCATTCTCAATACACCCAAGTTGAGCCAAAAGGAAAAGAAAACCACATTACCAGAAGAATCGATGACATCTAAAACAACTGAAGATGTCAGTGGTTGTAGTATTGCCAAAGAGGTTGCACTATTGAACAAAGACAATGGTAATGTGTCATCGTGCATTATTGAATTCAAAATGGTGTGGTTCAATTTTGCCGCTCCCCCACGCGCACCCATAACTAGGAAAATTGACTATACCAGATTGGATTGGAATCTGCTGAGTACCGCTTCGCCGGCCATCAATGCCTGGATGAATCCGAGCAATCGGCTGGCCATCAGAGTAGTTCATATGGTGCGTACCATGTATAGACGCTCAACAGCGACTGTGGCCTGCCTCATGGCTGAGGCATTGGAAGGACAACGAATCACCCTGACGAAGGTAAGAGATATATTATTGAAGACGATTTTTTGCGTATTCATGTTGTAGGCCGTTTATAGCTATTTTACGTCAAACGCACCCCTTGATTTGCAATAAAGCCCGTAATTCTTCAAGAATTCTATAGAACCGGAAGCTAGAAACCTGAACAGTTAATTTTAGAAAAAATGTCAAGGGCGAGTTTTGCTCTCGTGTAGTGGGTTCCGTAAGATGTTCGCATGATACTATGAAAGAAAGATAAGCTCATGCGCGTCATCTCCGGTGACGTCAGTCCGTGACAAAACTTTAGGTATAACCATGAAACGCATGTTTCAAAAGAAAGTGCTGGCTTGTATTTGTGGTTGCGGCAATTTAGGGTGTTTTCTTTATCTAATACATAATGAATTTATGATGTTTGTGGCTTTTGCAATATATAATAACATACATAAGAAGGGAATAATAGTAAAATAAAAATTTAATTTGCCAGAATATGTCCATATTTATGTTCGATTCTCCCGTTTTGTCACGGAATGACGACATGCGCGCAGCGGTCTTAAACGTGTTCACGAATTGAGCATATCTTGTTTGTCCTAGTATCATGAGATGTTCGTATAGGTTTTCCACTCAGCTTTGAGTAAAGCCCCTATTTTCAAACAATCCATGTTTGTTTTCATTTTCTATAAATTGGCCTGGAAGACAAATTATATTTTTGTATTACAGAGTCGCTATGGAAAATTGACACCACTGGCTCAAACACTCCAAGAAGATCCGAGTCTGCAATTATGCTCTATACTTCAGAAATATTATCTCGACACAGATGCCGCATATATTGAAATGAATTTGAAAGAGTCTGAAATTCCTCAACTATTCACATTGCGACAGGTAATTACATCTACCTATGCATTTGTTGGTAAAAAAACGGACAAAGAAAATTTGGTTCAAGTTCAGTCTTGAATGACTTATTTAATTTTGCATGGTTTTCGATATTTCTATCAAGACATAGGCGATATAAACCTCAATCTGATCTTATACTGAGCTTACGATAATTTCGAATTATTCGTGTTATACAGGGTTGAACTAAAAGTTGTATTTCGTTCTAGATTTCTAAAAATTCAAGAACAACGATGTGATATTTTTAAGTCATCTTTTCTTGACATTTCTTGTTTTGATTCATATCAATAGTTTTATTTTTGAAGAAAATACAGATTCTTTTGTCGCAGTTCACATTTTTGTCCTGAAATAAAAAAAGGAACAATTTACAACAGTAAAAAAAGTAGAAACATTACTAAATTTGAACAAATAAAAAACCATATAAAATTAAAAGAACTTATCCTGAATTTGAACGATATTTTCTTTGTCCGTTTTTTTATCCCGGAGTGTACTCAGTCATATAATTCACTATTATTTCTGGTTTAAGGGTATAATAGTTTTGAGTAGACAGTGGAAAAATACCTTGTACACGCCGTTGATGCCACAACATTCTGTCAAATCACGATTGAAGCCAGTGAATGTCACAATAGCGATTCCCGACATAAAAGAGGTAGGTATGCTTTGCAAAAAAATATGTAATCATTTTGCTACGTTCCAGAATGATAATAGACAATTTGAACTAGTTCTTCAAAGTTGTTTCAAATGGATGTTTTTTTGATATCAAATCACTGGAATTTTTATTTAAATTTTATCAGATTAAAAACTACCTTAAAATTAAAACCAGGACATTTCTCTAACTGGTCAGTCTATAAAAATGACCTGAATAGGGATTTTAAATTACAAGACCCACTGATTATAATGTAATCAGGAAATAAAAAGTCATAAAATTGTATTTTTTTATCTAATTCTAAAAGTTTTACTCTTGTTTCTATATTTATGTAATAAAGTTTTATCAGAGTCCTGCAGCGCAACTCCCGTCTTCTATTGTTCCTATGTTTTTTTTTTCATTAGTATGTTGAAAGCTGCAATATTTAATTTCAGTTTGGGGCTCAGCAACAAAATCTTTACTGAAACCTTTGAAAATACTTCAGAATAAAATTATGAAGTACAT
Source organism: Crioceris asparagi (assembly GCA_958507055.1). Taxonomy (NCBI): domain Eukaryota; kingdom Metazoa; phylum Arthropoda; class Insecta; order Coleoptera; family Chrysomelidae; genus Crioceris; species Crioceris asparagi. The sequence continues at coordinate 11,140,313 of OY293831.1, read as the reverse complement.
ATTCAAACTGAATTACGGAGAACCCCTAGTTAATTTATATAATCCCAGGACATTATTGGATATATGTTTATTATATAAAATAAAAATTTGTATATTCATTCATCTTGTAAATAATTTAAAACATTCAAATTTAGTTTTTCGATTTAATAGTGATCAACACAATTATTTAACTAGATGTTCCAATAATCTTTTATCAATAAAAATTAAAACAATAATTGGCAAATAATGAATTATTTATAAAGACATAGGATTATATAATAATTTACCGAATTAAAAGAAAATTTGGTAAACAAGATTCAAAAATAGTTTAAAAATATTTATTATTAATGTAATATAATAAATAAATTTCATATAGCTTTTTCAATTATATTTGTAATTTCATTGCAAGTTAGATTGATGTTATTATGTCATATTGTTCAAAATTTAGGTAATGTTTCCAAAAATTTCCAAACATTTAATTGTATATGTTTACGTCATTCAATACGGAATTAAGAAACAAACATTTTTCTCATTACAGCCTTACATATTATTATTAACAATTTTAATCGCCATTTTGAGATGGACCTTACGTTATAGTTGAAGAATGCAACATAGCAATCTAACAACTGATCAATAGAAAACGGGAGCTGAATTGCAGGACATTTAGGTTTATGGTACTTTTAAATTGAAATTCATTGATTTAATTTTATTTTTAAAATTTTAAGACAAAATTGGAGACCAATAATTTATGATTAAATAAATATTTTTTCCCTCCAGGTGAACCAAAACTCTGAGTTTTACGTTAGAGTCAATAAAAACAGTAAGAAATTTACCACAATAAATAATAATTATAGAACAGTGCTTCTATTGTATTATATACTCACTGCACTAACTCATATTTGTATAGAAAAATCTTATGGACTCTCAGCCAACTGTATAAAAAAGAGAGATCAATACCTTTCAAGAGTACTCATAATGGCCTATAATGTACCGATTTAAAGGGTAGTTAAATAAACGTAGGGACAATCTCACAACACGAAACATTTTCAAATGGGAGAACAAAACGAGATGTATATCATATGTCATTTGCGATTTCTCGAAAGTTATAAGGGATACCATCATTTTCGTTTACCTCAAAAGTTTTAAAAATATTAAAATTCGCACATATTGTGAAATATTTTCCAAAAACATTCTGTAATATATTCAGGGTTCCGTTCAAGATTCCTCGCTCAATACGTTCAACAAAAACTTATTTTTATGAGAGTAAAAGAGAGTAAGCACGGCATACGGATATGATACAGAACACTATATTATTTTCTTTCCGCCTAAGTAAAAGTAATCTTAAAGGCATAGATACTAGATTTTTTATACAGTGGCGGAGGTGGTACTCTGTAAATTGAAAAATAAAGAAGAGAGCTCTCATCCTAATTCAGTACACTTTCGTGTACGCCAGACCAGCCTGTGTTAACGTAAGCCGTACGCACTAGAAAGAAGACTCGAATCATACTGAAGAAAACCTATTTTGCCCGTTACACGAGTACCACCCCGACGGTCTATTTTGTGTTTGTGCTACCCCTTTAATGTAAATCAAAAAACCCAACTATACTAAAATGTGAATCACTGTTTGACTTGTGTTCATTGGTAGCACTTGCACAGGGGTGCATCACTTCAAAAAAATATGTTTATGTTGCCTATCTACATCCAATAGCGCAGCAGCTCCACTACTTTTCTTATTGTTTTCTTTTTTTACTTCGACATTGGTTGAGAGAGAAAAAAAAACCCGCTCCTTTTTCTATGCTTCCATCTCACTACAGGAAACGTGCATGACAGACGGTGAGGCTAGCGGCAATGAGGAGGCCGACATTACCGACGAACATGCGCGCTTACTTCACGCTGGTATCATACTTAAGCCCAACGCTCATAGAAACATGGGTAGGTTAGGTTATTTAATTTGCTCATTGAACACACTATTCTTATTACTTTTGTTTATGGTGCAAGAGACTGGGCTATTAATAAAATACTTGGACGATTTATTGTTATTGAATTATACTATCACAGAGCTTTGAAAATCGGCAACTTTGCCAACATGCTAAAGTATGGCGTCACTTGCAGGTTTGCCAAAAGGATAAGGGTAATACAGGCCTGTTTCGCTTGGTAATAATAAAAACTTCAATATATAGAAAATACAGAAACATTTCACAAATTAACTTCTCTATGCTCTTATTCAGTACATTTATCTTCATTCTAACGTAAATAAAATCGATTTATCTCATGACACTAAAAGTGACTCCCTCTGTCTTTACTAGTTTGTATCTCCTTCACAAACTTATCCACGTATTTTACTCATACCTTGGGCTCTTGGGATTGTTACCGAAATTTACTTAACAGCATAGAATAAAATTTATCCATGGAAAAAGAATGATTTCCATTGAATTTGTAGTGAGTTCCATGAGCATTTGACTGAAAAACAAACTAGGGTTCTTTCATTTTTGAGATGCAGATATCTTAGATCAAGAACAGTAAATTCAAATTTATCTCTTATACGAATTAATAGAAGTTTTTCAGTTTGAAAATCGAATCATCATTTGAATCAGTATTATCCGTCATAATTGTTATCTTGAATTGTTTTTAACCTTTAGTATTAAAATCAACCATTGCTAAATTGATGTCTGTTGTTTCGATTGCCTAGTGTAAATAACAGCGAGCTTTTTTACATTTGTAAATAACACTGAATTATGTTGTACTTTAGAAATGTAGTTTATAGTTTTATATCAACAATTTTTATCATTAATGTAAAACAAATACGTGAAATTTTGTCATTTACTCAAAGCAGGTAATGACAAATGCTTTAACCAATTATAATAGTCTAAGCTCCCATAATATACATAATATCATCTGATAACTGTACTAAAAGCTTTTATTCTAAATTCATATTAAATCCCAGTTCTGAAACCCGAAACTTGCTCGGTCCTAAATAAAATCAGCAACCTATTTCAACACAATCAACTTTCCACTAAATCTATACTTAAATCACAGCTTACCGTAAAGGTAAGCTGTGCTTTAGTCTTACATGCAGCAGCAATTACGAGTCGAAATTCCGCTCTCAGGACTCCGTACTACGTTGGCGACTGTTCTACGTTTTTCTGCATCTTCCATTTTTTATGTAGAGATCTATCAGATATGCTTATAGTGTCATTGAAGCTTTGACTATTATAATATGAAATTTTATTGTTATACTCATGATGGTTCGCTTTCAAGTACCAACATTACATCATTCTCCTCGTATGATGGGCTTTGGCGAATCTGCCCTTCATACACCGCAGGTGGCTGTGGTCTCGGGAGGTGTGGAAAGTGTACTGACTTCACCTAGTCCTCCAGGTAAAGTAAACAAAATTATGTATAAGTTCATGTTTTATTTGGTGTGTTGGTGATTGGTTATTGATAAAGTCAGCCTCGCTTTTAAAAAAACTGTCTAGGAGTTAAAAAAAATAGTTCCTTAGTTCCTTACGAAAATATTACAGTGTTAGGGTTATCATAAATATTCTTGATTCTTCCATTTAGATCGAGATCCGTCCTATTAAAACATGATTTGATTTTTATCATTAAATATCCAGATACTGTTGACAGTCGATTAACGCCGAAATGACTCGTCTCTACAAATTTTGTTAAACCAAGGTTATCTTATAAGGCAAGGCTGATGTACTACGTTATGGGAAAAGGTTGTGGGCCTGCTTTTATGTGTTTGTGTGTCATTTTTTCGCAGTGCCTCATCGAAAGCGTAAAAAAAGCTTCCAACCCACCCAGCCTCCTAATAGCAGCAGAGCTAGTGTTGTTCTGCCTCTTCTGACCAACTCCAACCTATTCACAGCAAAGCGAATCCATGATGAAAACATATGTAAGTAATGTCATGCTTTCCGCACTTGTTTGTTGCTTATTGTGTTAACAATTAATTTACTTCCGTTTTGTTTGAAGTATCTGTAAATTGTTAAATTACACTTTTAGGCTATGGAACTCTACGTGAGGATAAAACTGTCATCAATTTAGGCTCCGATCCCAGCGATGTTTGCAGTCATTCCAGCCCGGAATTACCTGCCAGTCCGATACATCGTACTGGCGGCCACACACATTCATCCGAAGATTTGTATAGTTGGATGGCCAAGCAGGACGCAGTCACTGCTAATCTTGAAGGCAAATAATTGTGTTCATATTTACCCCTCAAAATATTTCTATCATTTTGTTGTGTTTTCATCAGGTTGCCTTGAGTCCAAGATTGATACACTCCAAACTGAATCATCTGGAGAACCTGGAACCCTACCCAAGGAGGAAACACCCTCACATGGTGTGCCATTGTATCCTATACAAGAATCTGTCAGATTATTGGATGCCAACCAGATCTTTCAACCGTTACTGTCTGGGCTTGGGGTGATGCAACAACAGTTGCGATTCACTACGATGTCAGACTCAAGTAAGAAATCATTTTGATACAGTTGTCTTAGAGAAGCAGATTCTAAAGTGCCTCTTTTTTTCTAGTTGAATCTAAAACCTATTATACGAAAATTTCATTCAGTCTCTTATTCTTTCTTCTTTTGTTCACAGATGCTGGAAATGAAGTCACTTCACTAGATGCCCTGGGTTCAAACTTTTGTCTAGTTGGCAATATGGAGACAATGAGAATTGACATTGTTGTTTCGGAGCATGGAAAGTTTGAAAAGAAAAAAGGAAAAAACAAAGCAAAAAGATTGTTTATTGAAGTGAACGCAGGTAAAAGTCGAAACATTCAAATAATCTGTTATGTGTGTATCTACCAAGCCTCATTTTCAGATGATCTACCAGCATTTGTATGCGAAAAAGTGGCCGTTGAACTTGAAATAGACCGAATGACCGATATGGCTGTGAATGAGATGATGAAGACAAAGAACGTTCTGTATATTTCAAGAGGTCAGCTCAAAAATCATACCAGCACCATCATTAATTTCAATATAGGTAAGACTTAGTAGCTATGTACCAAAATGTTTAATGTAATCTCATCTTCTCACTGTAGGCGTACGATATATACATCAGCGAGTTAACATGCCGTTACTAAGACTTCTTCACCAAATCAGCAACATGTATCAGAATGTCAAAGATACTCAGAATGAGTTGCGGGAACAGCAACCTGTCGAAATACGAAGACCCAAAACGAGTGCCAGCGATCATGGTGACGTCAAACCTCATTCATCAAGTGAGTGTCTGCTTTTTTGTTTGGGGCTTTATCAAAATTCTTGATTCAACAATTATTTTCAACAGCATCCGACATACATTATCCACATGTGGAGGTGAACAAACAGCTCAGTTTAAAAATCTCAGATCCTGGTTCATATTCATCGCAACAGCACAACAAACCCATAATATCACCATCACCAAGTATCAGATCACGACCCCAAAGTTTTGCCCAGAAACTTCGATCGACTGGCAAAGTTGTCAAAGGTTATGTGAATTTAAGCGAAGGTGTCGGTACACCCATGACAATGTCAAGTCCATCGGGATCAGCCTTGGACCACATTACAGTGTCATCAGATAAAAGTACTGGCAGATGTTGGAAAACCATCTACTATCTGTTGGAGCTGTATGCAAATATGCCTGATACGAATACTATTCGGCATAGATTTTCAATTGGCACCAATGATATATCTGAACATTATAAGGGTAATAGAAAGTATGATATTTTAACTGAGATGAGGTCTACAGAGGATATGGACAAAGCAGAGACAAATAATTCAGCTCAAGGACATAAAGATACCAGCAAGTCAACGGGTAAGATTCGAATGTTTTCGTGTCGTACTGACATTTTAACAATATTAATTTCTAGCTTCTACTCAAAATGAACACACTAAAATGGTTGTATTCGGAGTTGTTCGAATACACAGGACCAGATTGTTGGCGACGTTATCTGGTCTCAAATTGGAAGCTGAAATAACAAGTTTACAGTCAAGTGTAACTTGTCGAAAGAAATCCATTCCACAAGTACTTGAATGTTCTTTAACTGGTCAGATTGGTAGAACTATGATTGTACTTTTGGAGGGTGTAGCGCCAAATCAACAAACTGTCGTCAGAGTTACGATAGGTAAGACAATCTAACCAAAATATACAGGCCAAGATTTCGTAAAATTTGATTTTCGCCTTCATGGATAAAATCGTTTATTTACTACAACTGCATGGTTAAGAATCTAACTATATCATTTCATCTAGGTAAATCCCAGGCATTATACTCGAGCGTTACCAAACGGCAAAAAGATAAAAACTCTGGCCTTCTCACCGTCGGTGCTGTCAATATTGACATTCCACAACATCCGGTCGCATTGCACGGCATGGTCACCAGAGGTAGTAAGCAACTGAGTTCTACACTTCAAGAACTCAGAGTTACCAGAACATCGAGTCGATTATCTCGTTTACCTGCTGAAGATGAGCAACAAAGTTCACCGAATCATCAACCGAGAGAAAGTCCAATACCGAGTACAACATTTAATAAGAGTAATGTGACTGAGAAGAGCTTGTTGCAGCCCTTGGTGATGCAGTTTTCATTCATATTACAGGTATTGTATAGTTGTAGTATGTTGCTGAATAATTGATAGAGGACAATTTGATAGATTTTTTTTATTCCTTCCACACAATGAAAATATCTTAATCGAGTGTTGGTAACTCAGAGTGCTCCACTTCTATGTCATTATAATTTCCCAAGTGAATAACATCGATAAAGAAGAGCCATAGTTGCAACAAGACGGTGCTACGTGGCACTTAGGTAGCGCTGCAATCAGTTTATAGAATATGTTTGGTATTTTAGGCATGATATCCAAACAAATGCACAAAATCTTTTCATCTTGATCGTAACATTGATTGAATTTGACTAGTAACCTCTTTATTTCAGAGTTTAAGTATAACTGCAGCTCTTCTGCCATCACTGCAAGCTCAGTACAAGATGGATCAAGTTAACAGCACCGGATTCACTGGCAGTAAGGCTAAATTCACAATAGATCTACCACATCACTCACTCAGCTTCACTACAAAACTTCCTCAGGTTAAAAAACAACTTTATAGTACCAATACATTATATTAAACAAAATATTTTGAAGGGTTATAACCAAAACGAGAAAGCTGAAGCAAATCTACCGTCTGAAGCTAGCATTGCTCTACCAGCAGTCCATGTAGTGGCAGAATATATTCCAGAAAATGCTGCTTCCGGTTTGAGAGATGGCGTTCACAGAGGACCAGAGGGTGTGGTGTTCCGGCAAGGTGGATATTTGAATTCCAATGCTGAGATTGGTGTATTTGAACATAGCCTGACGACCGATTTGTTGAATCATCTTGTATTTGTACAAAAAGTATTTATGAAGGTAACATTTATTATAGTTCCTCGGATATACGAGGATTTCTAGCTTTTTTTTTCATTGATATTGTAGGAAGTGAATGAGGTTGTTCAAAAAGTTTATGGTGGTGAAAGACCTGTTCCAATCTGGCTAGAGGATACTGAAGAATCTTCCACATTGAACCGACTCTTATTTTCATTGGTTATCAAAATCCAACGTATTCAGCTCACAGCAACTACAGCAGGTAGTTCTGCTGTAAGATTGGAAACTGGTCAGTTTTATTTCAAACTTATATATTATATATAACTTTCATAATATCTTCTTGATCTTAAAGGTGCTGTTGTTCTGGAACTTTCCAATCGTATTCAAAATGTATCTGGTTCAGCACAAAGTAACACTGCTGCCCGACTTTTTGGCAAAGCTCAAGTGGATTTGAATCTTTCATTGGGTCAAATTATTCGGAATGCTGTCTTTGAAGAAGCCGATATCGAGTATCAACCTGTTGCCTTCTTCAATACAAGAATTGGTTTACGAAATGCATTCCAGGTTTTGTTAATAGTATAAGTTTTTAGGATAAATGTTTAATATCTTTTGTGTTCCAGGATGAAATCATCGAAGGCGAAGACAAGGAAGTGGTACTGATAACATTAAAACGACCTCTCATCTACATCCAACCCGTCGCTGTGGATAAGGCCATCCTTGTATGGCTCAACTATAAAAATGCATACGATTATTGGAATGAGAAACGTGCAAATTTAAACAAAGAAGTACTCAGTGCCACACAACAGGTGTATGAGAAATTCCAATTTGGTCAGCTTACAAGTCAACTGAGTGCTCCACATTTGGGTACATTGTTTTTGCAATTAACCGTGGAAGATATGGGTATTTGCTTGCCTTTGAATCCACTGCCATTGGCCAGCTGGAGCCAGAGGAATGTCTATGAGGAAAGTAGGGGAGCTGTTGTTATTACATTGGAAAATACAAGTATTTCAGGTAAGCTATTTTCGAAATAGAATTAACTATAGAAGATAATTGAGTGAGAACAAAGTCACTTTTATCTTTTTTTCTCAGGTTATTATAACGAATCTCCTCTTTACAGCTTGCAATTCGGGATCGTTGGTGAGTAAAGGCAAGTTCTCAAATCTGTGTCTCAGATTTGCTGAAGATTTCGAAAATTCACTGGACGATTGGAAACCTGACATGAACGATGCATCTATCATGAATCTTTGTGTAGTAAGCGATGGTACATATGAAGTATGCAGTAGAACTATTGCAGCAAAACAACCAAACGGTAAGAAAACATATTTTACATACACAAATGACCTTGAAAGAGAATATTTGTCAGTCACAATTAGAATTTTGAAAAAATATCCTCCGAAAAAAATTGTAGCTAGAAAAAATGTTATGAATCAATCCGAATTAACCAAGATTTCTACAGGATTGACATTTAAACCAATAATGATTAAATTAGTCGTTCTTAATGCGAAATTTTGTTACAGAAAATGCAAAATGGATTCTCAACGTTCAATGGCAGATGGAAGGTGTCGATATACATTTAGATACAAATGTGGGCAAGCAGCTGTCAGCATTAGGTCACACATTGACCATGTTGACAGGTGTCGAGGATAATGCCATACCTGTGGAATATGACAGTGATGAAAATGATCCCATCGATGGAACAAGAGCATCACAAGAAAGTATATTGCCAGCATTCATGTTTGATCCCACATTGGATAACAAAAGTAGATCGAAATTGATTGAGAAAGAAATGAATGAACAAGCGAAAATAATAAATGATTTGAGATCATTGGGTGCTTCGCATGGAACTATTGAGATGGAAATGAAACGTTTGCATGAATTGGAGACGATGGTTTATAAGGATTTTAGAAGGTACTGTGATTTTTATTCTAAAAAAATATAAACTGATTAATATCTCGCTCAATTTAATTAACGATCTCAATAAAACGGCGCCCTTCTAAACTTAAAAAAATAATTGACATACTTCTTGTTATTAAAAATTGCTTCATATATTTTATGGTAGAAGTATCTGGTTCAGAAAAAACGTATTATGTGGTGTTCCACAATGGTCTATCCTAGGACCAGTTATTTTTCTTATGTATATAAATTCGTTGGTAAATATGGAATTCAATGTAAAAAAGCAGACCGTCTTAATTGTATAGCTTGTCTGTTTGGGTTCGTCGGTCAATAAATTGGTTTTCTGATGATACTAGTGGAAGTAATTTACAAGAAATAAAAATTAGTATGGTGCTTCATATCAGCAAAATTTCTAATTGGTTAAAATGTCATTAGCTCACACTTATCAAAAATCATCTTTCACTTTAATAGTCAGGAAAAATTAATTTACTGATTTAAAAAATAAAATTAATTTTAATAAAGACAATATCAAATACTCTTCTACTGTAAAGTTTCTTGGATTATTCATAGATGAAAATCTATCATAGTCCAAACACATTGAAAAATTGAGGAAACAGATAGCTCCAACAATTGGAATTCTATTCAAAATAAGAAATTATTTACCTTTAAGATACCTCAAATTTAGTTTTTCGATTTAATAGTGATCAACACAATCATTTAACTAGATAATATTTTATCAATAAAAATTTAAAAAATAATTGGGAAAACAATCAATTCTTTATAAAGGCAAAATAGTATATAATAATTTAATGAATTTAAAAAAAATAGTAAAACAAGATTCAAAATTATTTTTAAGAAATATTTATTATTAATGTAATTCAATAAATAATTTTTATATAGCTTCTTTAATTACATTTCTGATTTCATTGCTTATTCCAATAATTATGTTTTTTTTTATTTTTTCCCTTTCCCTGTTATAAACATTTATGTTTCATGTGAAATAAATTATTGTTATTATTATTATTATTATTATTATTGTTATTATTATTATTATATAAGTATATAATTATAATATCGCGAAAAATGTCAGTGGCGTCTAGATAAAGAATTGTTCACAAAATTAAACCATAAATAAGAATAAACAAGTGAAATTTTTGAAAAAAAATTAAAAATAGTTTTTATTGGGCATTTAAGATTTAAACCGTACCGATGAGTACCTACTATTGCTATCCTTTTCTCGATTTTAACTATACTTATGTATATGTGTTTGCCAGCAACAGCAATTCCATAACAAATTACGGTTTTACTACCACAACACAAAATTAAACTTTAAATTAACAATAACTTCTGACGTCTGACAATTGCGACATAACCATAGACGATCTTCCAGAAAGTACCTATATATCAGAGAACGAGACGTATATATACGCTCCATGCTCGTGAGTAATTCCAGTGACGGATCCCATTGTCGTTCCATGTCGACAAAATAATCATCTTGGTTAAATGAGATTGAATGAGATAATTATAATTACCAATATTGAATCACACTTGGAGCTTAACAGGCGGCGAGATGTCTGCGATCTAAGTACGAATTCGAAATTTCAAGTCTCTAGACCGTATGGGGCCTGAGAAATCGCTGCGGAGTCCATTGATACAAGAACCGAAAGTAATAAAAACTATTTAAAAACAGTATCATAATGAATTGAGTTATAATTTGCTTCTCCGGACAAAATATCACAACATTTTATAAATAATTGATACGTTTTTCATAACTGTCGGATGATTTTTTTTATAAATTAACCAATCTTTATTTCTTTACAGAGATATGTTACAAAAATTGCGAAGACAAAGCGTTAGAGCCTCTTCTATAAAAGGCAAATTTGGATTGGGATCCAAATCGAGCACATTCAGGTCGAAATCTTTTGTTGTTCCAAGCCCGATGCCTGAAGGACGCGACAGGTGAGCATGTACATACTTGGACAAACATTTATTTTAGTTTGATTTTCTTTCCATTCTATATTTCTGTTATATTCCAATTTTTTCACACTTTGACTTCTATTTCTCCCTATCTTTTTAGTGATTATAATTTTTGTCAATTTTCACTGTAGGTCTAAATCTTTGTTTGTTGCTCCTAGCTCGGTAGCCGATATCGGTAGAAGGTTTGTATTTATTTTCTTGCATGGATTTTTACTCGTTTTTCTCTCTTCTTTTTATTCTAATATAGAACATTCCCATCCTATAATAATGATGCATGGTGTATTTTTGTAAAAATTTTCATATTTAATAAGCTTACACAACTATGCCAGGCTATAGAGTTTTTGTCGAAATACTTGTTAGTAGATATGCAGTTACGCCATGATTAACCAATTGGTTAAAATGTCATAAGCTAACTCTAAATTATGAAAAATCATTCACTTTTATAGTCAGGAAAAATATATCTACTGATTTAAAAAATCAAATTAAATTCAATAATGACAAATCAAATACTCTTCTACTGTAAAGATTATTAAAAGATGAAAATCTATCATGGTCCAAACACATTAAAAAATTGATAGATCCAATAATTGGCATTAATTCATAAATCTTGTCGTAAATAATTTAAAACATTCAAATTCAGTTTTTCGATTTAATAGTGATCAACTAGATGTCCCAATAATCTTTTATCAATAAAAAATAAAACAATAATTGGCAAACAATCAATGCTTTATAATGACATAAAAGTATATAATGATTTACCGAATTTAAAAGAAAACGTCAAAACAAGATTCAAAAATGAAATATTTATTATAATTGTAATATAATAAAAAAAATTATATAGTTTTTTTAATTACATTTCTGATTTCATTGCTTATTCCAGTATTTGTGTTTTTATTATTATTATTATTTTCACTTTTCCTGGTATGAACATTTATGTTTTTTTGGGAAATAAATCATTATTATTGTTAATTTTGAAAAAAATATAATCATTATCAGTTAACGTGAAACTTCAGAAAACGTTGACTGTCTTGAAAGAACTTCCTTGTAGATTATTATTTATTTGTTGACTACATCATTTGAACATTATTAGCTTTCTGTGATAATAATTTTAATCTACCAACCTTACTTTATATCATGGTATAAATGCATTTCTAATAATAATAATAAGAAAAACTCATTTCAATTTAGCACTATTGGCTAGTCCATACATAGACACATTCATCTTTTACATTTTTATACATTTTGTATTGTTATTAGTAGCCATTGATACACACTTTAATTGCACCACTTGTATATAAAATATATTTTAGCTCTGAAATAGCAAAAAGCAGCCTCGATACCAACATCGCTAGCAGCTATGAAAGCTCACCTAGATCGGGGCCATCACGATCAGCTTCTTTACGTGTTAGAACAGGCGATTCAGGGCCCCGGGTAACATTTAGTGATACCCAAACAATGGGCAGGTAATGTGTGAACAACTCCAACTTCTCTAGTGTCGAAAAATTAGCCGATAATAAAAAAAATATTAATAAACTATCTTTCATATTCTAGATATCTTCATTCATTCGCTTTTAATTTTCAGAAAATTTGTTGTGAATGTTGAGTGTTATACTAAAAGTGATTTCATGATTACTATTTGAAAACATAGTCCATTCACGTTTTGTTCAGTTGTATATTTTTCCTAAAAAAATTTACCTTTATGATAGCCACTGGTGATTTCTATGAAAATATTCTTTCATAAGATAGATATCGGTTTTACAAGTCTACCCAAATAACCGGAATATGAACGCGTCACAAATTAAATAACATTATTGAAACCATCCAGCGTTACCAACTAATCTAACTAATAAATATTTTTTACAAAAATTGGACCAAAGTTATTAGTTGGTGCACTGAAAAATACGAAATAATATTAATTCTATTGGTGCTTTTACATTTGAAGTTGTGCAGTTGCAGTTAGATTGATAACTTTTGGCACCAACTTCACAAGTACCAGCACCAATAGAATTAATATTATTTTATATTTTTCAGTGCACCAATTAATAACGATGGTCCATTTTTTTATAAAAAATATTTATTTCACACTTTTGAGTGTAACATTAGTCACGAAACGAAAATCGTTGAACGTTCACTAATACCAATGAAGATAGTACTTTTACCCACGTATATTCTTTGCTTGTAGTTGTTATTGAGATCTCAAAACATCGCTGCGGAAATACGCTTAAGTATTTTAGATGTTACCATATTAACACCGATTTAACTCGAAAACCCTAACTCTAAGGAAAAAATATTCATTTCATTATAAATGTTGCTGCAAATAATTATTTCTTTCATGTAGTATCCACAGATTTTCAATTTTCGAAAGAAATCGCCTCCTCCGCATAGCGAAAATACACATATGTGAAATTTTAACATGAATATAACTTGAAAATCGTAACTCTTTTGAAAAAATGTTCAATTTAAACGTTTCCGGAGATTGTCCTATCTTTAATTCTGGCATCTCGAATTTTCGATTTTCGAGAAAATTTTACTCCTCCACCCATTTCGGGAGCGATTTTCGGAGGGAAGGAGATTTCGTGATTTGAGTTTTTACGACTATGGGACCACTTTTCAAGTCTCCTCTTTCAAATGATTCAAAAATCATGAAAATTGGAGTTCGTTTACTATATAAAACGCGTGCACAAACGTAAAAAAAAACAGTCGAATTGTATACCTCCTCCGTTTGGGGTTCGTCGGTCAGAAGTAAATAAAAACACATAAAAAACAGTAACAAATTAATAACCCAACTCAGTAGAATTATATCATTCAGCCTGTTTTCAAAATTAAATTTAATTGAGGAAAATATGTCTCCCACAGTTTCAGAAATACATAACAGTAATGAAGTATAGACTAGTAAAAAGTAGTAATTTAATTAGTAAATAGATGCTTTATTTTATACATATGCAAGTATTCGTCAAAAGAAGTTAACTTCTGTTACAAGTTGAACTAAACAAAGGAACAAATGCCAACTCTGACTCTTCTATTAAAATGTCTATTTACACACTTTCTTTTACTCTGTCCCTCATGCCGACAATTATCCCCAAATATATACCCGGAAAAGGCTCTCCAGATATTTCTAGCCGCCTGTGGTCTTTGATCACACCAGCCGCCTCTGGACTTTTCTCGAAATTCTTTTTCGGCATCCTTGTGAGCACATGCGTCGCATTCTTTGTCAGCGGCAGTTCTCCAGATCCCCAACGCTCGAGCATAGACATAAAAAGGACGCTGCCACTTTTTGTTCCAGTGCCGACGGCTGTACCCTTGCAGGTTACAATATGAAGAAAACGAGGGGGACTAAGAACAAGCTTATGAAAAGGAATTAACGGAGAGATGAGAAATATAGGACGGTCGCTGGATGAACATCTGTAGCACGTAGCACGTTGTAAACTGACTAATTATGTCATCAATAACATGAATTATTTTTATTGTTTTTGAGATATTGCTAACGTCTCCATAGCTAGAATACCATACATATGTTATTCTTGCTGCGAAAACACCAGTGGCTACCATATTTGATACAATAAATGAACCAAATTGATGATATAATGCCGATTTTTTTCAACGTTAATGGATTATCAATGGCAGAACAACTACATATTAATGCAATCAATTTTTCCAGGCAAAAATCCCTACCAAGTGCTAGCTCTGATCTCAGCCTACCAGAGACTCAGCTGGGTGATTGGGTGGATCAAATCGATATTGATGGTGAAAAGGTGACGTTGAGAAAGAAATTGCCCGCCTCATATGAATCGGTGGACTCGTTCAGTTTTGATCAAACACTTGCAACGAGTCCGTTCAATCAAAACACCAATTGCACATCACAGACAACAATGCAAAAACAAGAACCGAACATTGATCTTGAGCTGGACGTGAAGGTTTTCATAAATAGTGGAAAATGCGTTTTGCATACCAAAGATACGAATAGAGATGAAGAAATCAAAATGTAAGTGCCTCTGAAACTTATAGTTTGGAATGAATTTACTTATAGTTTAAAAAATCATTATATGTATGTACTGGGTGGCCCATTAATAAAGGACACCGGCTATATCTCAGGATCGTTAATCGGACGACCCGGAGAAAAACATTTTTAGAGGTAAATCGGCCAAAAGAAAAAGCTGGAAAATATCTATAAGTTGCTAAGTCTACCGCCAGAGGGCGTAACTCACACCGTGAATTAAAAAACACTGTTTTATTCAAAATTATCCCAAGTTAACCTATATTGAAAATATTTTTTTGCAAGCTATTGAAAATAAAACGACTTTTTGTAATTAAGTGTTTTCTCTATCTTGTCAAATAACAGGAGGGTCAAACGTTGGTTTAAAAAAAACGGGATAACTTTTTTTGGTATGATCTATTTTGAATAACTTTGTTTCATTTTAAACCGCTTTTTTAGCGCTTCTACTGGAATAATTACATTTTGAGTTTGCTTATTTTCCGAGTCGGTAGATGGCGCTTTATGACAAAGTCTCATATTTTTATGAATTTCTCGAAAATTTGTAATGCAATGGTATTTTTATTTTTCAATATGAAGAAAGAGCGTGAAAAATTCCAGTTACTGGTGAAAACTTTAACTCGATACAATTATTCCTTATAGACTTATTCAAAAATATATTTAAACCTTCATTTTTACGTAGCAAAATTAGAGTTAAGTAACTTAAGTTTTATATAACCTACTTTAACAATAACAAAAATTTTCCATTACCTATTCGCTCTAGATGGGGTAATTGAAGTTTAGTGTAATTGAATGAGAATTAAACAAAATTATAATAAGTACGTACGCCTTGACATGACAGAAACAAAACAAAAGAAGCAAACATAAAAATATATCTTTCTTTACAGTAACAAAAACTTTATTTATATTTATGACAACCGAATTTAAAAAAAAACCTAGACATTTAGAGCGAAATAACTTTGAACCTAGAACTAAAATTAAAAAAATATTAATGGCGCCTTAAGTTCTCAAAGTGTTGTCCGTCCTGGACAATACAAAGCTGTAACCTGCTATGGGCAGTTATTTGTGTTTAATTCTCAAGTAATTACAATTAACTTAAATGACCCCATCTGGAGAGACATAGATAATAGACATTTTTATTTATTATTAAAGTAGATTATATAAAATATACGTAAAAATGAAGGTTTAAATATATTTTTAAATAAGTCTATAAGTACTAATCATATCGAGTTGCGGTTTCCACCAGTAACTTTAAGTTTTCACGCTCTTTCTTCCTAATGAAAAATAAAAATACTATTGCATTTGGAATTTTCGAGAAATTCATAAAAATCTGCAACTTTTTCATAAAGTGACATCTACCGACTCGGAAAATAAGCAAATATTATTACCCCAGTAGAAGCGCCCAAAAAAACGCTTTAAAATGAAACAAAGTTCAAAATTGGTCATACCAAAAAAAAGTTGTCTTATTTTCAGTAGCTTACAAAAAATGAATATAGGTTAACTTGGAATAATTTTGAATAAGACAGTTTTTTTTTAATTCGTGGTGTGGGTTGCGCCCTCTAGCGGTAGACTTAGGAATTTATAAATATATCCCAGATTTTTCTTTTGGCCGATTTACATCTAAAAAAAATTCCCGGGTCATCCCATTATCGAATCCTGAGATATAGCCGGCGTCTTTTATTAATGTGCCACCTTGTATGTGTCTTTTTATTCTAAAGAATATATCACAAATGATAATAGGGCTAAATATTTAACATGTTTGTATACTCTTGAAAATAAATGAGCATTCCCAAACAGAGATTTTCCCTTAAAAACGATAGCATCATAATTTAGGGCTATTGAAACAAGGAAGTATGGAAAATTAGACCAACCACTCTCACTTTCCATTGGAAAATTGACCAAAACATCAATGTTGATTATTTTTTTAATATATATTTTTAAAGGAATCGCATGAGAAAAGACCGCAGCTGCTCCGCTGGTCTGCTTGAATTCCCATCCTCTTCTTCAAGTCCAGATGCAATACGTAGAAACAAGGACAAATTCACAAGTCAAGGAAGCGCCTCCAAACTAAGATCTACCCCACATGGATCACTGGTTGACTTAACTATCTTCCATATTCCTGGCTTGGACGTGAAACTTCAGTATCTATCAAAGGTAATATTTGTAACTATCTTTTTCTAAAAAAAAACTTTACTATTTAAACCACTTTCAAGATAATATTTTGAGTATCGTAAGCTTTATCCGCCGACATAAATTCTATTGATTTACTTAGCTGCAATTAAAAAGAATGTTTCTTTTTTCTGCAGGTAATAAACGAAGAAACCACCTCCACAACTGAACGTTCTGAAGCATCCTCTGAATTTGACAAGGCATTCCAAACGCAATCCGATCCCTTTGCACCGAAATCTTCATCACCCACTGACTCGGAGCAGATACGCATCGATAAGGCTTTCAAACGACAGGAATCACATCCGGTCGATATAAAATCCAAATATTTCTCCGAATATGGCAGCAACGAATTTGAAGTTAAAGGTTCCACATCGATGCATGGTATTAGTAATCCAAACTATGGACATAGCCCGACATCGAGCAACACCAGCTTGGATAATTTGCAGTTTGGCAGTTCCACGCCACCGCATGAGCAACAAAAAGTATTTACAGGTACAAATTTTGGGTTAGGTTAGATGATTTTGTGGTTGTGGAAAGCAATGCCAACCTACCACAAGTATTTCTGTCTAGTAAAGTCTCTTAATTAGTGCTGTTTAGAACCGGCTATAAACTGTAGCTCAAGGTCCCATTAATTTTTGAAAAATATACGCCTTTGATTGCCAACACTCTTTAGAAATTAGGGCATTTCAAAAAGAATGAGATGACTTTACTGATTGGATATGCTTTGTGAAGGGAAGTTGCTAAAAAAATAGAGGTTATTAAAAATAGTGGCACAATGCAGTACTTATAATCCTTATCTTATCGATTTCATATAAAACAAAAATAACAACTAAAATCGAATAAACAAATCACATATCACGCCAGAATAAAGCAATGTGCATCAAATGGAAAATAGCATGACTGCGGCGGCTCGACTCGTCTGGATGCAAGGAGTGACGTCACAGCAGCTCCGCGCCTTTGGCCTTGTTTGAACTAGCTTAGGGAGGATTTGAACTTTATGGGCTGATATTTGGTATAGTGTGTGTTTATACATAAACACACATATTAATGATATAAAAAACATAGGCAAGTTCCCTATTTCAAATTTTAAGTCTTTTTGATTATTTTTCCTTCCTTCAAATATAGGTGCCGTTCGGTTAAATTTAAGTAATGGTGAATTGATATACAAGTGGAAAATTAGCTCAGTTTTTCTTCCAACTATTTGTTGGTGTAAGATGCTGAAAATAATGTATTTTTAGGGCCTCTGAATATTGGTAAGAAGTCTGGCGTTAAGAAAGCATCACTGTTTGCATGGATGACCTTGCAAAGTGTACCAGAAGAAACAATTATCAGTCCACATATCTTGGAGTTTTTGGAACAGACCCTAGAACCGATACCGATCAAGACCATAAATGAAACTGGTAAATTTCCACATATCAATATTAAAAAAAACGATTGGGATACATTCATTCATTTCAGATTCGTCACTTTTATCAACGGATCAAGATTTGACAAACTATGGAAATTATGTGTACGCCAGTTTTCCAGTTGATGTGATAGTTTATTTCCATATGCAACCAAGTACATTCCGTTTCAGTTGTTTACCTGTATCAAGGGTGGAATGCCTTTTGCAGTTACCTTCCCTCGATATTGTGTTCAGCTCCAAAAGGGCAGAAGACGATCTACTCAGGTATGTTTTTGCATATACAAGACAATATGTCTTCTTTTCCTTTCGAAAACTTTCTAATACGGTTCTAGCTTAAAAGTGTCTTTATTCTGGTTTATAGATCTTAAAATATTTCATTTATTTTATGTTATTTGGTACTTTATTGAACAATTTCATTAGATACAGGAGTGACTTTTCCCATTTAATCTATGGATTGGACAATTCACATTTCTTGTTCCGGTATTCTATGGGGTACTTCATTCAGCCTTTCTTTTCTAAAAGCTTTCACTGTAGGTCGTATTAATTACAAAATAAAAAAATATATGGATTGAAATATGCATTTTCCATTTTGTTTATAGTCAGTGAGATACTTCTTCGTATGTTGAAGCGGATTGTTTGATTTTGTTTCTATTCTAGTGAATTTGGTGATGGACAACCAAACAGTGCAGCAACGGCCATCGGCGGCCTAAGTGTCACCAGTTGCCTATCCGATTTCTCCGTCTATATCTTCCATCCTTATGGTGGTAAGAAATCAGCATTGAAGGAAACACAATGGTCACCACTATCTGACAGCGAAAGAAAGGATTCACTGTCTATTAATGTGGAATTTGTCAAATTCCATCTATCCAGATCGAGAATGTTGAATTTTAAGCAGGAAGTGAAAGGAAAAGGGGCCGATCAAAGCAGAGCTGTGATAAGATTTTCAAGTATGTAAATAATATTGTACCATTTTTATACAGTAATTTTACCCTGACGAAGGAAAAGAACGTTCCCGAAAGTTTGGTCATAAGCAATGATTTTGTTTTCAATAAATAACTTTTATCATTGAATAATAAACCAGTTAATATTTTGATTAAATTCCGTGGATATTTTTAGCCATCATTGACATTGGTTCGGCATCATTCAAGTACGATATGCGAAGACTGACAGAGATTCTTGCATTTCCAAAGGCTTGGTATCGACGCTCTATTGTCCGAAGAATGTTCTTGGGTGATTTAAGTATGTCAGCTCCTTCCAACGAAGAGGATGACATGTCATCATATGCTCAGAATAGTTCACCAGCTCTATCAAGAAGCCATGAAAGGTCAAGTAAATCGGAGAAATCACCGCTGCTGAACGCTAGAGAACGCCTAAAGTTAGGCTTGGACTCTGACTATTCACGACACGGCAAATTAAAGGACATTGGTAAAACATTCAGCTCTGATTCGGGTCAGGCAGCAAACGAAACTACTACTCCAAGTCCATCAGAGCATAAAAACCTATCTGCTTGGGAAACACTTGTACTTTTTGCAGTGAATTTCAAGAAACTGAACGTACACATGAACATGGGAAATGTGATGGGCAATGTAACGTAAGCATAACAGTTTACATACATCATAGTTTTGTTTGAATCTTGCTCACAGATTTCACTATTGTTTTAATTTCAGGTGGATGACTAAGGATTTGAGAAGCGATGGTCGATTGAGTATTGGTTCAACGGGTCACAAGAACCTTTACATAGCTCTGGGTTTGGGTGGTTCTAGTTTGGATGCTAAAGGAGGCATAGTTGGTGGAAATATTGAAATTGCTCATATTAACACATAC
Source organism: Crioceris asparagi (assembly GCA_958507055.1). NCBI lineage: Eukaryota > Metazoa > Arthropoda > Insecta > Coleoptera > Chrysomelidae > Crioceris > Crioceris asparagi. The sequence continues at coordinate 11,119,750 of OY293831.1, read as the reverse complement.
AGTGCGTATTTCATTTATAAGTTCTGTTAAATTCAAGGTACAATCCTTTCGATTGATTAAAAATCTTTGCTTTTATTCCTTGCAGTTTTTATAAGGGAAGAACCCAACGTCGAACCAGATCATACGGTCTGTCTTCGACTGCATGCCCTCGAACTAAGATTAGATTATATGGCAACATCGGTGCTAATGTGTCGTGTCAGTGATTTGAATGTCAATCTACGTGACGAATGGAAACTGAATAGAACATCGGCCCGAGATTCATTCATACCGACAAGAAGGTAGATGATAAAAGATGGATTCACACAATTTTTGGATGTTAACTAATGGACAATACTCTCTCATTACAGACCTGCGAATATTTTCATGCACGGCATCCTGAGTTGGGATCAGCTACAGATGATGATATCAAAGTCGACGACGGCTGATTTGTTGAAGATGTTCAATAAGTTGGAGGAATTTTTCTCGCAGCAATTTAATAGCAGCAAGAGGGCTTTCAGTGGTTTTGCTGGATCGACCCGGCCTTCCAGAGTTATTACTCAAAAGAGTAAGTGTGTTTTTTCTGATTAGATGTGACTCAGAAACGGGAAAATAGATATTTTTATCTTGAATTCTTCTTAGAGAGCTTATTAATGGAATTGAAAAATTCAAGCATTTTAGATGTAATATAAACTGGTGGACAGTTGCTTTGCAAAATGGAAATTTTTACGCAAACTCAAATCTCGATATTTTCAGAACGGAAAGAGATATCGCCTTGCGGTATTCGGGTGGTTCTTGACCAACTCTTTGAGAACAGGTGCAGTGTTCGACTAGTATATTTTATTTATTTATCCACTTATACAGGGTGAGCAAAGGAAGTAATATTTTTTATCAAAGTTTGGGTCTATGTCAGATTCCCAATTTTTGATATTGGAAATTTTTCTATGCATCTTTTCAATCTTTGGACTATACTTAAAAAAAATTAATTTCTCATTTTTTTCTAAAGTTCGATATCTCTTTCCGTTCTGAAAATATCCAGATTTGAATTTGGGTAAAAATGCCCATGTTGCAAAGCAACTGTCCACCAGGTTAGTACCTTTTTTATGAAATAAGCTAAATATAGACAAAAATAAATTGTACAATGTCTAGGTCATATTGTGGTTCCACCTCAACAACAAAACGTCAATCCAACGGATGCCAAACACCACCGCCACTGGCAGAAGGTGCACAATCAGGTGGCCGGTCTGCATTTGAACACAATGCACGTCCCGTTACCCGCCTTTGGCACAGTTTTGGGTGGCACCATGGAATTACGTGGCAACAACATTTCATTGGCCTGTTTTCATGGCATCAATTTCAAGAGCAAATCATGGGCTTTATTCAGCTTAAAGGAACCTTGTATAAACTTTAATACAGAGAGTCAGGAAATTCCTGCAGCAGGTATAAAATTAAATTTACAATGTAATATGAATAGGCGAGTCAATGAGGTGAAAAGTTCAATAAGTACATCTCAATCTTCAGAAACAGTTTTGGTATTTGTTTAATGTTCGTATTAATATTTACAAGTATGAATATGGCAATAGTCCAGTATTTAATTTTTTTGCAATACATTGTAATTTTCTAGCCCTTGTTGCCGAGAAAAAGAACTCAATATTTATTATAGCGATGACTATAACTCCTTAATTTTGTCACACTAGTGTGTTAAGTGCTAATTCTTCTGAACCATGATTTATTTTCCGTACTCTGTTTTAGACTTTAAAAAAATAATTATAAATATTAGAAAAAGGAATTGAGCTGTTTATGAGGATTAAGTGGTGAACATCTTTATTGCTTTGATTAGAGAGATAAAACTTGTCATGAATTTCATTGAATTTCTAGAAGGAGAACAGAAACAAGATGTCCACATTGTCCAAACTCTAACGTGCAGCCTGGGTCTGAGCACGTACAAAACTCACTCTTCAATGGCGACAGTTTGTAAAGTATCTAGAAGTGTGATTTTTCCACCACAGTTTAAAACGCTCCAGGAATGGTTTCATTATGCTTTTGCTAATAGTCAAATTGATGGTAATGTTAATAATTGAATTATTTTAGCAATGTGATTCTCATTATTTTTACTACGCGCTTTTATAGAGGTGGATAAATTTCCATCATTGGAAAAGGAGAAATGTGAGAGTGGTACTAATTCAATTGAGCGAACCAGAGGTTCAACGGCATCACCAAAATTGGCTGATCCTAATCATAATAGAGAGGTTATTTTTGCATTGCCTTCTTTACAACTGCATTTGAAAACGGAACATTTACAAACTTCAGATGTGCCCGATCTGTTGGGTAGGTGTGACTTTTTGGAATGGTTGGTCTTGAAATAATGAAATTTATTTTCTTTCAGGAGAGAAACCTATAGTTGAATGTAGTTTTATAACTGAATTTGAAGATCATATATTTGTGACTGTGGATGCTGAAGCATTCTTCTTTTTACACGATTTGATTACATCGTATTTGAAAGAGAAAGAAAGAGTTGTAAGTGGAGCCAAAATTTTGCTTTGGGTTATATTTCTGAATGCAAATTAGAGTTAATTAATTATGTTTTTTTATGAACGTTATTATTTATATTGAAAGATTAATTTTACGAAAGTTGGACTTTACACGGTACAAATATCTCCAAATTAAGCATAAAATAAATATTTTTTACAAAAAATTGAACCGACTTTATTGTGCACTGAAAAATACAAAATAATATTAGTTTTACATACAGAGGCCGTGGCGAATGTGGTGCCCCTCCCTATATATATAAACCAACTATGACTGGTAATCAGTGGATTCTAATCAATTCCGATTTCAGTTGGGTGGTAGCGACAAGCGACCCGGCACAGATCAAGACAAATCCAAACAAATGGGCGGCGATACTCCAAAGAAAGGCTCCATCGATGTAGATATTTTTGCCAAAGATTGGCGCAACTACAATTGCAAAACATGGCATTTGGAGCCGACTGTGCGTCTATTGAGTGTGGCTGGCAAATACATTGAACCCTATGGCATTGATTATATATTGCAAAAGTTGGGCTTTTCTCATGCACGCACCACAATACCAAAATGGATGCAACGTGGTTTTATGGATCCATTGGATGCTATTTTATCAGTACTGACATTGAGAATGGTGCAGGTGATCAAAGGTGATGGACATCATAAGGATAAGGAAAAGGAGAAGTTGATGATAGAGCCTAAGAAATAAGATATTAGTGTGAAAGGTTTGATTGTTTTATTGCAATTTTTTTATCTTTATGGGTTTTGTAAAAATAAGGTTTTACGTTCATTCAAGAATTCCATGTAGAATAGACCATAAGTATATTAAAAAAATAAATATTTAAACTTATTGGAGAGAATGTGGTTTTAAACTGACAAATTTTGCGCGAAAACGGAGCTACAGTTCCGATGACTTCACTCACGTTTGTCATTATCACTCATATGTGTTCGTCGCTGGCTTTCAGAAGTATTGCATTGCATTTTTTTGTATAAGTACATAAAGAAATTGTGTAGTATTTAAAATGAATCCATTTTACAGTCATCCATCAACATCAGGTAGTCATAATATATATCTAGTCAGAAACATCTTGGCAGATGCGATGTGGTTCATCTATGCTCCTCAGCTGTTCGGATTGCTTCATCTACAATGTTTCTCCATCTATCACGGTCAGCGGTGATATGGGCAGCGTCGGTGTAACGTTTATTGAGAATCTTCTTAGTAATATCTGCCCAACGCTGTGGAGATCGACCGCGCTGTCGTTGTCCTTGGGGTTTTCCCTGAACTACAAGTCGTTCCATTTTATGTTCACTGCGGTGAATGTGGCCAAAGAACTTTAGAATCCTCGAGTAAACGATACTAGAAAGCCGATGTCTAGGTTTTATTTCATTTAGTATGGACACATTCGTTCGGTGTGCTGTCCAAGGGACTCTGAGCAGTCGTCTCCAGGTCCACATCTCGAAGGCGTCTATGCGTTTTCTATCCGCCTCCTTCACTGTCCAGGTCTCGCATGCATAGTAAAATATGGAGAACACCAACGTCGAGACCAGCCGTATTTTTGTCGCCCTTGTGATTTGTCCGTTACGCCAAACCTTTGTGAGTTGGGTCATTGCCGCCCTTCCCAGTTGTATACGTCTCCGAATTTCTGCTTCACAACCACCCGTGTCACAGACTAAGGCACCAAGATATATCGTGGAGGAGACCACCTCACAGCCGGCAATGGTTCGAGCTATCGGGAACTGCTTGTTTCGATCAATAACCATAATTTTAGTTTTTGCATAGTTTATTTTTAGCCCGAAGTCGGCACTGGCTCTTTCCAGTCTTCCAAGAAGTGTGGTTATTTCGTCTGGAGAGGCGGCCAAAAGCGTTGTGTCATCTGCAAAGCGTAGATTTGACATCTTGATTCCACCCAGGTTTACCCCACCCTGCCATCCGTCTAACACTTTTCTCATAACGAACTCCACGTAGATGTTAAATAATAAAGGGGATAGAACACATCCCTGTCGCACTCCTTTTTGCGTGGTGCACTCATCAGATAGACAGCCGTCTATACGAACGTGTGCCAAATTGTTTGTATATAATTGGCAGATAAGATGTGTGAGATGTTGAGGAACGCCCATTTTCTTTAACACGTACCAGAGACAATCCCATCGGACGTTGTCAAATGCCTTCGTATAGTCGACAAAACATAAGTACGTAGGAACGTAATATTCTAGGGATTTTTCTATGATATTCCTGACATTAAGGATTTGTTCTCTGGTACCACGGCCTTTCATAAAGCCCGCTTGCTCAGGCGCTATCTGCCAGGTAATAAAATTTTCCAGGCGGCGCTGTAGGATGTAGAGGAGTACCTTGCTGGAATGTGAGATGAGAGCTAGCATCCTATAGTTGTCACAGTTGTTTGTAGGACCTTTCTTATGAAGGGGAATCAGGATGGACTTCCTCCAATCTCGGGGCCATATGCCGGACCTCCATATCTCGTTACACAGGTGATGTAATACCTTCAGTCCAGATGTCGACAGATGTTTTAGAATGTCGGAGGTGATACCATCATATCCAGCTGCTTTACCCAACTTGAGTCTCTTGAGGGCAAATTCGACCTCAGAAAGTAGTATGTCAGGTTCTGGTTCAAAATCTGTATTTGTAAGCATGTCAGATCCGTCAGACGTGGGTGGTTGCACCGAAGCTGGCAGTGAGGCTAAGAGCGTGGAGTCATTCAGTCCACGGTCTGTAGGGATCTGTTCTGAGTCCGCGTATAGCGACTGGCAATATTGCCTCCAGACTTCCATAACCTGGTTCAAGTCTGTTTGTAGGATTCCCTCATTATCAGTAACTGACCAACATTTCTGCCTGAATTTGCATGTAAGTAATCTTATTTTCTTGAATAGTTCTTTACTATTGTTTGTATCCGCGTGTTGTTGGATTTCGGAGCAGATACTCTGGATATACAGATTTTTGTCCCGTCTACAAGCGGCCTGAATAGACCTAGAAATTTGTTGGTATTCAAGCTGTTTCGCTTGAGAGCTAATTCCGGTGAGTTTCAATTGTCTTCGGCATTCAACAAGTGCAAGAGTATTTTCCGTCATCCATACACTCTTGGGGGTGGTTTTGTTGGTGTCACACTGGGAATCAGACAAGGCCTGTATCAAACCACTTTTAAGAGACAGCCATGTCGATTCTGAATCATATGAGTCTAAACGTGACAGGATAGGATTAAATTTTTGGTCACATAGGGCTTGGAAGTGTTCCAGATTTGATATCTTCGATAATTTCTTCATTCTGGATCTAACACATACTTTAAATTTTTGCCTTAACGTTGCAAATAGTAGTTGATGATCAGAGCCACAGTCGGCCCCAGGGAGGGTTTTACATTGAGTTATGGACGTCCTCCATCGATTTTTTATCATGATATAATCGATTTGGTTACGATAGCGACCATCAGGAGAGGTCCAAGTATATAACCGTCTAGGGTGGTGTTTGTACATAGTATTTACAATTGCCATAGAGTTGTCAACACAGAATTGAATGAGACGCTCCCCCCTATCATTTCTCTCGCCAATACCAAACTTACCCACTATGTTTCGAATGTGGCTATCATTTGTGGTGGTCCCAATTTTTGAGTTTAAGTCACCCATAACAATAAGGATTTCCTTACTTGGGATGTCTTGGAGGTATGTCTCAAGATCTCTGAAGAAAGACTCGGTATCATCGTCATCTGCTTTCGAAGTAGGGGCGTACACTTGGACTATATGGATGATAGACGGAGATCCATTTAGTTTTAATGATATAATGCGGTCGCTGATGGCCTGGTAGCCAAGAATGGAGGCAGATAGTGATTTTGAAACCCAAAACCCAACGCCATTAATACTTTTGTTGTCACAGCCAGAGAAACAAAGGAAGTTGCCCTGAGATGTAGTAAAATGACCTTCGTTGCGATAGTGGAGCTCAGAGAGGCCAGCAATATCAATCTTTTCTAGGTCCAGAGTGTTCTCCAATATATTTAACTTTCCCGGTTTTAGTAGACCTCGTACATTCCACGTTGCAAGTCTATGTGGTTTGCGATTCTTAAATTTTACACCAGAAGCACATTTCGCATATGGAGCCCGGTGTTCCACGTCCACATGCCCGGTAGTCATAATAATGATACTAAAAAGTCGTGATGATTCATGTTTTTTGCCATTTTGGCCATCTAGTTCAGCAAAGTTTGGAAACTTTGCTAATAAATTGTTATTAACTGGATTTTCTGATCCAAAACTGAGAAAAAAGTGGTTTCAAGCTTCAAAAAGGGATGACAATTGTTCTCCAGCGACTGTTATTCATTGCTGCGAAGACAACTTTGATGTAAGGCGGCAAATATACGTGTTATGCTTGTTCGCTTAGGCTAGATAATCTAAGCATGTACGCAAATAGTTACCTACCTACTCATTGAACTTGTTTGAGACATACCGTAATAATTTAGTCCCTTTCATTTCTACACTTGAAAACTCTGCACTTTCAACAAAAAAAAGGTACAATCATGTCAACACTAACTTTTGGTAAATTCCTCGAGTCTGCTCTTATGAAACCAAGTTCTATTTTATTATAAAATATAATTAATTTCGTAACGAAATAATGTTTACCGTCTCACAAGTATAACCTCAAAAAAGTTGTTATAATAAGTTATAAGGGCGAAATGTGTGATAGACATGAGTGACGTCATCGTTGCTGTAAGTTCGTTTTCGTGCGAGAATTGAAATAGACATTTTAGAACCGCAATTTTTTGCAATAAATTATAGTACTTTCATTTTTTAATACGTCTATTCTACAACAGAATTATTTAACATCTATTCAAGACATCAAAAATAATTATATTGCATATTGCCTGTAGAAGAAATTAGACTGAAGTCTTAAAACGACCAATCTAACCTAGTATACTCGAAATAGTATTAAAATTGAGAGTGGGTTCAAAAAGGCTTCTATTGTTGTTGATAAAAACTGTATTTGACCGTTCCCGATAGCACCTTTATTACAATTTTTTGCCTGTATCTAATTATTTTCAAATTTGAAGGGAAATCTATGTGATATTCTTCTGGATATCACTTTTTTAAACAACTGTTCCTTTCATAACGCTAAACACTTAATAAATAGTTTATATTTTTAAATTGCAGGAACGGACTGAAGAGAATTTGGATTTAAAGTTACCAAAAATAGATGTTAAGATATTATAATGAATATAGATTTAGAAAAGTATAACTGCTGCTAGCTACATAACTAGTATTTATTGTAATAGTGTTTTAAATATTAATGAAGATTTGGTGTATATTTTTGTTAAGTTTTTTTAATTTCTATTTTATACTTCCAAAACGAATTGAATGTACTGCATTTTAAGAATATTATATATATATATATAGATATAAATATATGTTTCTCGCTTTAAATTTATTGGTTGACTGATATAAACGATATTAGAGGAATTATATTAAATAGTTTAAATTAAAAATTTGGTCTTATTTATACAAAAAGTCATGCCAAAAATATAAACAAATTCCCAATCCCTATATTACAAAGACATAGGTACTGGAAACCGTCAACTATATTAATTTGGAACATCTTAAGTACAAGAGTTGAGTAATATAAGTTACCCTATCCTAACAAAAGTTTTCGTTGAACATAAGCTCTTTTTAGCCGACCAAACAGAAGAGGTCTACAACTCGACCGTCTGTTTTTTTGCTTAAGGTTTGTGCGTGCGTACTCGGAATTTGATTATTTTTGATTTATTTGAAAGAGGAGAATTGAGAAATGGTCCCATATTCATAGAAACTCAAATCTGAAATCTCCTTCCGTCCAAAAACCGCCCTCAAAGATGGTGGAGGGGTCAAATTTGCTCGAAAATCGAAAATCCGAGATGGCAGAATTAAAGATAACAAAATATTCGGACACGTTTAAATTGAACATTTTTTTCAAAAGAGCTACGGTTTTCGAATTTTAGCGATGATAAAATTTTAGATATGCGTATTTTCGTTATGTGGAAGAGAATCTGAGAATGGATAATTAAAGACCAGATTATTTGTAGCAACATTTATGTTGACCATTTTTTCCAATGAGTTACGGTTTTCGAGTTACAGCGGTGGTAAAGTCTAACATATGCGTATTTCCGCGACGTTTGTAGATTTCTGAATAATAACAAATACATGAGTTCAACGATTTCCGTTACTAATGTAAACCTCAAAGGTGTGAAATAAATATTTTTTTGAAAAAAAATTGGTTGGTGCTGGTACTTTTGAAGTTGGTGCCAAAAGATTTCAATCTAACTACAAGTGCACAACTTCAAAAGTATGAGCACCAGTAGAACTGATATTACTTTGTATTTTTCAGTGCACCAACGTATAACGTCGGTTTTTGTGAAAAATATTTTTAGTGTCCTACTTTGAATATCAAACGCTACGCTAATTTTCGGGATATGACGTCATCGTTTTTTTTTACTGCAACACTATATATTTTTGCATTTTTAGATAGTCAGTTTCAAAACAATTTAAATGATATATGGTTTGGTGAGTGTGCAACTTGTGGTTTTTTATTTATTATTTATTTATTAGTCGATCAAAAACTAATTTTACCAAAAAAATTGTAATTAAAAAAGCTATAAAAAAATATTCAGTTTATTACAAGAATAATAAATATTTTTTTAAACTATTTTTGAAATGTTTTGCAATTTTCTTTTTAATTTCGGTATGTTTGCCAAGTATTGTTTTAATTTTTATTGATAAAAGATTATTGGAACATCTTGTTAAATGATGTATTGATCATTAGTAAATCGAAAACTAAATTTGAATGTTTTAAATTATTTACGACAAGATGAATGAATATACAAATTTTAATTTTCAATTTTATATAATGAACAAATATCAATATCAAATAATGTGCTGGGTTTGTATAAAATATCTCTGGTTTCTGTGTAATTCAGTTTGAATATGCACTTTATAATTTTATTCTGAAATATTTTCAAAAGTTTCAGAAAAGATTGTGTTGCTGAACCTCAAGATTAAATTAAATATTGAAGCTTTGAATATACTAATAAAAAGTATATTAATTTCAGTAATTTCAATTGTAAATAATTTCTTATTTTAAATAGATTTCCAATTATTGGAGCTTAATTTTTCATTGTGTTTGGAATATGATAGATTTTCATCTATGAATAATCCAAGAAACTTTACAGTAAAAAAGTATTTGATATTGTTATTATTGAATTTAATTTGATTTTTTAATCAGTAGATATATTTTTCCTGACTATAAAAGTGAAAGATGATTTTTCATATTTTAATCAAATAGAGATTTTGTTGATATCATGCATCATACTAATTTTGATTTCATGAAAATTACTTCCATTTTTCCATTCCATTCAAAATAACAAAAATATTCCATATTCAGAATTGATTTTCAACAATCTTATCATTTATTATACAAGGCGTGCTTATGGGTAAATTTAAATGGAAACGTGTTAATATTCGATTTATCAAATAGCTACAAAACTATTCGAAATAGAGAAAACCGATCCAGTTGGTGTATTTTCTGCAATAATTTGTGGAGTGTGAAATAATCAAAAATTACTCATTATCATTATTACATTGGTGTCGCTTCAGCAATATGGAAAAATCCCAAGTTTCAGAATGGTACAGAGGCCAACATATTTTCATTACAGGGGCAACTGGTTTTATGGGTGAATTTCTAGTTGAAAAACTACTAAGGTCATGTTCAAATTTGGCTGCATTGTATATCGTTGTACGTCCAAAGAAAGGTAAAGACCCCAAGGAGCGCATTGAAGAATATCTGCGTAGCCCAGTAAGTATTATTCTTTTGTCTCAACGTTATTAAGACACCCAGATGAGTTTTATGGCACGAATAGTTGGAGTCTGAAAAGGGTTTTCTATTACCTTTTTTGTATTGTTATTATTTACTTCGAGAAAATCTTTCAAGAATAAATGATGAGTTCACTTCCTGATTCTTCTTATTGGCTTCAATTAGAGAATTCTACCTATGAAATACCAAAGTTAGGATTATTTAAATAAAAAAATCTGTTGTTTGACAGATTTAAATACTTTATTTACCTATATTTCATAATAAATATTTTTTAAGCTTTTCAATTTGCTTAAAAGCACCAAGAACAGCGATGAACTGCTCAAAAAACTCCACATCGTCGAAGGTGATGTCACCAAAAAAGATTGTGGCATCTCAGATAACATCATGCAAACGTTACGAAATCAAATAACGATTGTTTTTCACTCGGCTGCAAATGTCCGTTTCGATATGGCAATAAAACAAGCCATCAACATGAACTTGGTGGGCACAATGAATGTCTTGGACTTGGCATGCAAGTTTAGCAAATTGAAGGTTTTCGTGCATGTTTCAACGGCATACTGCCATTGCAATGAAGCTGTTCTCGAAGAGAAACTCTACAAGGCACCGCACAATCCCAGGTACAGAGAATTTTGATCATATTACTCCTAGGAGCTTTGCTAGAAGAAAGTTTTGGTGGAGCTGTAATTTATTGACTAGGTTGATTTGGGTATCTGATCACGAATTTGAGGTTTGCGTCATTCGATTCTGTATTTTTCTCTTCAAAATCTTTAATAACTGTGGAACTCATTTTGTTTTTTTTGCCTATATCTCGGGAACTGTGCATTTTTTTTGATAAAACTACTATGTAGGTCTTTGATTATATTTACGTGGCTATCTAGAGCCTTTATTTTTAAAGATATAAAAAATAACTATTTTCACGGTGAGAAATACTTTTTTTCACGGTGAAAAAAGTAAACATTTACGCATCAATAGAGATGCAGAGATTTTTTATAAAAATTGTAGTTTGTTTTTCATATTACCTTTTAAAATTATCAGTAAAAAATATCGCATTTAAAAAATCGAATAATATAGGCAATTTCATTTTTTTTAAATGGAACACCCTGTATATTATGCGCTACAACGAAAGATATTTTTTTGACTTCACTATATATATTGATGATATTTAGGTGAACCATTTTCGAGATATTTCAGTTTAAACTATAAATAAATTGCAAAAATCATATTTTGTATCAAGAAATCCATGGAAACAATAAAATTGTTATGTTTTATAAATTTATTTATTTATTTCATTTATCTATTTTTTATTTTTACTATTTCCATGGCTTTCTTGGGTCATCCATATAAATAAATTATGAATAAATTGTATAAATAAATAAATTTATATATAATTTAAACTGAAATATCTCGAAAATGGTTCACCTAAATATCATCAAAATATATAGGTATGTATATATATTTGAAATCAGAAATAAAAGATCTTTCGTTGTAGCGCATAATATACAGGGTGTTCCATTTGAAAAAAATGATGTTGCCTATATTTGTCCATTTTTTAAATGCGATATTTTTTTACTGATAATTTCAAAAGACAATATGAAAAACAATTTACAATTTTGATAATAAACTTTTTTTTATATCTTTAAAAATTAAAAAAACTAGATAAAACGTTCAACATTTTGCAAATACCTATTGTTGAAAATAGTTTGGCTTCTATCAAAACTTTCCTCCGTTTGTTTGTTTTTACTTAGAGTGGTAATAAACTATTTGTGTAGAGTTTCCGCTGTGATAAAAAAAATCTTTTATTCCAGAAAAATGATTGAACTGGTCAATTGGTTGGACGATGAATGTTTAAAAGTTCTGACACCACAATTGATAGGCCAACTACCAAATACTTATGCATACACTAAATGCCTGGCAGAAGAATTAATTTCCGAATACCGTGATCGATTACCATTGGTGATAACTAGACCTTCAGTGGGTGTGTATATTGACTGATAATTATGAATGTATACTGGTGTTATTAATAATGTTTTTTTGTGAATAGTTTTGGCTTCGTATAAGGATCCTATTCCCGGTTTCGTGGACAATATAAACGGCCCCACTGGTATATTAATAGGTGGCGCTAAAGGTGTATTGCGAACAATGCATGGATATGGAAGCTATAATGCTGATATTATACCTGTCGATATGGCGGATAATGCTATAATACTGATAGCTTGGAAGGAAGGTAAAGAACCAAAGAAGAATGAAGTGCAAGTCTATAATGTTACAGCAAAACAAGTAAGAGATGGCATCATTATCTGGTACCAACTTAAATATTTTTTATTATTAATAGTGACATATACTCCATGTTTATTGAATGCAGGATATTTTGGCGCCAAATCTTTTGCCTTGTTAAGACATTTAACATTTCGTTTTCTTGGTCATGTACCTTAAGACCAATACTTTTTTGCAAATAGGCTGAATTCTAAATGAATTGAAACAAAATTAATCAATTTCCAGGACAATATCCTAACATGGGCGACATTCTTAGACTTGTGTAAGAGAATAGGAATCAAATATCCACCCAGTCAAGTATTGTGGTATCCAGGAGGTGATATGACTACCAGTGCGATTGTCTATGAGATTCGATACTTTTTATTTCATACTATTCCCGCACATATAATAGACTTTCTTCTAAAGTTGACAAATAATAAACCATTGTAAGGCAACAATATCAAATGAATGTATCATCAAGCAAAGTTAGAGCTCTGTGAAGCTAGCAACGCCACATGCTCTTCAGTATATTACTTAGCTCTGCTGATGTATTAGCACCTTTTATGCTGTTATATTCAAAAATAAAACTTGGCGGTGCTAGCTTCAGTCAGCTAAAATTTTGGTTTATACCTTCATCTGAATTTTCAGCATGGTTGATATACAGAAAAGGCTCAGAATAGGGCTGAAAATGTTGACATATTATACGACCAGGAACTGGGTGTTTGTGAGCGATAAACTTACACATATGTATAATTCCTTGAATGATATTGATAGAGATATATTTTATACGAATCGAGACAAGATCGATTGGGAGTATTATGTGGATATTTATGCTAAAAATGGGCGAACATATTGCATGAAAGAGAGCCCTGAAAGCTTACCTCAGGCTAGAAAATCACTTCAAAGGTAAAATACAGTATTTTGGAAAATTAGGCTCTTGGTTATATAGGTTTATCTTTTCAATAGAAACAATTCCGTTAAAAGGTTTTGTCGTTGATTACACTTTCTGATAGGTACCTACCTAAAAATAAAAAAAACGAAACAGTTCTGTTTAATTCATCATAATAATGGAAAATTGGGCAATTCAACAAAATAACATTTTGTAGAGAATTAGATTTCCTGTTGCAATGTTACTCTTATATAAAATTTGGAAAAAGTAATCTTGAAAGTATTAGAAATTTAAAATTTTTGTTCCATAACATTTTTTTAGTGATATATTCATAAAATAAAGGACACACATCATTCCTGACATTATCAGGTTTTCATTGAGATTATAAAATAAAATCAATACTCTTTTGACATTTATCAGCACTACTTTCTGTTTTCCTAAATTCTTGTAAGTGATTCCCAGCCCCCTCGATTTTTATCTAAAAATTATTTTAGAATATTGAAATGAAAATAATTTACCTGTTGTATTTTAAATATTCATAGTCCTATGCTAAAATCAAATTTCCTAAACCTATTTTAGTTTTTTACATGGATTCTGTTTTGAAAAATTATAACTTACATTCTTTTATTTTGTTTCCAGATTATACTACTTAGATCAGCTTACAAGAATAATATTCTACCTTCTTCTTTTCTACATACTCTGCACCTGCTTCATAACAATGTTTATCTGAATATTAAATTTTAATAAATAATTAATTGATAATAAAATTTATTTACGGTGAAAATCATTTAATTTTTTCCCTCTCCTGTAATATTTACATTCCATATCTCATCTTATACATAGCTGAATAAATCAATATAACACACGGGCTTTTTTTAATTAGCTTAAAAAGATTACAACACACACTTTTAAGGCTTTCTTGTATATGTAGGTACATATTATTCCATCAAAGACAATGCATATCGAACGTTTGCGTTTTTACAATAACATGTTTGATTCTGAACAAAAAAAATCATATTACCGTTAGTCACTACTAGTATGTTTTTCAATTCGCATATGATGGCTATAACTGATGTAATGTATTTTAAATATTTTCTCTTGATACTCGTACTGGTGTTCCTTTTCTGAAGATGATCTGATATTTAAAGATGTACTCAATTTTCAAGAAGTAAGTATTCACACATATATATCATTTTTCACAGGTATTCTTAAATAAAACAAACGTATTAAGATTTTCTGTAGTCTTTGAAGCTTCAGACGCTTGTTTGGTTTACTTTGCATTAGATATCATTGGTCTGCAATGAAAAAATATTTCACAATTCATCTGTATGTTTGCTTTTTATTTACGTTCGCGCGTTTTGCATCCATACATAGTAAATGTGAACCGATTTTGATGATTTTTTTATTGGAAGAAAAAAATTCCAAAGAATGAGCAATGGACTTTTTTTCGAAAATTGTAAAGTTTATCTGCCAGTATTAGAGAAGAGATCATTCTCAACATATGAATTGGACATTTTTCGAAAAAATCACAGGTTTATCAAGTTACAGAACTATTTTTTATAAATATTATGAATAGTATTTGAAAGATCCAATTTCTTTAAAATTATAATCACGCGATTACCCATTCTGGATAGTAATGCTAACTTTATAAAGTGTGAGTCAGACACATGTGGTGTGAGTTCTATACATCAACAATTCTTACTTTGCCAAAAATCTCGGAAATTTCTCAGAGAAATGTTATCCAGTGATGCAATAAAATACAGGGTGTTGCATTTGAAAAAGTTGATTTATTGTCATTAGTATTTTTAAGCTTTTGAAATCGGAAAAAAGCTGGTTTAGTTATCTTGAATGGTTCCAAAGTTATGAATTTTTTTGGAGGGTCTAAATGCACAAAGATTTTTTAACAAGAAAATGTAACATATAACGTTATATCGATAATTTAGTGGCAAATTTAAGGATATTCTAAAAATATTTTAGGAGTTTCTATGTTTCATTATAGGAATTATCGTTTTTCAATAAAATCTAATCCATAGCTTAGATAAAAAAAGACCTCCCTGAAGTAGGTCATCACACTTTTTAGTGCTTATTTTGTGCTAATTTGTGCTTCTAAGAAAAAAATTTTACCTCGTGCCGTTTTGAAAAAAAATCGTGGCGCTACTAACTTTATATGAAGTCAGCACAACCACAACAAAAAAATAATTTAAACTTAAAAACAAGAACACAAATAGAAGAGTACATAATTTGTACTAATTCGTGTCATCAAATAGAAACTCATATTTGCATTCAGTTTCGAAAAAAGCACTCATTAAATTAAAACCCAAAATTTAAATTGAATTGTAAGTATCCACTTTTATGAATAGACTCGCACCGCAAATCTTGCAACAGATACCGTTTATTTTGTGCTACTAAAATATGTTATTGCAGTTTTAATTTAAGAAATGAACTTTTTAACGAACTTTTGTGTGATGACAAATCTGATATCACGTATTATGGAAGTTTAGTGAGTGGCACAAAATATCTGCGAATGAGTCACTAAATAGTTGCACTGAAAAACATTTTGAAATCTCGCTTTTTTAGAGAAGAATTCAAAGACTTTCTCCTTGAATAAGTAGGTACACAAGTGACGGCGGACCAACAAAATGGGGAAAACATACTACATATTACGGAAAGTTCTTCAACCTGGGAAATGGCAGGAACTGAACACACAAGTTCTGAGATAGTTTCTGATGAAATGCCACTGGTACAAAATCTGCAATTACATATTTTGGTAGCACAAAGTAAGCTTTAACTTTTGCAATAGTCGCGGCTGGATTCTGCTGATAACAAATGGCACATTACTCTTGAACGTAAGATGGTTTCTGATGAAATGCCGCCGGTACTAATTCTGCAATTACATATTTTAGTAGCGCAAAATAAACGGTATCTGTTGCATTATTCTCGTTCAGTGCCACCGGCGAGTGATATTGGTACCAAACAAAATTAAAAAAAAGCAACAAAATACACCGATCCGTTCCCGAGATAATGCTGTCACAGACAGACAGACAGACAGACAGACCAATGGCTGAAAATATGTTTATTAGACTTAGAAAACTCTGAAACGTCAACATTTGTAAAAATCTCGATACCGAAAATTTCACACGATTACAATACTTTCCTTATACAGCTACTATAGTAGCGTAGGAAAGTAAAAAAATACATCAATTCGCTTTCCCTGAATTCCAGGAAATAACTAGGTTCCCTCGAAGAGAAAGCTCCCCAGATCGATAAGGGATTTCTCTCTGTACATGAAGTATCAATCTTGTAGCCAATTTATTGTCCAGCGAATCAAATCGAATCAAGTAGCAATACTGTTTTCCGAGAATAAACAAGATATAGGTACCTACACTGCTTTCCCCTCTTCTACCCCTCCCTATATATAAATATTTCTGTATACAACGTCGTCCCACACGCCGGAAATTCTATGAAACCCAGGGAAACTTTATCATTAAAACATGCGCCCAGACCTGGGAGTCTGTAATGCATTTCTATCGAGAGTTACTTGCTGTTTTCTTCCAACCGAGGACCTAGATAGAGTGCCAGCAGTAGGATGTAATATGTAATGCATAATAGAGTGTCAGTGATTGCGGATGATGGAATGGGGAATAGCTAGGGGAAGGTTGCGTTTTTGTTTTCCACTTAAGAGGGTGAAACAAATATCGTGATGTTATAAGAGATGTATCTATATCTCAAACTACTTGGTTAAATTACTTAGAAAGATTGGCTACGTGTCAGTTGGACTCGCATGTGGAGGTTCAACATACGTTTTCCTGTACATTTTTGTATTTCAAGTCGAGCACAGCCGTACTATATACTCTTCTCAAAGCATTTCAGGCCACTTTCGACCCCCCTGTAACCATAGATAAGTGATTATCGCATGTATACTGACCTGTAACTTCGTTGTTAAGAAAAAGCTAGAAGTCTGAATTTACAGAAACTTAGAGGACATAATATATCTAGCTATAGTTCGAAATGACATACTATTCATAACTTTAGTTTACGAGCTATCGCCAGTCGAATTTCTGTAATTCTGTCACTGACACACTCACCGATCATCAAAATTCTAAGGTACTTCAAATTTGGAATTTAGTTATATTTTTAAGTATAATGAAAGGAAAAACTCAAACATTCCTAAATTTCAGTTTCGTTTTCATAGTGATAAAAATGATTATGATTACGTTTAAATACCGCTGAGTTCGTGCAACTCCTCACGTTGGCATTGGAGTACTGAGTACTGACCTGACCCACAGACAGAGACAGAATATGCGTGCGTAGCGCGTAGCCAAAGTGCAGGGTTGCCGATTTGCCAGTTATTACTGGCATTTGCTAGTATTTTAGCGTTCTACCAGTAAAACAGTAAATACACAGATTAGGTATATTGCCATAGTCTGTAATTATTGGAAAACGTTTATTAATAGCCATGCACATAGATTATCCATACTTAACGTACAAGAAATATTACCTGAGAAGAAACAAAGGAGAATTACATACAAAAAGAAATGAGATCTATTAAAAAAACATAAAATGTAAAAAATGCAAGTCTCGCAACATAGTCCTTCCAACGCAAAAAGTTGTGAGATCACATGTAAAACCAAGTCATTTAGCTTAGCTCCTACCTATGGAGGTACCTATTCAACAACATTTTCATAAATTTGATCTAATTATTTACCTACCATCATTTATAGTCACCAAATAATTATCAGACATCTTTATTTCTATAATACTTGTATCATGAATTGGCAATCCGATCGACAATAAACATTTAAAAATTAAAGTATTTTAAATAGTAGTTTATTCTTACATGATCATGTTGTGATATTTTAATATACCTACCTACATCCTTACTGTTATAAAACCTAAGTACCTATATAACGTTAGTATATTATATTTCATTGGTATTTGACTTTTTCTGTCACTGAGGGAGCTGTGCGATTGCCAAGTCATTATACATGTATTATAGAAATAAAGATGTCTGATAATTATTCGGTGACTATAAATGATGGTAGGTAAATAATTAGATCAAATTTATGAAAATGTTGTTAAATAGGTACCTCCACAGATAGGAGCTCAGCTAAATGACTTGGTTTTACATGTGATCTCACAACTTTTTGCGTTGGAAGTTGCGAGACTTGCATTTTTTTACATTTTATGTTTTTTAATAGATTTTTTATTTTTTAAGAGAAACTTCTTAGGGTGGAATTGATTGACAAAAAAACATATTCCCATTTGATATAGTTTCATGCAGCTGTGTCATATATATTTATGCATGCGAATGTGTAAATACGTCTTTTTTGAATATTTTTCACCGACAAAACAAAAGGATTAGGTATAAAAATCGACTGTCCACATGTTTTTTCTATATATAAATAAATAGTAAAAGTACTCCGATTTTCATACGAGTAATGCTTTTTTCATTTGATAGAAGAATTGGTCCCATTGAAAAATGGTCCCTACTCTCACAAACTTCTCTTAAAAGTGGTGGAGGGGACAATATTTTAGAAAATTGAAAGCTAGACTATAAAATTAGAGAAGAGACTATATCCGGAAACGTTTAAAATGTTTTTTTTTAATATCCTAGGTTTCCGAGTTACAGACGTGCTAAAGTCTGAAATACGTGTGTCTCCGTTATATGGTGGGGGCATTTTTTCGAAAATTGAAAATATAAGACAACCAAATTAAAGAAGAGATTAAACGTAGCAATACTTTGATTGAACATTTTAAAAAATCTACGGTTTCAAAGTTACAGCAGTGGGAATGTCTGAAATATGTGCATTTTCTTGATGTTTTGAAATCTCTAAATAAGTATATAAGCAACGTATTATCTTCATCATGAATGTTCAATGATTTCGATGACTAATGCTAAACTCAAAAGTGTGAAATAACTATCTTTTACGAAAAACTTGACCGTCTTTATTAGCTGTTGCTCTGAAGAATACAAAATAATCTTAATTCTGTTGGTTCTGGTACTTTTGAAGTTGGTGCCAAAAGTTTTCAATCTAACTACATGGGGAATTTTTTAGATAATTATGTTGGTGCACTTGGTTTTGTATAAAAAAACTAAAATAGGTAATGTATGATTTCAGTTTGCCAAATACTTATTTAATGTTTTTCTATCTCATTTTCCGAGATAGAAGCATTTTGGCACCAAATTCAAAATTTTCACATTTAGGTACTGACACCAAACTAACATGCGAATCACTCATTAACAAAGTCAGTTTAAAATAAAGGTCGTTATGCTAACACTTCAGAATGATTGAAGACACAGTCAGGATGAGGTACTTTGGTCTGGTGCAATCTGTGGGTTAGTGTTATGTCATCAACGCACTTTGAAAAGGCTCTCAAAAAACAAAAAAGTATAGTTCAGACTATGGCAGGGGTACCTCTGTCTACAAGCTGTTTCAAACTGTTCAAAAAATTGGAAATATTCTGTCTACCATGTCTCTACATATTCCAACTTTTATTACGCATAAAAACGATGAAACAGAACTCATAAGAAACAAGTTTTCATAATTTTATGAAACAAAAGTTACACGTATTCTGCCATATTCCAGACTAAGCACCTGTCAAAACTCAACAATGTTTATTGGAGTAAAATGTTATAACAAAGTAAAGAACATTTTCAAAAATGAAAAATCAAAAACTGTTTAAAAAACTATACCTACTGGATAATTTCTTCTACATAGTAGAAGAACAGCTCAGTTTGGTGAGAAGAGTTCCTAAACCCTTGATAAAATTAATACACAGCATCCATATCTAGCTCTATCTGTCACAGTCACATTAGGTTAAAACTTTAACTTTATTAGTGAAGTATTTACTGACTAATTTGACTTTGACCAGTAGAATTTATTTTTAAATTCCGTCCTGTGTTAAAAATATTTGTAATCAGTTATCAAAATCATTGAACTCTTAATCATAGACACAGATTTCACATAACGGAAACACACATATTTTTGACCGATGAACCCAAACGAAGGAAGTATACAATTCGACTGTCTGCTTTTTTTGTGCACGCGCTGTATATAGTAAATGTACTCGGATTTTGATGATGCTTGATTTATTGGAAAGAGGAGACTTGAGAAATGGTTCCATATTCATAAAAACTCAAATCTGAAAACTCCTTTCCTCGGAAAACTGTCCCCGAAGGGCGTGGATGTGGCAAATTTTGCTCGAAAATCGATAATCCGAGACGGCGGAATTAAAGATAAGAAAATATCCGAAAACGTTTAAATTGAACATTTTTTCAAAAGAGCTACGATTTTCGAGTTTCATCGATATTAAAATTTGAAATATGTATATTTATTTTCGCTATGTGGAAGAGGCAATTTTTGTCAAAAATTGAAAATCTAAGAATGGCAAATTACAGACCAGATTATTTGCAGCAAAATGTATATTAAACATTTTTTCCATAGAGTTACGTTTATCGAGTTTGAGCGGTGGTAAAATATAAAATAATATTTCCGCGACGTTGGTGCACTGAACAATACAAAATAATATTCTATTGGTGCTGGTACTTGTGAATTTGGTGCCAAAAGTTTTCAGTCTAACTGCAACTGCACAAATTCAAAAGTACGAGCACCAATAGATTAATATAACTTTGTATTTTTCAGTGCACCAACTGATAACATCAGTCATTTTTTTTGTAAAAAATATTTATAGCCTTTACTATTCAAATGCTTCCGGATATGGTCTCGAATGGAGTCGAACTTTATACTTCCTTCGTTCGGGAAGTCGGTCAAAAACGAATCGCACTGGGAAAAGTTTACCTTCAACTGATTTTTTTATATTTGTTACAAAGCTCGTTCAAGTTTTTCCTACTCGTTAAATATCTAAATAATTAAACAAACTCCACTAAATTTGAAAATTGTTCAACCGACTTGTGCATTCATTAATAATTTTCAACTTGTCGATATACAAACCATTCAACCAGAATAAGAATAAATAAATAAAAACCACCTGTAAGTGGGATCAGTACCCTACAAAACAAAAAATGAAAGCAACAAAATCCATCTATCCACCGTTCGTGATATTAATCTTGGAACAGACCAACAAACAAGATAAATACGGTTAAGAAATTACACTTTTATAGTCGATTTTTATTTTAAATTCCCTTGAATTTTTCGATTAACATTTATCCATATAGATGTAGGACTTCCGCGTTTTATAGTAATTTCGCAACAAAAGAAACTTCACACCAATGGATGAACAGTGGTTTGTGTATCAAATTCTTCATTCAGTATAGGTAGTTTATTAACAACACATTTCCTAATCAAAAAACTTAATTAATATTACCTACAATATAACAATCATTTGAATTTATACAGAGATGTTTTTTAGATCAAAATGCACTCTTTATCAACCATATTTTTGTTTCACCAATTCGAAAACTATGTTTTCATACATTATTTTTTATGTACTAGTATTATTTGTTGTAATTTCCTTCAAAAATATGTAACCTCAAAAATAATAACATATAACTTGTGGGTGTATCATATCTATATGATTATGGATAAATACAACAATGGCCCCAACGTCTACCTCTGCAGAATACCTGAAAGAATTCACCCTCATCCTATCTAAAAGAAACAAAATATTATTTGAGATTTCATGCCTGCTATGAGAGAACTTGCAATACATTACACTGGGGTGCGTTAGAAATCTTTGAAAATGACCTACAATATTCTTTTTATTTTTCTCTAGATACATCCCTGACTTTTTCTTTTCGCATTATAACAAACTAAATTGAAAACCCTCAAATAACCTTATCAACTATCATTCTGTGTACCTTTCATATAATACCTCCTAATATAGACAGAAAGGAGAGGGGGTTTATATTCTGGCTTCCTTTCCCCTCACCACCCTTTTGCATGCATGCTCCATCCCCACTGCCATCATTATCACAGCTAGCTACTCTATTCTAATAGCCGCGAATCCTGCACCCTGGACGGGAATCCCTCGCGCAAAACAATGGTGAGCCTGCTCCATCCGGGGATGCTGGAGAGCGAGGCTGCTTGCTCAGACGCCGGTAAAATATAAAATCAATAACACAACATCCCACATCTCTCGGACACAGAATCCGCGTACCTACAGACATTATTTGCAGCATGGACACAACCTAAGTTAGCCATGATGTAGTCGCTCTCATCTAAATTATGGTGTAGAGATGTTCGAAGGCTGTTTATTGTTTTTTTTTTGGTTCGTTGATTTAAGGGTGAAACAACAAGGATATTGATGATGATAATGTTAAACAAATAATGAGCTGGCAGGTGATTGGTTGGGCCTATTGCTATTTTTGGTATTCCAGCATCCTAGCGGGTGAGTGTTTTTTTTTCTTTGTATAGATATGGTGTGTGTGTTTTTTTAATATTTTTCGTTAAAAAGTTGATTTTTTGCGTAAATTATTTGCTTGCATTTTCTTCTGGAAAGCGCGGATTTTTTATATTAAATATATACAGGGTGACCCAGAAAGTATTAGGAATATATGATCAAAAGTCAATCTTACATCTTCTACAGATCTAGAGACAACAATTTTATGTAGGTAACTTCAAACTAGTTTAAAAATTTTTGACACAATTTGTAATAGAAAAAAATATATATAAATTCATTAATTCATAATCTACATAAACCAGGGTCATCTGCATCGTCTACCATTCTAGAGGCAACTGTTTTCGAATATTCAAATTTTTTTATCACTTCGGATTTCCAGAGTTTTGGGAAATTCATTCAAATCATATATATATATATATATATATTTTAAACATTAGTTGAAAAACTTCGTGATAATCCTTTGCACCGACGGATTTTAATTTTTTTATTGTCCATTTTTATGCAAAGTATTTACAGAGTGAACCAGAGAGTGTAATTACCATGTGAATATTTTTTTAAATTGAACATTGAATACTACCACAATTTGTAGTGAAAAATAAATTGTTACAAAATCTGTTGGTTATTTACAAAACGATTCTCCTAGATTTATTTCATAAAATCTTTGCCATAAAAATCAATTACATAATAGATGTAAAAATCTATCAAACTATTTATTACAAAAAATTGGACTAACTTTATTGGCTGTTGCACTGAAAAATAAAAAATAATATTAATTCTATTGGTGCTGGTACTTTTGGAGTTGGTGCCTACAACAACAAACTACAACGGCACAACTTCAAAATTACCAGCACCAATAGAATTAATATTATTTTGTATTTTTCAGTGCAACAACTAATAAAGTCGGTCCTATTTTTTGTAAAAAATATTTATTTCACATTTTTGAGTGTAACATTAAAACTGTTGAACGTTCACTATTACCAAAGAATATAGTACCTACTTACCCTATTACCCAAGTATAGGCTTAGCTTGTACTTGTTATTTATTCTTCAGAGATTTCAAAAAATCGCCGCGCAGCTTTGCATATTTCAGACTTTACTGCTGTAAGTCAAAAATCGTAACTCTTTTCAAAAATTATTCAATTTGAATATAATACAATATAATCTCTTCTTTAATTTGGCCGTCTCATATTTTCAATTTTCGAAAAAAAATTACCCTTCCACATAGCGGAAATACGCATATTACATATTTCAGACTTTAGCATTGCTAAAACTCGAAAATCGTAACTCTTTTAAAAAAAAGTTCAATTTATACGTTTCCGGATATGGTCCAATCTCTAATTATGCATTCTTAGATTTTCAATTTTCGAGAAAAATTGCCCCCTTCTTAGCTTTTAGGGGCGGTTTTTGGAAGGAGGGAGATTTCGGATTTGAATTTTTCTAAATATGGGACCATTTCACAACTCTCCTCTTTCAAATGAAACAAAAATCGCCTAAATCGGAGTACGTTTACTATGCAAAACGCGCCAACAGCCATAAAAAAGGAAACATACAACCGAATTATCTTCTCCTTTTTTTGAAGTCGGTCAAGAAGACGCCCTTCCAAAGCTAAAAGAAAACTTTTGATTCATATCGATATGATCTGCATTCATATTTTCATCCAATATCAACTAATTAATACAAAATAATGATTATGAATTGTTTATCAGTTTAGTTATAAATTTTCTATTTCTAAAGTTAAGGGATGATTAATTACACAGCTCAAATTATCTCCCTACTTCTTAGTTTATAGGTAGGTACCTACTTTAATGATCATTAATTAAATAGATAATAGTATAGAAATGAGGAAATTTGATTTCTTTCAAACGTTATCATACAGTATTCAACTCATTTTTTTTTAAATAAACAATGTTATTTTTTGTTCTATTACTATTTACCCTATTTCAGGTTATGCAGTTTTCTTCTGCCCACTCCTACCCATTTTGTTTATTTCCAATAAGTTGTACAGATATTTAACAGATGTCTTATTTACTTGTTGGCAACTTTATCCCACGGTAAGTACAAATAAACATGTTTCTGCAAACGAAATATTTTTTCTAAATTATCGTAAATAATTGTGCAAGACCACAAAGGTCTGTGGTACCTAGAGCAAATTGAAAGCAATAAAAATTTTCAATAACCTCTTTTATTTCGAATAAAAATTCTAGAATATAGGCACACGAGGAGAATGGTATTGGTAACATCTTCGAAATACACAATTTATTTGAGAGAAAGAAATATTCGGTCTTTTTTCAAACGAAACACCATGTATATTTTTGCATTTCCAGATAATCAGTTTCTCAAAGCTTTTCCTAATTGTGATTTCATATTCAATAAAATAATAATATTTGAGAAATAGGAAGAAGATATTCATTAATTATTAAAAACAAATAAACATCGAGGAAAAAGGAAAAGCAAGAGCATAAAACTTTTATTTTTATAGTTTAGCCAAAAGTTAGTTGTTTCCACATTTGTCCAACCCCGTATAGTACAGGGTGTTTAAAAAGAGACGGTAATGTTTAAGGAGGTGATTCCTCAAGTCAATTTATTAAAAAAAGTTTCAATAATCATAGATCTGGAAATGCATTTTACAGGTTATTATTTTTTTTAAATAACGGTTTTCTTAAATAATTCAAATATACCTTGACCTATTATTTTAAGTTCAAAAGCTTTGTTAGGTTAATATGGCCCTAAGTAGATTAAAATTATCAATTCCAGTGACGTCAGGGGGGGATACCTTAATCAAAATTATTGATAAAAAATTACGCCACACATTTTTAAAGTTGTATTTTCGGTTGCTTTGTCTCAAAAAACTGTCCTAATTAATTTAAGGACAATGGCGTACATTTTTTGTCAATAATTTTGGTTAAATTGTCCCCCCTGACGTTAATAATTTTAATATACTTAGGGCCAAATCAGCCCCTTATTACTACAAACAAAGCTAGTGAAAAAAATAGCTCCTTTGTACTATTTTGAATAAAGTTATTTAAAAAAATTAGACCGTGTATCTTGTAAGAAACGCATTTTTTTATAAAATGACCTGAGGAATCACCCCCACCAATATTGCCGAGTCTTTTTTAAACACCCTGTAAAA